>CM032446.1:4734016-4939903 GCA_019049505.1 Pachyrhynchus sulphureomaculatus | reverse complement strand
GCCATTATCGAAGCTGTGGATTCGCCGAGTTTAAACATCCACCTATAACTCTGATTTAGCGTCTTTACAACCTCTTTTTGTTCAAATATCTCAAGGAAACTCTCAAAGTCCAAAGATTTTCCGTTGTAGCGTTGTAGTTTGAGGCGCAAACAAAAAACTCAGGAAATACCGTATTATGTATATTAGCTTAGACGGTTTTACTATCGTAGAAATATATGTTTAACTATATTGGGAAACGCCTTATAAGGAGAAGAGATGAGCAATCAAAGATTTAAAGGCTCTAGTATATGTTTATTATTTTTGTTATCGAGCTTTCGCTGCCCAATGGTAGCTTCTTCTGTATTCTAAAAATGCAAACCAGGTACAGAAAAAAAAACCCAAAACGCTCGTTTCTAAAATGTGATTCAATGAATTGTAAGACTGTATGAGAAATTACTTACAAAAATTTAGCAGCTAATTCATCTCTGGCGAAGAGACAATAAAATTTGCATTTTTGTTGGCCAGGTAGTAGGTATGATTAAAAAACATGATAAAAGGACTCTTAGAGAGTTACACAAGTATTAAAAATAAAACGTTGTCAATAAACATGAATCAAAAACACTTTTTAAGACAGAACACAACTGAAAGAAACACCATGATGTTGAAATAGTACTCCATTTTAAAAATCTTTTTTGACATCGAGTTTAGTAACTTATTTATGGATATTTGAGTCCGAACCGGATATTGTTGGTAGTCTATGTCGTCAATCAGGTCGACAAAAAAACCATAAATGCATTGAAGCATTAAAGTTAGGGATGTGGTAAATTTTTTTGGTGGCTGCTACTATTAGACAAATTATTTATTATTAATGATATTTATTTTTCAGTTTTAATTTTATAACAAACGGACTTAAATTTGATGAATATTACTATGAGACGAGTTATTTATTATTAATTTATATTAATTATATTAATTCTTTAATTTTATAACAAAGGGACTCATAGGCTAATTTAAAATATTTGAAAGAGAATATTAATATTGGATGTTATTTATTATTTATCATATTTAATTTTTAATTTTTTAACAAGAAGACACAGAAAAATAATTAGTAATAAAAAGCAGGAATAACAGAAAGACAAAACGTCAACTTTACTGGAAACTAATTTTTTCATAAAAATCGTTCTTTTTCATTGGTTTGGTATCGTTTTGTGTTAGTAAATAGGTATACATGGAGCTCAATCCTTCTATGTCTTTTTTGTGATTGAGATTATTTTTACAAGTCTTTATGTAACGCATTTCCAAGAAACTTCTTCTGAAGTAATTTAGTCTCAACATATATACCATCTATATATATATATATATATATATATATATATATATATATATATATATATATATATAATACATTAAAATTAGTTCATCTAACAATGAATTTGCACGACGTTTTGCCAAAATCTCATTAGGCATTTTCAATGCCTTTGCTGCGGCTGCTACTCGATACTGTGATCTTGCTGCTGCTGCCGCTTGAAGCTAACTACGACAGAACTAACGAGTTAGCTTCGAGCGAAATATATATATTATATATATATATATATATATATATATATATATATATATATTTCTCGAGTTGTTTGTGGCGAAATGTCGTGCAAAATCATTGTTAGACGAACGGATTGAAACCTGGAATTTTAATGTAATACATTCCACCATCCGTGAAAACACTCATATATATATATAATTATATATAATTATATATATATATAATATATATATATATATATATATATGTATATATATATATATATATATATATATATATATATATATATATATATATTATATATATATATATATATATATATATATATATATATATATATATATATATATATATATATATATATATATATATATATATATATATATATATATTTATATATATATATATATATATATATATATATATATATATATATATATATATATATATATATATATATATATATATAATATATTATATAATAAAGAGGAAATCGAATAGACAATATCTGACATTGAGAGGACGAGATTTCCTGTCTTAATTGTCCCTCCATCTATATCGGACAGACGCCACAATCTCAATCGCCGCATCGCATTACATAAAAGTGACACCAAATGTCATCCACAAAGGTGTGCACTGGCGAGCCACTCTGTCGATAATAGATATTTCTTCAGTTTCAACGAACAAAAATTCTTTATTTTCAAAAAAACCTTTTCAAAAGAGAATTTCTTGAAATGTGCTATATCAACGAAAATCCCCCCACAACATTAATAAAAGAACTGATCTCGACGGTTTGAGCAACATATATAGCTTTCTTCTCTCTCTTGTGATTCACCTTACTACATGATATCTCTGGGTCGTCATTCTCGTCATAGTTTTTCGTCCTCAGTATTTTTATAGTTCTTTTTCCGCTACTTATTTGACTTTTGGGTGTCCCCGTTTTTTTTTTAGGTATATGGTTCCATGGTTCCCGTGATTTTCTTTTTTATTACATTCCCATTTTTATCAAAATTGTTTAGTTTATAACGAATAAATAAATCCTCTTCACTCCTCAGCTCCTTCTGCAATCCCTCTTTTCTTTTCTCAAGATGAAAAAATCCTACTTCCTTTACTCCACTTCAGTTTCCATACCGTTTTAAAAAATAGCGTTCTCAATGGGTACTTTTCCTGTTTATACCAACATTCCAATCTGATGACGTAGGTTCTTTCCTGGTTGTTCAACTTTTTTTCCCTTTTGTTTTGAGTGATCCCTTACTTCTGTCAGACTGTTGTCCTTTGTCAACGTCTTGTCAAACCTGTCACTTCTTTTCAGATCATAGGTGGTTAATTAAAGATAAATGAGTATTTTGATTTTTCAGCATCCAAGGTTTTCTAATGGCGTCCTTGCTGTAAATGCCATATTTTTAAATTAATATGTTAGTGTATAGTGGCTGTTTTATTTCAGTGTCGGTCTTTGTTATGACAATTGTTATTTATGGTCATTCTTGTTAGATTAATTCGCACACTGCATGTGAGTCACTTGCAACTTTTACTCTCTGGTACTTCTTTATAATAATAATAATAATGTATACTTCTTTATAACAACATTAAGAAACTTATTAAAAATTATAAATTAAATATTAAAAAAATTAAACTTAACAATAATAATTTTCTACGCCCGACTTTCCTTATTGGTTGCTTCATTATCTCTCTTTTTCAGTTTGTGCCCTGATGAAGGTCCCAACCTAGGACCGAAATATTGGCTAAATGAATACTGTGTGAACATCTGTTGTGCCCCCTTGCCGAGTTCGCCAACTATTTTCATATCTTAGGATTTTGTTAGATACGGCAACTTTTGCTTTCTCTCTATTTATATATATATATATATATATATATATATATATAAGCTTCGTGCTTCGAGGCTGTGTACCAGGGCCGGCCCTAGCTTTTTTGTCGGCAAATTCAAAAAATGCCGCCGCATCCAAGCTTACATAAAACTATGTTAACCAGGAAAATGACATATAATTGAATTAAGACATATAACACTAATACAGATTTACGAAAAATTGTATTATTGAAAAATAAAGTTTACATTTTTAACGAGCTAACAACAACGAACTTACAAACTAAAACTAGTACCTACTATTTACGGAGATAATTTAAATATACTTTTAAAACAATGAACAAAACTAGTATAATAATATACAAAGTCTAAACCTAAATTAAAACAATTTTTTTTCGAAGTTTTATTTCTGCAAAAATCGCGAATAATTTCTTTCAGATCTAATTTATTACCTAATTCGTGTTCAATGGCTAACAGTTTGCTAACCCATTAAGATGATTTTGTGTAGTCATAGTTCTTAAATAATTTTTTATTTTTTTAATTTAGAAAAAGTTCTTTCGCCGGTAGCAACAGTTATGGGCAACGTTAACAAAATTCTTAGAGCAATGCTCAAATTTGGCCCAATTTTAAGGGAAGTAATGAATTTAAGAACAACAACTGGACCTTCTTTCTTAGTTAAAAGTGAAGAAACAAGGCCTATTTCGTCAGCCAGAGCTAAAGCCTTAATATCGGACGAATCACTATCTGTCAAGACGTTTTCGAGATCTTTACAATGTGCTAGTAATGCATTTATAAATATGTCTTTAAGTTTATAAACATTATATAAAAATTCAAAAGAGTCATTATGACAATTCAGTAGGTTGAATCTCAGCTCCAATGCACTAACCGCCTGATCTATAGTAAAGAAAAAAAATTCTATTTTATATTTTTGTTTTGGATCTTGTATAGGTTCGTCTAAACTTTCATATGAAAAATTTCGTTTTGTAGTCCGAACAGGATGACGTGATGTAGTCAATTCAAAGTTTTTTTCTACGTTGATTTCGCTGGCTAAATTTTCGGCTTCTAAGATAATGTTGTCAAAGGATTCATCCGATCTTAATTCTTTAAAAAAATTAATGAGCTATTTACTAAATTAGTGGCTTGGGTAAATCAAAATCTTTGGATTGAAGTAGCTTACGTATCGGATTAATACGATTCAAAATTTTATACCAAATGAAGATTGAAAATAAAAACTTAAATTGTTTTATTGTGGTCAATAAACCGTTGGCCTTATCTCGAATCATATTATTTATTTCGGCATTCTCATAAATACTTCATAAATCTTCAGGAATATCTCCTATTTGAAAACGTAAAGGTTTTAGGGAATCTATACGACTTTCCTGTCTATTCCTGTTTTATTTGATTTTACTACTTATTTATTTTCTAGATTCAAGTAATCGAAATATATTTTTGTGGGTTATTTTTGTGGGTTATTTTTGTGTTTTTTTTTTTGCGGTCTAGTAGTTCAGGTGGTTTTACCCGCCCTAAATTTTGCCGCCGTAAGCAATTCCCCACCGCCTAGAGCCGGCCTGCTGTGTACCTATGTAATTATCGAAGAGGTTTGAAAATGACGCCTATAGCGGTTGCTAAGTATATCGGGAAGTCGAGGACATTCCTTAGCAAGTGGGTGAAACGATACTTTCAGCTTAAAAATGTGGATGATCTACCAGAAACGTGGTCTGAGTGGAAAAGTGACGGACAAGGACAAAGAAATGGTTATTAACAATTGTATAATTGAGGTATCCGTTATTTTGTGACAGTACATTTTAAAATTTCAAAATGAAATGAAACAAATTACTTTGTTATTGGTCACTTTTTTTATTTATCTGCTACTGCAGTTTCGTAGGTTTTCTACATTGAAAATGCAGTAGCAGATAAAAAAAAAAATAAGTAACAAATAACAAAGTAATTCGTTTCATGGTTATCAACAGGTTTTCTCGAAATCTTTAATTAATCTTGCGCCGTGTGGCGCAAAAATTTAAAACACAAAGGTTTGGATATATCGAAATTTTTCGAATCTTGCGAGATAACTGAGTCAAAGTCCTCAGAGTCCTTCTTCTATGCTTTTTATAACAGACTAAACGTTTTTAATAGGGTTGGCATCCGGCTATTGTGAGGGCCGCTCTTATTGTGGGCCCATGCGAGCCTCTTCGCGACATGATTTTCGCCCTGCAAAGGTTTCTTTAAAGTGTTTCGGAATTTAACATCATGAGCACGAAGATGTTCTCGAATGGTCTCATGGGACAGATTCAAACTCGATTTTTTCTTATTTTTGCCGCTCCTTAACGCAGCGTCAATTTCGAGTTTCCTGAGAAGGGACACACACGACTGGTTTTTCGATTTCCGGAGTGACTTTGCTTACCGAGTCACGTTTTGGCAAATCGTCGACATTTGTCATCTCGTTAAAACAATTTACCCACTTCTTCACAAACGACGGCCATTTTTAATATATGTAGCGGCCGCGGAATGCGTCATTTTAGGCCCCTTTGGATGGGAACAAAGAAAGACTACCTCGAACTGACGGGCAAATAAGTGACTCATTTTGGGTTTTACGTGATTTCGACGAAATTTCGAAATCGACTGATACTTTTGCTAAAATGAGTCGTAGGTAAAGGTTCCCTCTACCGATTTCTTGTTGAATTACAAGAATCATATCTACCGAAAAGTGATCAACGATAAAATACTAACTAATATAGAAATGATAAAAAAATACTTCATATTTTCTATTCCACTTAGCAATTGGAACAATTAATTTGTATTCGTTGTACATACGAGCATGTTTAAATATATTCAGAGAACAATTTATTTAAAGAAAGCTACGTATTTAGAACGATAATTTAATAACTTGTTAAACACTACTTCATATTCGAAAGGAGTCCGAAAAAAATGCACATATACACACACTGTTCATATTTTTTTTTCATGTAAAAATTCTACCGTATGTGTCTCGACTAGTACAAGCTAGCGGGACAATATTATTTCTTCACTTATTTCAATTGTTTATGTATATTCCAGGTATCTTAAGCTATTTTTCAGAAAAAAAAAGTTGAAAAATGTGTACTGTATGTGTATTTAATCGAAATATGTAGCTGCAAGACGGAAGTGGTTTACTAATGTGTCTCATTTGTTCACTATTGCCGCTAATTGTTCTTTAATTAGCTACATACGTCTACCTACTCATTATGTGTGAAAAGCACAATCATGTTTGTTTACAAAGAAATTTCTTGGAAAAAATATAAAAATCATAATGATAGTACCCACATTTATTAATTTACAAAATATTATTTTCTTTTAAAATAGATTAGTACAATAACAGTATCTATATATCAATTATTTACAATAACAAGGTGTATAAGTAAAAGAAATATAATATTAAATAACTTACATACTAAGGCATGAATTATAAGCAACTACAACACACAATAAAATAAGAATAATAATTACAATAAAAAAATACTTAAATCTACTAATCACCATCAGATGAGTCGTCATCACCGCTCTCCCATTCAGTAGAATATTCAGAGAGTAAATAATCCTCCTCATTTAATTCGTGATGATGACTTACTGATGGTGTTTTGGATGGCAATGAAGGTGGGATAATCAACTGCAGAACCTCCGATGGCAAAAAAGTAAATTTTCTTCGCGGTAATTCTCTATACGAGTTGATAACAGGATCAGACGTAATGAAAAGCATTCTCAAAAGATCTGTATTTGTGGCAATACGTGACCGCTTCCTGGTGTGCCGTTCACGGAATCTACGACAGTCTTTATTTCTTGCCTCCTGGGCTTCTTCGGAGAGTTGTCCAATGGAAGAAGAAAAGACTTTATAACTTCCACGCTGTGTACAAGAATTTTATGCACAGTAACGAGCATGGAATACCACGAATACAGATCAAGGTATAATTTTCTAGTATCAACACAAAACTTTGGTTTATCTACAATGAGACCCATACGATCTTTAAACACTTTTTGTATCTCTTGTGAGCGTTGCTTCACAATAGCTTTGTCGTTTATCCCCTGACTTGCCACTTTTTATTTCTAAACGATAGCTGATGTGAAGCAAACATTCAAACGTGCGGATCCATGCATGTAAAGTAGATAAACCAAATGCAAGGCGTTCTTCGTTGCTGGGATATTTCTTTGACTCCTCGTTCATAGTAGACGGGGTGGCACCGCAAATATAACACTTTTGTGTTGAACTTGTGTCTATTAAGGCATTGCACACTTTTGCCATCAGTCATTGTCAACAACAAATCGTGTTTAACAGAGATTTGAGATCCAGCAACGTTACATAATGTTGGAAGAAGCTGACTTACTTCATCTAAAATTTTAGAAGTTTCTTCTTTCGTAAACTCTTTTGTCTCCTTGGCAAAAATAAACTTAATAGGACGGCAATATAAAGTAGAGGAAGGTCTTGGATTTTGTCAGATCACAGTTTCGCCATCAAGCAGTCTCAAAAGGACAAATGAGTATACGAACAAAAATTCGTCTGTAGCTTTAGTGTTTTTAAATTTCTGCTTATACGTGCTATGCCCCGAACTCCCATCACGGCCCCATTTGCTTACCGTATAATATGAATGAGGTAACACACTTCTAATGACTTCCGTCTGAGCTTTAACTAATCGTTTAGGGGGGAGAGGGCCGTTTTATCCAAAATCGCGTGAAGTTTAATTTCAGCTCGAGATTCAGTCACAGAAATATATTCGTCAGAAGGACAACAAGAAGCTTTGGACTTACCTAAACTTGGATAAACGATGGATACACTTGATGTCCCGCTTTCATTGACCATTTTCTTGTTTGTTTTATATGAGTGAGAAGTCGATTTCGAGTCCACATAATAAGCTAAAGCTTCGTCTGGTGTTAACTGCCGACTTTGTTCAGAACACTTATTCTTTTCTCTAGTTTCATCGACCGCGACGTTATGGATCTGTTTAGCAACACTTCGATGCCCTTCTTTTCGAGTAGCTAACCCAGCTGCTGTAATAATCTCACTTGCACTTCGCGATTCCAAAAGATCTTCTACTCTCCATCTCTTCGTTTTCGTTGATGAGTCTTCAAATGATTTTTCTGGGTCACCCTACGGAAAGAGCCGCTGATGATGTTGAAGTGCACGGCTGGTTAACACACATCTCTATTTCGATTCCGGATCCCTCTAACCAATCTTTATGTTTGATTAGAAACATTTCTTTGTTACACTTTAAAGAAGTCCACTTTTGATTGAATTTTGCTGAAAGGCTTGATATTTTCATTTTGAGAGTCGTTTTAGAGAATCGTCAGAAACATCAGACATATTGAATTTTTCACTTCTATAATAAAGAATGCCACTGTTTCTTTCGTTCAGTTTTGTCATGTTTTAGCCATTCTTCAAAAAACTCCATTTTCGTCATAGTCACGACTCGTTCTGAAAAAAATAAAATAATTTTACTTTCGGGCCTTTTCGGGGTCTATAATATATATGAATCTGTGCCTGAATGTTGTAGGTATTACATATAGAAAAATCTAGGTGGATATATGTGGATAAAAAAAGTTGCTACTTTTAAAGTTTACAATTAATGTAAAATTTGCTGGATTTATCTATACATTTACAAATTGATATTACACCAAAAGTATACATATTTTTTTTATAAAAAATATAAGTCATAATAGAGTACATACCTTCAACAGAATATTCCATCACAAAAAACTCGTTTCACTTTGCTACCAATTTTAAAATATGTTATCACAAGTGTGCATAAAATGCAACTGATTTGCAAATGAAAATGACCTCTCTTATAAGGGTTACTTTGACCCCCTGATAAGATACCTTTATGAGGTGATAAACAAATTAATTCTTGGAATTCGTTAAATGGGGGGGGGGGTTGTTTACAAGTCGTTATCAGTGGTTCCTGGAAATTACGTCATGAATATTGTCCCGCTAGCATGTTCTTGCCGAATCACTGTGCGTAATTTAATTAATTCCATCAAAATTTACTAGAATTTTCAATCTATCCCACATAAAAGGAATAATTCCTTTCTGGTGGAAATGCGCTAGGGTTCAGCCGATATCCAGAAAAAGCTAAAATACCTTAACAAATAATTACTGACCAGTCGCATTGCTTTCAATATATCCAGTGTTATGGAAAAGTCATATCAGTCAGCATCTTTCATATATCTGGAAGGATTTAACGTTATTAGCGGCCAGCAATGTGGCTTTCGTAAGCAAAGATCAATAGAAGATCTTCTAACTTATGTCACACATATGATAAACAAAAAGAATAGGAGACAGTGTGGAGCCTTGTGGCACACCGGAGTTGATAATGAAGGTATTAGAAAGAAATCCGTCGACTGCCACTCGTAAATAACGCTTTTTGAGGAAACACGGACACAGAACTTTTCAGACATACCATAAGAGCGTAGCTGAGCCAACAATCCATCGTACCAAATACGGTCGAATGCTTTAAATATATCAAGTGCAATCGATCGAGATTCGTTCAAAACGGTATTCGATTTCGATTGTTTGAATTTGTTATGAGATGTTTTAAATTTTAGGATCTATATGCCATAATATGACACAAGTTATCATATAAAAACATAAAAAATTAGGTTAACTAGCCGTGTTTTAACCAATCTGAATGATTTTGTTCATTTGATACCATCTTATTGAATTTACTTGGTATGATTGCCTTAAGGGGAATTTCCAAAAATTCGATTTTTTTTTACGAATTTACTTCTAAGAATTTAGAAAAAATCTAAGAAAATTCCATTCCATTACAAAGTTATGTTAATGTGACCTGGCGTCAGATTGGGATCGCTACCTGTCTCAATGCCGCTCCTCTTGGCAGCTGCGTTTTGAATTTCTTTTGTCTTGAAAATAAAGTCCTTGAAATTTTGTATCCATTGGTAGAGTTTATGATGAGTGATTAATTGACTGTCGCCTTTCGAAGTGTACAGTAGTGTATTTTCTCGCAAATTTTAAAAATGTTCGAACGTCGTTCTACTGATTTCAAAGGAAAAAGAGATTAACGACATATTCGTCCGAAGAAGAACCGAGGTCCTCCTACAGCTGCAGTAATGAAGTCTGAGACTCAATTTACAAGTACAGCAGCGAAAAAATTATGGGGACAATCAGCGAATGTTTCGTGTGATGAAACTTTTTCGTAGCGCGTTATTCATTTTGCTGCAATTTTTTTGGAAATCACTGAGTGTCTTGCTTGCCGAGAATGTGGTGATGATGTATATATATATCAATTGGTTTTATAACGTCTTCCGTCTTCCGATGCCTAATTTCCACTCTTCCCGGTTTCTCCATCCCTCCTCTTCCAGATTTCTCTCTAGTACTTCCTTGTTGATTCCTGCTCTCCAGCTTTGGCGTGGTCTTTCTCGCTTTCTTTTTCCATGAGGGTTCCAATTTAAAATCTTTTTAGACAGTCGGTCTTGTGACATTCTCTGTACATGTCCGTACCATACCAACTGTTGGGTTCTGATTTCGTCCACTATATGGTGCTTTATTTCTAAAGCTCGCCTTATCGTGTCATTTGGTATGCGGTCTTTTCTGGATTTTCTGGCTGCTCGTCTCCAGAAATCCATTTCTGTAGCTTTTAGTATTTTTTCTGTTCTTTCCTTTAATGGCCACACCTGGGAGCTGTAAGTTATTATACTTTTCACTATTGAGTTGTAAATTCTCTTCTTATTTTCAATGGTTATGTTTTTGTCCCATAGTATACTATTAAGCATTGCAATCGCTTTTCTTCCTTGGATATTCCTCTCGAATATTGCTTCTTCCAGTGTTCCGTCCCTAGATATTCTCGTTCCCAAATACTTATAATTGGCACAGTGTTTGATGGTGTGTCCTGTGGCCAGTTTCAAGTCCTGCTGTTGTCCTCCGACGCACATGTACTCGGTCTTTTTAATATTGACTTCTAGGCCCCATTTTTCATATTCATCCATAAGTTTTCGTGTCATGTATTCCATATCATCGATGTCCTGAGCGACTACTACCTGGTCATCTGCGAATGCTAGCGTGTACAATGTAGTATCGTCATCCAGTGGTAATCCCATACTGCTGCATTTCCTTTTCCAGTTCTTCAGTGCACTCTCCAAATAGATTTTAAATAGCGTTGGGGATATACAGCAGCCCTGTTTGAGACCCTTTGTGACCGGGAACCCTGTTGTTATACCATATTTGGTTTTCACACTACTTCTTGCGTTTTGGTATAAGGATTTTACGGCTTTAATTATTTCGGTGCTTACATTACTCTGTTGTAGTGTTTCCCACAATCTCATTAGGGGCACGCTGTCGTAGGCCTTTTTTAGATCAACAAACAAGACATGGACTTCCTGATCAAATGCGGTTTTCTTTTCTAGGATTTGTGTCAGTGAGGAGAGATGGTCTATTGTGGATCTTCCTGCTCTAAAGCCTGCCTGTTCTTCAGCTTCTACGTCCGCGTATTCCGTTTCTATACTATTTTTAAGTATTTTTCCATATATTCTGCTAATAGATCCTGTAACCGTTATTCCCCTAAAGTTATCGCAATTATTTTTGTCTCCTTTCTTATGAATTGTTGATATGTATGATATTTTCCATTCCTCGGGTACTTCTGATGTGTTAATGCATCTTTGAATAAGTTCCTCAAAGCGCTAAATAGCTTTTCAGTTCCGTATTTTACTATCTCTCCTGGGATGTTTCCTGGTCCTGGAGCTCTACCATTTTTTAGCGTTTTACATACTTCTTTAACTTTTGATGTTGTTATCCTTATTGGGGATCCTCGTATAACTATATTTGGGTTTCCATGATGATGTGAAAAGTGTTAAATAAAGTATACGTAGGCTTGAGTTTAAACTTGTTGTATTTTATACGAAGTATAATGAAGATATAAAAAGCATAAATTCATCCCCAGTGATCAACCGAACGGCATATGAAATAAGTAGACGATTTATTATGCGCGTCCTTGGCAATGAATTGAAAGACCATGCAACTTTTTTGTGATCTTATGGATCTACCAACTTTATCACCCGAAGATGATATGATTATGTGTTATGTCGGAGAAATCGTGAAAACTGTTTCTCCAGTATCAATGAAGTTTGCTGCTAAAAATAAACGATTAGAAATTGTAAAAGAAAAAAATTTAGAATTATTTAGTTATGGGATGTGGTGTCTGACGATGGCACGTGGATGAAAAGAGGATTTTCATTTCTTTGGTGTAGCTACACTTATTGGACATTTCACTAGAAAAGTGGTGGACTTTGTTGTAAAAAGTGGTTACTGCAAAGAATGTGAAAGTCATGAAAAAGATAGGGATACTGATATGAATCATGGTTTGATGAACATAAAAGCAGCGTGCTCTGCAAATCACCACGGGAGCGGAGAAAAAATGGAGCCCGACGCAATAGTAAGTATGTTTCAAAGATCGGAAGAGTTATGTGGTGTAAAATACCAGTATTACATCGGAGATGGAGATTTAAAAACATTTTCTGCGATCGCAAACGCTGAGCCCTACAACGACATAGAAGTGAAGACGAAGGCGTGTATTGGACACGTTCAGAAACGTATGGGTTCGCGACTTCGAAAGTTAGTAAATGACATCATGACAGTAAGAAATCGAATTCACTAAAACAAGAACCTGAAACGTCAAAGTAATCTCGACGATCAAGTCTCAGTGCCAAAGGAAAATTGACAGCGAAAGTAAAGGATTACATACACCTCCAATTTCTGAAAATTAGATATTTTTTTAAGGATTTTTATTCTCGTTACTTTGTAATGGAATTCCATTCCATTACAAACGTATAGCATCAAATGTGACATGGCGTCGGATTGCGACCGCTACCCCTTAAATTTAAGAAATAGAAAGACGATAATAAAAAAAGCATTCAGCGATTCTTTAGATGAAGTAGGTGTACTAAAATAAACGTGAGAAAAACTATAAACTCTGTATTTATAATAGATAATATATTATTTCCATTACGTTTCAAATAATGACTCTCTTTATTATGTTTCCGCATTACGCGGTAAACTTTTATTAATTATGTTATTAAGTGCAGTAATACTTTTGTAGTAATGCGGGCAGACATTTACTCTAATTATATGTGGTATGCTAGTAAAAAGTGAGAAAAGTTCCGGTTTTAATGAACTTTTATGGTATGTGAGTGTCTTATTTTTTTATTTATTTTTATATGTACACCTGTTTTACATTAGCTAATTAAACGGTGAAAATAATTTTTTCTGCGTTCGTCTAGATAACTATTTTTGCAGTGTTCCGTACCAAACTTGAAAAATGGAACACTTATGGAATCACGTCGGGGTCTGTCTACACAGCCAGTTTTCTCAGAACTTGTTTGACATAGAAAGTTGAAATTTGTCACAATTATAGGAATTGATTGCCTAATCACAGCCGTGTAGTTTTGAAAGTAAAATTTTGGCATGAGGGTTAGGGGGTGAAATCGGAAGTGAAAAAAATTTCAAGGTCATCGAGTGAAGTGTCAAATAAAAGCTTGTGAAATATGATATAATACTCGCACAAATTTTTCTTCATATTATTTTTAAAAAATTGCCAAAAATTGCTGTGTCCCCAGCCTATCTCTAAGAGTATTAATCAAAAAATTTCGAAAAAATTCTGGAATATTCGCTATAAGGTGTAGATTGAATGAAAATTTTTACGACTGCTTTACCTTCGATAATTTATCTGGTATATATAAAAAAAATTTTGGAATGGAATATATTTCAGATTGCTCAACTCTTAAACAAATTATAACATTTGATACAAGAGTGAGTGAAAATTCGAGTACGAAAATAGATCATCTATACACAGATATAAACAACGTAATAGGTACTAAACTAGAAAACGATCAAATATCAGATCATGAAACAATATTATTCAAAATACCAATTGTGAAAAAGTACAAAATGAGATTAACGAAAAAAATTATTTCCTGGGAAAACTATGACTGTGATAAAATTATCGAAATGTTACGAATGATAAATTTCTGTGATATGTTAAACGGTGATATAGATTTTAAGGTGTTTTTCATAGGCCACGCATTGAAGGATATTATGTTATCGCCAACTGAAGAAAAAACCGTAAATATAAAATTGATGAACAAATGGTATGATTACGAACTGACAGAAATACATAGAATAAAGTATGAAAAATACCAAATAGCCAAAATAACTAAGGATTGCTAAGGAGGTGTAATTAAACATTCTATAACGTACACGGCTTTTTTTTTACGCCAATATCATCAATAATAGCATGCTGCAAGGAAAAGTGCCTAACGAATGGAAAATTTCCAAAATTGTGCCAATTGAAAAAATAAAATATACTATAAAACCTGAAGAGATTCGGCCAATAAATACGCTTCCAAGTGACGAAAAAATCCTTGAAACAGTGATAAAAAATCAGTTACTGCAATATTTGAATGATAACAATATTATTATTCCAGAGCAATCGGGTTTTAGAAGCAAACACTCATGTGAAACTGCAATTAATTATGTTATAAGTGAATGGCGTGAAGATTTGACGAATAAAAAATACATTGTATCAACTTTCATAGATTTAAAAAGAGCATTTGAAACTATAGACAGAAAATTATTGCTTACGAAACTACACAAAATTGGAGTGCGTGATATAGAATTAAAATGGTTTGAAGATTATCTATCGAATAGAAAGCAACAAACAAAAATTGGAAACGCATCATCAGCGATACCAGTGAATATTGGTCTACCGCAAGGCTCTGTCCTTGCGCCGGTACTGTTTCTCATATACATAAATGACATTAAAGACGGTTTAGAGTACGGGGATGTTAGACTATTTGCAGACGATGCACTGATCGCAATTAGTGATGTTAGTTTGGATGTGGCTATTAATAAAATGCAGTCTGATATGAATATTCTTTACAAGTGGATGTGTATATAAATATGTTAATACTAAATACAGATAAAACTAAATATATGATAATATCACATAATAACTATAATAATAATCATAAATTATACATAAATAATCGTGAAATAGAAAAAGTAAACGAAATTAAATACTTGGGTATAATAATAGATTGTAAACTTAAATTTGATGCACACTTTCAACATTTAGTGAATAAAATAAACCAAAAACTTTATCTCATGTATAGAACTTGCCACATCATAAGTGAATACCATAAAATATTAATATATAGAAGCATAATTGAGCCACATTTTATTTATTGTCCTTCGGTATTATTTCTTGCTAAGGATACACAAATAGAACTACTGCAAAAACTTCAAAACAAGGCAATGAGATTTATATTGCGGAAGCCTAGAGATACGCACATAAAAGATATGTTAGATCGATTAAATTGGCTGAGTGTAAAGCAGAGCTTATTTTATTACGCAATGAAATTCATCTATAATATAAAGATAGAAAATTGTCCCGCATATTTGACCGAGAAAATTAGATACGTCAATCAGATACACAACTAAAACACCAGAGGACGAAATGACTTCCGAGTAGTGGGAATTACAAATGAAGTTGATCGAGCAAATCTTTATTATAAAGGACTTAAACATTTTAATGACTTACCAAATAATATTAAAAATTGTGAAACCATAAATAAGTTTAAGCAACTATTATATCAACATTGTAAGAATATGCCTATCCGATAGTTAAATTAGGTTCTAATGAACCGTAAATAAATAAATAAAACATTGAAAAAGATGTTTACCATGGTAGATACGAAGCAACCCCTCATACCAAAAACTCTGCCTAATTATTCTGCAGGCCGACGCCAATTCGACAGATGATACTCTTCGTAAAATAGCTCTTCTTCAGGTTAAGAGGACTCACGCAAAATCTTCGTTACAAATTTAAATCTTCTAGGACTGAGCCAAATTTTAATATTGTCGAAAATTTAGAATAAAAAGCGAACGTTATAATACTTACGAGGCTGGTTTGAAAAGTCCGTGCAAAAATAAAAACTACTTATGTGTTTGGAGTAAACCTTTTTTATTTTTCGACATAGTCTCCTTTTAGGCTTATACACTTCGTCCAACGATGTTATAGTTTGTTGATCCCTTCCGAATAATAGGATTTGTCCAAGTCTGCAAAATATCCATTAGTGTCTGCAATCACCTCCTCGTTTGAATAAAATCTTTGTCCCGCCAGCCATTTCTTCAAATTGGGGAACAAATAGTAGTCCGAGGGAGCCAAGTCTGGAGAATAGGGGGGATGTGAAACGAGTTGGAATCTTATTTCCATTAATTTTGCGACCACAACTGCTGAGGTGTGTGCTGGTGCGTTGTCATGATGGAAAAGGACTTCCTTGTGGGCCAATCGCGGGCGTTTTTCTTGCAGCTCGGTTTTCAAACGGTCCAATAACGATGAATAATATTCACCTGTAATAGTTTTACCCTTTTCCAGATAGTCGATGAGGATTATCCCTTGCGAATCCCAAAAGACAGTCGCCATAACCTTTCCGGCCGAAGGAACGGTCTTCGCCTTTTTTGGTGCAGATTCCCCCTTGGTAACCCATTGTTTAGATTGTTGTTTGGTCTCAGGAGTATAGTAATGTATCCATGTTTCATCCACAGTGACGAAACGACGCTTAAAGTCCTCCGAATTCTTCTGGAACAGCTGCAAACCATCCTTGCAACACTTCACACGATTCCGTTTTTGGTCAAGCGTGAGCAATCGCGGCACCCATCTTGCGGATAGCTTTCTCATGTCCAAATGTATATGCAAAATATTATGTACCCGTTCAGTCGAGATGCCCACAGCACTAGCAATCTCACGCACCTTAACTCTTCTGTCATCCATCACCATATCAAGGACTTGATCAATGATTTCTGGAGTCGTAACCTCCACAGGCCGTCCAGAACGTTCAGCGTCACTTGTGCCCATATGGCCAATCCGAAAATTTTGAAACCACTTATAAACTGTTCTAATCGAAGGTGCAGAGCCACCATAATGTTTATCAAGCTTCTCTTTAGTCTCCTGAGGCGTTTTGCCTTTCATAAAGTAATGTTTAATCACCACACGAAATTCTTTTTCGTCCATTTCTTGAAAATCACTCGACTTCCTTGATTCACACGAATGCCAAACACAAAGAAAATAGACCAATATGGCTGAAACTTGGTGTGCGTTCATTCAAGAGATGCCGCCGAAACCGTCGCTCACACGTATCTTGCGATGGGGCATGTTCACCATAAGCTTCTCGAAGTAATCGATATGATTCAACACTTGTTGATGACCCAACAAAATGGCGCAGTGTCAAATCTTTATAGCACAAACTGCATTGGTGCACTATCTGTTGTCTGAAATCCGCATTCATTCATTCGTACACCTGGTATTTATATTTCAGTTAAACATCCAGGTAAAAAGAAAACAGTTACTAAAAACATAAAAATTCTAAATCACTCAAAGAAATTAAATGAATTATGTACTCTCCGGCCGTCATATTGGATGCGCCATTTTGAATTTTTTAAATCTGTCATCGGATTCTTAATCAGCACCCCGAGAAACCCCTTAATAGCCAATTTCAAAATATTTAACGGTATACAGAGACGTTAATTTAATCATAAATGAGGTTGGAAGCATGATTCGCACTACAATTAAAGGGGTTAAACCAGCGATTTTATTTGAAATAATTTTTTTAAATTACGGTAAAATTAAAAAAAAAAAACTATATACTATTCTTTTGTAAAATTTCCCATTCTTTCACGTGGTGCTATTACTTTTTCGATACCTTTTTTATTTTTAGAGATATTTGCGAAGAACCGAATTTTTTAACAAACTTTTTTTTTTATCGTATTCTACGTCAAAAAAAACTACCTGTATGCCACAATGCAGCCTGTTAACATTTAATGAGAGCTTTTCGTCACAATTTGCCTGTGACGACTGGGCTAAAAAAAAAATGAGCGGGAAAAAAACTTATGCACAATTTCAGCTTTTATTGTTTTTAAGAGCTCGGTCGACTATTAATAAACTCCATCAGCGTTGTTTAAATATTCATTTAGACATTTTATATACTAGGTGCCCAAATAAAAAGAATTATACATACTAAGAGATTCGTCTTTTAAAAATCTTCAACAATCATAACTGGACATCGCCCAAAAATTCCAATTATATCACAAGGCAAAAAGAAAGTGCTGTCTTGAAATAACCTGCAACGTTGTTGTTCACTCACCGAACTGAAGAAGATCGAAGTGGATTAATGTTCTTCAAAAAAGTGCCTGAAGATAAAAATTTCCATTTTTAATTATCGAATGAATGTCCTCATTTTTTTTTTTAAACGATACTTGTCGTTTAATTGGAATTTGCAATTTCCTTTTTATCGGCTTTTAATAAAGAAATGCCAACACAGTATGTACCAAGATAGGAGGGTCGTTTCAAAAGTTCTAGGCCTGATATAGATATGATCAAATTATTATGATATTTGTTAAATGTTATCGACTAGATGGCGTCCTGTGAAGTTGTAGATACGTGTGTCTAGTTATCTTTTTGTAACGATCGTGTAAACAAACAAGTTTGATATTTTCTAAAAAACGGACATTAAAAAAAAGGGTTATATATCACGTCAAATGATTTTTCTTCTTCGTTTGCGACAATTAAAAAGTTAACTGTTGAATTTAAATGCGATCGTACATTCACTCAAGATTCTAAACGCTCAGAATGCCCAAAAACCTCTACTATTGACGAGATTGTGACAAAAATTCAAATGAGCGCCAAGTGAAGGTACACGAGTAGAGACCGGATTATATACATTTGCATATTTTCATATGCATTTGCATAATTAGACCATTCTCACCGATTATTGCATATTTTACCCAATATTTACAATATTTCTCGGTATTACTAGGCAATTGAATTGCTCAGGGTATTGTTAATGTCGCCGTCTGGAACCGATCTTATCGCCGGAACATTACCTGCAATAGTCTAAACATCGATTAGGTTATAGTGCCAAGGGAATACCCAAAATTACGACGGTATTTTATTCCCTTGTTTCTTGGTCGAGATATTAAGTGATAAGTAGTTAGTTTCTAAGAATATTTGTTTGAGCGTGGATCAAATAAGCAATTTTCTCAAAGACGAATTTTTACTTTAAAACAAGATATCAGTTTTAACATTATTGTTGTCGCGCTTGCATCAGTGTAGTCTTTTTGCAATTTTTAACGTGTTGTGTTAAAGTTTAACGTGTACCATGCCACCCGCAAAAAAAAGTGTCTCTTCGTGGGTAACTGATTATCCTAGAACATTTACATACGACGGAAATGTTTTATATTGTCGAATTTGCGAGAAAAATGTTTCGTGCACAAAAAAGTTTCAAATTGACCAGCATGTCAAGACAAGTCTTCATATCGTATGATTGCAAAAAAAGGCCCACGACAACAACTTATAACAGCAGCAAGTAGTAGTGATTCCACTTCTATAGGCAAACAAAAAAAAACACTTTAGCATGGATTTATGTGAAGCATTGCTTGCAAGTAATATTCCTCTCCACAAACTTATAAATCCTACATTCAAAGATTTTCTGCGAAAATATTGCTTGAATCAAAAAATACCAGACGAATCAACACTACGTAAAAATGACATACCAACAATTTACCAACATGTTCTGGAAGAAATACGTAATGAACTTAAGGATTACATTATTTGGATTTCAGGTGATGAAACTACCGACAGTTGTGGTCGCTATATTGCGAATTTAATTGTGGGTGGATTAAGATTAGGGCCTTCTTCTTCCTATTTGGTGGCCTGCAAAGAACTTGACAAGACAAATCATTCTACGATCGCCAGATTTGTGAATGAGGGTATTAAAAAAATATTTCCTGAATCTTCTGCAGATGAAAGAGTGTTTATATTTCTCTCAGATGCTCCCTATATGATCAAGGCAGCCAAAGTCCTCCAAGTATTTTATCCAAATTTAATTCATGTGACGTGCTTTGCTCACGGAGTCCATCGACTCGCTGAAAAAGTACGATCCACGTTTGGAAATGTAAATAAACTGATTTCATCAGCAAAGAAAGTGTTTCTTAAGGCACCAGCTCGCAATAACGCCTATAAAGAAAAACTGCCGAATGTGCCTTTACCCCCCGAACCAGTGGTAACTCGATGGGGAACATGGATTGAAGCTGTACTATTTTACAATGAACATTTCGAGGCCATCAAAGGTGTAGTAAATGACTTCGATAGTGCAGTGGCTATGGCAGTTCGCCAATCCAAGGAAGCATTTAACGATTCTGATATTAAAAAAAACATAGCTTCGATTAGCACTCACTTTTCCCACATGCCTGCGGGTATTAAAACAACACCTTATTGTTTACGTGTACAAGAATACAAATGTTAAATAATTTTAAAAAATGTTAAATAATTGTTAATTAAATTTAAACATCGTCGATAACTTGTCAATTTTATGCTGATTTTGAAATAAAAAACTAAAAATTACTACTTTTATTATTATTTAATATTGCATATTTTGACCCTTTTCATGCATATTTGAAACATTTTTCATGCATATTTGCATGCATATTTCAAGATTTTTATGTTGCATATAATGCGGTCTCTAATTATGATATTTGTTAAATGTTATCTACTAGATGGCGTGCTGTGAAGTTTCAGATACGTGTGTCTAGTTATCTTTTTGTAACGATCGTGTAAACAAACAAGTTTTGACATTTTCTAAAAAACGGACATTAAAAAAAGGGTTATATATAATATCAAATGATTTTTCCTCTTCGTTTTCGACGATTAAAAAGTTGGCTGCTGAATTTAAATGCGATTGTACATTCACTCAAGATTCTAAACGCTCAGAATATCCAAAAACCTCTATTATTGAAGAGATTGTGACAACAAATTATAATAGCGTCGTCAATGAACGCCAAGTAAAGGTACACGAGTTTACAGATATTGTAAACATTTCAGTAGGTGATGTCCACCATATTTTACATGATCTTGTGTGGGAAAGCTTTGGGTTCGTTGGGTGCCACTTTGTTAATCGTAAATCATTTTCTTTTTGTGATTAAAAAGTGTCAAATTAAAGCAACTTTCCAACGCATTGCCTACAACATCTGTACTCTTAGAAATCGAGCACTGTAGTGTTTTAATTTCGGAGCTCCGCGCAATTGCAGGCCAAATGTCCGAGAATCAATTTTGTTTGACATGCTATGTAAACAAGAATTTTGATTTCTTATCTTAGGGTATTTTCCAAGTTAGGACACATTTTTTGATATGTTACAGTACTTACTAAAAGAAAGTTTTTTAGTTTTAGTGAATTTTTTAGATGTTTCATAATAGTATTGTAAAAAGTGAGTTAATTGTCGGTCTGTACCTGTAAAACAAACAATTATATCGTCTACGTATCGATACCAGTATAGATAAGTATCAACATAGCTTGCAATACTGGCAATGCTGTGGAGAGGTGTCTTGGGGGCTACGGGCCACGGGTCAGTGAGGACGGTGGATCGGGGTTTGTCGGTTGGCATGTGGGTCGTGTCCTGGAGCATGCGTCGGGCGGGCTGGGCGTGCATTTGGACGGGGAGTTGCGGAGCGCGAGGGGGGTTTCATCCATGGAGGGTCTGGTTCGGCATGTGCTGGTCATCTTTTGGCGGAGGATCGCACATTTGGCAGGAGTTTCGGGGTTTTGCACGCCCGACGGGGGGGGGGTTTGGGGCTGGGCCTTTTGGAGGCGGTGCGGGTGGGTCGATTGGGGACTGCGGGTGCTTTGCTCGGCGACCGGGTGGATTTGGGCGGTTCACCATTGTTGAATTTGTTCTCCCAACTCCGGGTCTGGGTGGATTTCCTAGTGCTGTCACTGTAGTTTGGTTGGGTGTAGTATTGTGGTTGGGAAATTGTATGGAACTCAATATTAAATCTAACTTTTTGCCCTCAGGGGCTAGGGGAATCCCAGGATTCTCCTAGTACGGGCATTGACGATCCCGAGGTACCTGAGTCATGTTGTGCTGTCTTGTGTTGTCCAGATTATATGTAACAAAAACGCAATCTTAAGGTGTTTACCGTGCCGAGAAGATGAATGGCTCAGCGTTTATGAGTCGCAAACGGTTCCCCCGGATACCGGGCGCCCTCCGGGTGTAAGTAGCCTTGCTGTGGCATCCAGGCTCTGCCGCAGTCGACCATTCTTTCCTAGGATACTCGTGGGAACACTATGTCACAAAATAATAATTATACTAATGATAATGGCAGGGTGCTGAGGAGGCGGACCCCTGTCGTACAAACAGCTACAGCACCCACACAACAACAACAACAACGACAAACGATCCAACCAACCGCCTCAGCTGAAACTACTCCCGATAGTTTTACCAGATCCGACATTGTAGGTGATGGAAATTGCCTTTTCCGTGCAGTTAGCTTACACTTATATGGCCACCAAAACCATCATGAAAGACTCCGAGAGGCTGCTCTAAGATATATACAACAAAACTGGTCGGAACTTAACACATTTTCATTAATTGGGGACGACGATATGAAAGACTTCAATAACTACTATAACTATATGAGGAAAAATGGCACCTATGGAACGAGCCTAGAGATACTTGCCCTCTCGGAAACCCAGAATAGCAACTTTCATATCTTCTCAAAACAACGAAGAACAAGAGATACAAAAATAACTTTTAGGGACAAGCCAACAATAATAAGCACAAGAAAACACACCGAAACTATTTACCTTCTACTAACAGGCAACCCAATGTCGGGACACTTTGAGCTTCTGACACCACAAAACACTAAAAACATCCCAAAACAACAGCAGACAAATAAAAGAAGCATTGGGCGAGCGACGTAACGGTCGAGGACGTCGCGGGAAATGGCAGCTCGACCAAAACGATGAAGACCGGGCAACTGACAATGGACCTGCCAAAAGTGTTGTGCCGGCGAGTAAACCGACACCCACCAAGGCGGGAAAGTCAAGGCAACGCATGAGTTATACTACAGGAACAAGCGAACACACCATGCGTTGCTTTGATAAAAGCACAAGTCCTGACAAAGAAACCACTGAGAAGGGAATCACTCGCCGCCTAGACCCACCACCATCAATCCCAAACGCAACCGACGGAGTATTTAATCAAAAACTCCCGCAACGACAAAGAAATCCCAATAGCACAAAACCAAAATTCAAACGGCAAATAAGAATAGAAAACCAAATCAACAACATCAGGAGATATCTAGGACACCTTACCCAGTTTATCAACGGGAACGTGTCCAAACGAGTCACGCAGAGTATAAACAAGATCAAGTCCGGGTCTCCCAACAGAACGCTGCCAGAAATCCTGGATACTCTGAAACAAAAATTATCCGTATATGCCGCAAGACTTCGTAGATACAAAGAACCAAATGAGAGGAAAGATACCAACAACCTCTTCCGAAGAAGCCAAACACAGTTCTACCGGAAAACTATGCACAGCAAACAGACAGCGGTGACCGAACCATCAAACAAACAAGAACTCGCAGATCATTGGAAAAGTATCTGGTCAGAACCCAAACTACCCAATAATAACACCCCCTGGATCAAAGCCGAAGAAGGCAAAGATAAACATGTGACAGAACAGGAAAATTCCACATTAACTACTGTGGGACCAAAGAGCATGATGAGGCGCCTGGATGCAAGAAGTTCCGGAGGTAGAATGGCCCCCCGTTCGGATCTCCGGGTAGGGGCTGGTTCGGAGGCGTCGACTTGCAGACATCATAATTTTAAGATAGATTTTTGCAACATACGGGGTATAAACTCGAACATAAATTCAGTGCATCAACACCTGCAATCAGATAAACCTCATGTACTCGCTCTATGTGAAACCAAGGTCAGTCCATCGACCAGCACGGTCAACTATCTTTATCCTGGGTACGACTTCTATTCCCGATTTAGGCGTAACTTTGGAATCTGTCTTTTTGTCAGAAGCGACCTCTCTTGTCAACGAGAAGAAGCTCTGGAGCCCCCAAACTTTGATGTTATGTGGTTAAAAATAACGACTCAACAAACCACAAGGTTCATCTGTATCCTGTATCGACCACCAAGTGATACCAATTTTCGAACACTTTTCGCTTCTCTTGCAGACACCATCGATCATTTACAAAGTAACTATCCAAGTGCCGAAATTGCCATCCTGGGCGACTTTAATGTCCACAATATCAACTGGCTCAAATATTCAAATACTACCGACGAACAAGGTCGTGAAGCTGAATCATTCTCAATCAGTTATGGCTTAACTCAGCTTATTGACGAACCAACACGGATCCCTGATCGAGACGGGGAGTTCGCCAGTCTTCTTGATCTGTTTTTAACCACCAATCCGGAGATTTACACGGTCACCGTCAATCCGCCGTTGGGTTCTTCCGACCATAAACTGCTTTCGACATCGAGTATCCTGCCAATCAGTGACAGAGAGGCGCCTAGGCCGCGCAAGATTTGGCACTACAAATCTGCTAAATGGGAAGATCTCATGGAATACTTTCGAACTTTCCCTTGGATGGACGTTTGTTTTCGATCCGATAACCCATCTGACTGCGCCAGGGAGGTCTCCGATGTTATTTTGGCTGGTATGGAAGCTTACATCCCTTTTTCGAAGAAATGCTCCTCCAACGGCAAGCCTTGGTTCGACCGAAAATGCAAAGAAGCTGTTGCTTCTAAACATATTGCCTACCGACAATGGCGTGAAAATCCTAACACCTTAAATCGGAACATCTTTGTTCATGCCCGGAACAGATGCAAGGGAATTATCGACGAAACCAAGGAGGCACACAATCAACGAATTAGAGGCAAACTTCTCGCTTGTCCCAACAATTCCAGGTCCTTTTGGGCAGTCGCTAAGGCAGTTAGTCAAAACTTTACCAAATCCACGATACCATCACTCACACGGCCAGATAATTCCATTGCAACCACACCTGTTGAGAGAGCGAACTTGTTGGCTGAACTCTTTGCTTCACATTCTACTGTCGATTTTCAAGGAAAAACACCACCTACTATTCCCATATTGCAGTCAAGGATGCCCGATGTTGTCTTCAGACAGCGCATCATAAAGCGTATTTTAATGAAGCTAGACACCAAGAAGGCTTCTGGCGCTGACGGAATACCTGCCATAGTTCTCAAAAACTGTGCAAGGGAACTAACACCAGTTTTCTGTAGACTTTTTAACCTATCCTACAGAAAGGGAATATTTCCGTCCTGCTGGAAATGTGCCACGGTTCAGCCGATACCTAAAAAAGGTAAGAAGACCTTGCCAAATAACTACCGACCAGTAGCACTGCTTTCAATAATATCGAAAGTCATGGAAAAGGTTATCAATGAGCATCTTCTAAAATATCTTGAACGATTCAATATTATTAGCGATCACCAATATGGTTTTCGTAAACATAGATCAACAGGAGATCTTCTGACTTATGTAACACATGTTTGGAACAACGCAATTGAACACTTTGGAGAATCTCGGGCGGTTGCTCTTGACATATCCAAGGCATTCGACCGTGTTTGGCACGATGGACTGTTGGCTAAGTTGCGCTCTTATGGTATGTCTGAAAGGTTCTGTTTGTGGCTCTCATGTTTCCTCAGAGAGCGTTCTTTACGAGTGGCGGTCGACGGATTTCTTTCTAACACCCTCACTATCAACGCCGGTGTGCCCCAGGGCTCCATACTGTCTCCTACTCTCTTTCTCATTTACATTAACGATCTGCTGGAAAAGACCGGGAATCCAATCTATAGCTTTGCAGATGACAGTACGCTTGTCTCTTCATTCACCTTGAACGCTCGGACATCGGCTGCTCAGGCGAATATCCGCAGACAGCAGGAGATCGTTCAACTTAACAAAGACCTGGAAGAAATTCTATCTTGGGGTGACAGTAACCAAGTGGAATTTAACGCTACAAAAACCCAAGCGGCAGTTTTTTCTAAAAAAGTTAACGTTGCTGAACCCGACATAGTTATGTCGGGGCACTCCATTCCCCTAGCATCGTCGCTCAATTTGTTGGGCGTTAGTTTGGGAGCAAATATGTCTTGGCATGAACATGTTGCAGGCATAGCAAGGAGAGCTTCTCAAAAATTGGGAATATTATTTAGAACCAGAAAGCTTTACACCCCACAGCAACTGTTAATTCTTTACAAAGCCCAAATTCGACCAACTATAGAATACTGCTCCCACGTTTGGGGCTCCGCTCCCAAACATACACTGCATTTGTTGGATTCTGTTCAGAGAAGAGCGGTTCGTCTGATTGGGGACCCAGAATTGACCGGCGGCCTTGATTCGCTGGAACATCGAAGAACGGTTGGCGACTTGAGTCTGTTCTACAAGTATTTTCATGGAAAGTGTTCGAAGGATGTAGCCCGCTTAATTCCTCCCAAAGCGGTGCATGTTAGAAATACACGTCGCGCTGGTGCTTCGCATCCGTATGAGGTTCAGCTTGTTACTCCGCGTACGACGCTTTTCAAGCAATCTTTTATATGGAGAACGTCATCCCTTTGGAATAATTTGCCCAGCGCTGTGTTTCCCACCGAGTACAATTTACAGCGATTCAAGAACAACGTGAATCGCTTTTTCCGCACTCGTGCCGCTCCTGGAGCGTTTTAGGGACTTCCCTGCAGCACGTGTGCTAGACCAATAAAAAAAAAAAAAAAAAAAAAAAAAGTAGATGAAACATGGATTCATCTTTACAAGTCAGAGCTGATAGAACAGTCGAAATAATGGGTTGTAGTAAATATATTGATTTGCAAGGAGACTATGTAGAAAAATAAGTAAACTGACCAGTCAAGTGCAAATTGAATTTGCGCAATTAGTGTTCCGTACGTTAATTGCTTTTAGAAAAAAAAATTTTGTTACAGAGGTTTAAAATGATCAGTGACTTCACAAAACCCACCCCAAATGAGTTTTCAAGAAATAGATGCTTATATTGCACTCTGTCGGTGACTTATTTAAAGTCTTTCCAAACAGAGCGGCCAGCAAGGCTGACACGAGGCTGGTTTGAAAAGTCCGTGCAAAAATAAAAACTACTTATGTGTTTGGGGTAAACCTTTTTTATTTTTCGACATAGTCTCCTTTTAGGCTTATACACTTCGTCCAACGATGTTCTAGTTTGTTGATCCCTTCCGAATAATAGGATTTGTCCAAGTCTCCATTAGTGTCTGCAATCACCTCCTCGTTTGAATAAAATCTTTGTCCCGCCAGCCATTTCTTCAAATTGGGGAAATAGTAGTCCGAGGGAGCCAAGTCTGGAGAATAGGGGGGGGATGTGAAACGAGTTGGAATCCTATTTCCATTAATTTTGCGACCACAACTGCTGAGGTGTATGCTGGTGTGTTGTCGTGATGGAAAAGGACTTTCTTGTGGGCCAATCGCGGGCGTTTTTCTTGCAGCTCGGTTTTCAAACGGTCCAATAACGATGAATAATATTCACCTGTAATAGTTTTACCCTTTTCCAGATAGTCGATGAGGATTATCCCTTGCGAATCCCAAAAGACAGTCGCCATAACCTTTCCGGCCGAAGGAATGGTCTCCGCCTTTTTTGGTGCAGATTCCCCCTTGGTAACCCATTGTTTAGATTGTTGTTTGGTCTCAGGAGTATAGTAATGTATCCATGTTTCATCCACAGTGACGAAACGAGGCTTAAAGTCCTCCGGATTCTTTTGGAACAGCTGCAAACCATCCTTGCAACACTTCACACGATTCCGTTTTTGCTCAAGCGTCAGCATTCGCGGCACTCATCTTGCGGATAGCTTTCTCATGTCCAAATGTTTGTGCAAAATATTATGTACCCGTTCAGTCGAGATGCCCACAGCACTAGCAATCTCACGCACCTTAACTATTCTGTCATCCATCACCATATCATGGATTTGATCAATGATTTCTGGAGTCGTAACCTCCACAGGCCGTCCAGAACGTTCAGCGTCACTTGTGCCCATACGGCCAGTCCGAAAATTTTGAAACCACTTATAAGCTGTTCTAATCGAAGGTGCAGAGTCACCATAATGTTTATCAAGCTTCTCTTTAGTCTCCTGAGGCCTTTTGCCTTTCATAAAGTAATGTTTAATCACCACACGAAATTCTTTTTTGTCCATTTCTTGAAAATCACTCGACTTCCTTGATTCACACGAATGCCAAACACAAAGAAATAGACCAATATGGCTGAAACTTGGTGTGCGTTCATTCAAGAGATGCTACTAACTAAACATGACCTCGATACACGCCGGTGGTGCCATCTCTCGGACTTTGCACGGACTTTTCAAACCAGCCTCGTAATTGCAGAAATGCACCTTCCCGAGCTTGCCACCCGAAGGCATAGATGTTGTTGGTGAAGCAACCAAAGACGAATCGAAAAATCCGCACTTCAAGAATTCCCAAACTGTTCTTTGTATTTACCGGACCATCCCAAGACGCATTTCGACGTATCCCGACTCATCAGTTGAGCTAGATTTCAAGAAAGTTTGTTTCCGATCTTTATTGAAAACTGATCACCTTGAAATTTTTGTATACCAGATAAATTATTAAAGGTAATGCACTCCTGATAATTTTCGTTCAATCTGCACCCTGTGGAGAATATTCTAGAATTCTTTCAAATTTTTTGAACAGTACTTTTCGAGATGAGGGGGGGACAACGATTTTTCGCGATTTTTTCAAAATAATACAAAGTAAAGTGTGCGCAAATATTACATTAAATATATTTTTGAACCCGTGTTTTTACAAGCATTCATTTGACACCCCACTCGATGACCTAGTAAAAAAATGTTTTTTTTTTACTTTCGATTTCACCCCCTAAAACTAACCCCTAAAGTCCTTAATTTAACTTTCAACACTACATGGCTCTGATGAGGCCATCAATTTCTATATTAGTACCAAATTTCAATTTTCTATGTCAAATAGTTTCGGAGAAAATCGGGTGAAACAGACGGACCGACGGACACCGAAGTGATCTTATAAGTGTTCCGTACGGAACACTAAAAAGAATATCTTTAATCTAGCATTTTCCTTGTTAGGCCGAGAATTTTAGGAACGACCCTCGTATTTATGGTAATAATGATGATGTCTGAGGTATAAGTATGTCAAATGTAGTATTATTTTAATATTAAATGACTAAAGGTTAGAAGTTAAAGGTGTAGCTTATGACGAGTTCTTTACCTTCTGCTATTCAAAACTTTGAAATTCTATAATTAATTTAATTGATTTTTTTTTTTTACTTCTTGGAACTCCATAACTAGTAAGTATACGGTATATTAAACACACTTTCGACATGTTTCTCTATACAGTCTCTCAAGTAAGAACGTGATCGCTCGTATTCTTGAAAAAATGTGTTTCAAGAATATTTTTTTACCATCAGTGTATTCTTTGGTATGCTAATAACGGCGCAATTACCTTAGGAAGTTGTCCAATCGCCTCCTGCATCAATAATAGCCTGGCATCTTCGAGGCATGCTGTCGACGAGATTTTCTGCACACTCTGCAAATTTTCCGAATCTCGCGAGACAACTGAGTTAAAGTCCTCAGAGTCTTTTTTGCGAGCTTTCTGTTTATAAGGGGGCAAACGTTTTTAATGGGGTTGGCGTCCGGCAGTTGTGAGGGCCACTCTAGTATCTTATCGTGAGTCCACGCAAGCCGCTTCGCGACTTGATTTTCGCCCATCAAAGGTTTCTTTAACGTGCTTCGGAATTTGACATTATGAGCACGAAGATATTGTCCAATGGTCTCATGGGACATATTCAACCCGGTTTTCTCAATTTTGTCACTCCTTGACGTAGCGTCAATTTTGGGTCTCGTGAAAATAAAGTCACGATTATTTTTTCGACTTTCGGAGTCACTTCGCCTACCAAGCCACCTTTTGGCAAGTCGTCGATATTTTTCGTCTCTTTAAAATGATTTACCGACTTCTTTACAAACGATACCGACTTTTTAATATATTTAGCGGACGCGGAATGTGTCATTTTAAGCCCTATTGGATGGGAGCAAAAACTGCATCGAACCGACGCGTAAACAAGTGATTTATTTTGGATTTTACGTGATTTCGACGAAATTTTGGAATCGACTGATACTTTTACTAAAATGCGTCGTAGCCAAAGGTTCCCTCTACCGATTTTTTTGTTGAATGAGTCGCTAGAATCGCATCTACCAAAAATGAATTATCACGGATACGCTCTTACTTGACAGCTTGTAAATCTGATTATTGTTAGTATCATATTTGATAGAGAGGGACTAGAGGAAGATTAACCCTCCATATCCATTTTTGTTTAACTAAAACTGAACTAAAATTTATAATTTAAAATGAAAATGTTTGGCATTTAAATGTTTTAAATTTATTAAAGGATTCCTCTACTTGTTACGGCTTATTAGGCATTTTTTAATCGCATATTGAAATGTACTAATATTTTACCTTTTTTTTTTTTGAAGAGACATAAAACTATTATCAGGGAATTTTTTGAGAAGGTTGTCTATAAGGAGCCTTTGAAAATTTTGTTAATCGTTTGTATTTCTATTAGTTTTTACAGATTTCTTAATTTTCAATTGTTTTAAATGATCTAACCGACAGGTTTTCTTTTTATTTATTGATTCAAGATTAAGATTTCACCTGTACTTAAGCCACACACTACACAAGGCTTTTGTAGCAATACAAAATTCCATAGAAGGGAATAAAATACAACAAGTGGAACAGTATAACTATTTGGGAGTGATAATGGATAAAACTGGAAAACAAGACAAAGAAATTAATGAAAGAAATCGAAAAAACGAACAAACTTTACTATGTAATAAGTAATAAATTCATTAGGAAGAAAGAAGTGACGAAACAAACAATAATAACAGTGTTCAAAGCAATTTATAGGACGATTTGAACATATGGATGTGAATCATGGATCCTAACAGACAGGCAGAAAAACAAGATTCAAGCCGTCGAAATGAAATATCTGAGAGCAGTACAAGGAGTTACACGGAGGGACAGAATAAGGAATACAGAAATAATTAGAAGGCTGAGAGTACAAGCAATTATGAAATATAAACAACAAAGACAGCTGGGTTGGTGGGGGCATATACAGAGAATGAAGGATGCTAGACAGGTGAAACATGTGTATGAAGCCCGAATACAGAGAAAACAGAAGCGAGGAAGACCTAGATAGACCTGGAATAGGAGTATTGGAGGTATACTTAAGGAGAAGGGAAAATCCAGTGAAAATGGCAAAGAATATATATAAGTTTATATGTAGAGATTGAGAGGGAAAAAAGGAGAATGTATAACTGCCCTACACCATATGGGAAGGGATATATGATTATATATATATATATATATATATATATATATATATATATATATATATATATATATGTATATATATGTATATATATATATATATATATATATATATATATATATATATATATGTATATATGTATATATATATATATATATATATATATATATATATATATATATATATATATATGTATATATGTATATATGTATATATATATATATATATATATATATATATATATATATATATATATATATATATATATATATATATATATATATATAATTCCATAGATCCAAGAAATAAATTAATCATCTACAAACAAATAATAAGACCAGTACTAATGTATGAGGTACTAATATGGTGCGGTATATCCTACCGGAATGACTACAACGCATACAAAACCGCATACTAAGATGCGTTGCATCCACTGGACCATACAGAATCAACGAACTACACCAAATGGCTAACATGCAAACCATAAGACAATATATAGAAGATATATTTAATAATTTCTACAAATATAAACTACAAAGATCTACTCTAACAAATAACATCACACAAAATGGACAACTAAATAAACCAAAACATAAACCATTAAACTCCAGATCACCAACTTATTTCGAAGATCCATAATCCCAATAAAATTTGACCAATTTACTTAAAATCATAAAAAAATACTGTAAAGTAAACAAAAATATAAATAAATAGTAAAAAAAAATATTAGTGGGTAAGCAGGTAACACCAGATTGAACAACTTATGGAGGTATAACTAGACTTAAATGCAAATATCGTAATTTGAACTAATTGTTAAGTGTTTAAAGTAAAATAATAGGGAAGTGTACAGTGTACAGTGAATTTAATATAAATAATGAGTGAAAATATAAGATAAACATTGTAATACATTGTACGTAAATAAGAAATGAGTGACCGATTGTACAAGCGGACAAAAATGAAAGGATCAGAATATCAATAAACATGTAAGTCAAGTTATTTTGATAAAACTCTGTACCTGATAAAATCATGGTGGGTTTTTCTCTTTGCATAATATTTCCCAGTAAAAACAAACAAATATACAGTGCCGGCAAAAAAAAATCTTTACAAGATCAATAAAACCACAAAATCTTAATATACAATTGTTTTAGTGTGGATATTTTGTTACAATTAGTATTTTTGTCATGTCAGCCCTACAATTTATCACCATCTGTAGTCGTTTAGATATGATTTCAGCAAGGTTGATTAAGTACGTGGAGTCCGTGGTTATCCACAGTGTTTTCAGCGCTTCCTTTAGGTCGTTAATGTTGCTGGGTCGTATCTCTTGAACCTTGTTCTTCATGAAATTCCAGGCAGTTTCTATAGGACTAAGGTCAGGGAAATTATCTGGCCACTCTAAAATATTATTGTTAGGGTCATTGAGAAACTTTGTCGCGACCTTTGCCTTGTGGGCAGGGGCCCCATCATGCATAAAATAGTCACACTGATGAATGACCCAAAAATTAAGCAAATGTTTTTCCAAAACATTAATTTAATTGCTTGCTTCCATAGTTACATTATTGGTACAAACCTCCCTTGCCCTTACTTCCACTGAATACACCCCACCCCCTTGCACTATCAGGATGTTTAACAGTCTTAACCGCATATTTAGGGTCCTACTTTGACATGGTTCTTGGATGACGCACAATCTTTGAGCCTCTCCTGACCAACCTGAAAGTGCTTTCATCACTAAACATCACTTTATTCCACTTTTCAGATGTCCAAGCTTGATATTTTTACAGAAGTCAAGCCTTTTCTTCTTCATTGCTGCTGTGAGCAGGGGCTTCTTTGGGACACGGCGACTTGGTACCCAGGTCCTTTTGCAGGTGGTGACAAACTGTCCTAGTTGTGACGTTCTGGAGGAGCGTAGGGTACTTGTTTTTGAGTTCAATGGCGGTTATAGAAGGGTTTGACATCACTTCATGCTTCAGAACCTTAACAGTCCTTGATGAAGTCTTCTTCGGCGCGCCAGAGCCTGACTTTCTCTGAGGTATCGTCCCAGGAGGTAATGACGCCGCTGACCGCTTCAGGTGATAAATTGTCTCTCTCGACACGCCCAGATCTCTGGCTACAGCAATCACCGAATCCTCCTTCTCTAGCAGCTTGAAGGCATGGGATTTCTCTTTTATTTTAAGCTTCTTTCGACCCACTGTATGCAGAGTGAGTAAAGATGTTAGATCTCAAACTTTTAAGGAATAATAAAAACACTGTTCGACCGGAGAAAGACCGGTCAACTTTATTGTAAAAGTTCACGAGGCGAATTGAATGCTGGCTGGGTGGGAGAAGGTCACCTGTGGTGTGCTAATACCGCGTGTCAACACTAGGTTCCTCCCTCATTTTTATAGTGGGAGCGGCAAGTGAAATTATGACGTGGATTTTACATGTCAAGTTTTTTTTTGCCGCTCAAGTGTAAAGATTTTTTTTGCCGGGACTGTATAAACACCACAAATACCAACAAAAACAACAAAATCATTCCAACCAAACGAAGATAAAAAAGTCACTAGAGATGTAAATCGGAAGTGACTGGGATTATATAAAAAATCATCGAGCAAACCTACTCAAAAAGGGCTACAACAAGCCTGCCTATAAAGTGGTTGTTCTCTATACAATGAGTAGATATACCTGTATTCTTAATATTATTTAAGCTGAATGGCAATGTTGTTTTTCAAATTTCTACCGATGTGTTCAATATAAGCAGCTTTACAATCCTGTCACTTAAGTCTATATACACCTGATTTTTGTACAATGGGTTGCTTGTCTTTCTTATTTACTAACATATTACCTAAATTAAGTTTATTACAAACTACTGTATTGACACCCTGAAATTTGAATTTTTTGGCAATTTTATTTGTGTTATTGGGTATGTAATTTAAAAATTTATAATTAGTTTTTGGTAATTCTGGAACGCTACAAAACTCTTGTTTACGTGGACTCTCTGTAATCATTATTTTTAGCTATTTGTTTTATTGTTCGTATTCTGGATTGTTGTAGCTTCTACTTGATGGAAATTCATTATAAATATATAATAAAAGACTGTTTTTAGTCAATTTCCACTGGTTTATTTAAATTGCGATGATGCGTTTCGCTGTCGATGCAGCTTCTTCAGATCTACATTTTACACTGTCAAGTTAGGTTTAATATTCACAGTTTTATATAATTTCTTAATTATAATATTACACCTAATTAAATTACATTGATAGTATTGGAAAATGCACACAGATTTGGAGTTAGGAGAATAAATTCAATAATGGTGAATTGCTTAAATCTACCTGGTCGTTGAGTAAAGTACCTGTAGTCCTTAATCGATTTATTTGCATTGTCTCTAAAAGGTTTAGTTTTAAACCTTTTTGTTGGGTGTGTAAAATTTTGAAATTCTTGTTAAATGTGCGATTTTCTGTTAAAAAGATGATTAGCATATGTAGAATTAGATTTTCTATGGATGAAACTTTTTTCGTTTTCTGTAATTCTTTGTCTAAATGTACGTCCAGTTTGTCCGATGTATGTTTTAGGACATGACCCACATGTTAATTGATAAACCCCTGATTTATTGTCTTTATTGATTTGTGGTTTGTAGTTTTTAAGGTATTTCCCTATAGTATTGTTAGTCTTGTAAGCTATGTTGATATTTTTTTTGATTTAAAAATTTCCCCAGTTTTTCCGTTGGTTTGCCGAAATAGGTTAAGCATTTAAAAGTGGTATTTCTGTCCTTAAAACGTGGGTATATTTCTGAGATAGCCTTGTTTCTAAGTTTTTTTTTCTTAACGATACTATTGATTAAAGTAACCGAATAACCGTTGTTAACGGCTACTTGTTTTATGTAGTTTAATTCTTTAGTAAAATTTTCTTCTGATAAGGGGATATTAGTTAGTCTGTGTATAAAACTATGATAAGCGGCAAGTTTATGACAAACTGGACGTACATTTAGACAAAGAATTACAGAACACGAAAAAAGTTTCATCCATAGAAAATTTAATTCAACATATGCTAATCATCTTTTAACAGAAAATCACACATTTAACAAGAATTTCAAAATTTTACACACCCAACAAAAAGGTTTAAAACTAAACCTTTTAGAGACAATGCAAATAAATCGATTAAGGACTACAGGTACTTTACTCAACGACCAGGTAGATTTAAGCAATTCACCATTATTGAATTTATTCTCCTAACTCCAAATCTGTGTGCATTTTCCAATACTATCAATGTAATTTAATTAGGTGTAATATTATAATTAAGAAATTATATAAAACTGTGAATATTAAACCTAACTTGACAGTGTAACATGTAGATCTGAAGAAGCTGCATCGACAGCGAAACGCGTCATCGCAATTTAAATAAACCAGTGGAAATTGACCAAAAACAGTCTTTTATTATATATTTATTGTTCGTAGTTCTATGTTATAATCATCATCATTTAGTGGAAGGATTAAAACTATGGAACGGTGATATTTTGATCTTCCAAGATCATTTATAGGTTTCATACTTGACAATATCAGTGGTTGTGGGTTTTCGATAGACATTAATTTTAGGTGGGTTGTTGGACCTTTTATTTTGATGTCTAAAAAGTTTATTTCCACGTTTTCATCTATTTCCATTTTAAACATGTTAGTAAATAACAAGAACAAATAACCCATTTTACAAGAATGAGGACAGGAGACTTTTAAAAATTTCGGATGAATTTTGTTGGTGTTAAATCATCCATACCAAAGAATTTAATCATTGCACGATATTCAATTTTTTTCATGTTGAAAAAATAAATGACTAGTCAATATTAAACATCTGCTATTACTCGAATAAATTGACAAATCTAAATAAAATTTTATATGTGTTTATATAAAGGATGAAACTTTCCAATACAATTATGGTTTTACAGTTTCTAACGCAATCTATATGTCAGGCTGAGAACTTTTCAGACAGCCCTCGCATGGCATTGGACAAACTAGTAAAAATTTAAAAACCAAACCAAACATTGTCATGCAGTTTTAAGAATACGGGTATATCTACACGTTGTATAGAGAACAACCACTTTATAGATACAAGTAACGTCACATTATTACATAGGGAAAAGAAAACGGCGGTTAGAGCCTTTAGAACAAATAGAAATTAAGAAATCTTTAAAAAACTCCCTGATAACAGTTTTATGGCCCAGGTTAAAAAAAATCAGGTAAAATATCAAAAAGGTCAAATAAGCCATAACATGTATGGAAATTCTGCAATAATTTTGAAAAATTTAAACGCCAAGTCTTTTCTTTTTGCACTATTCATAAAAAATACCAACCTTAGATTCAGTTCATAGCTTCAAAAATATTATCTTTGTATTGTTACTCAGGCTTTCTACGAGGCTGGTTTGAAAAGTCCGTGCAAAAATAAAAACTACTTATGTGTTTGGGGTACACCTTTTTTATTTTTCGACATAGTCTCCTTTTAGGCTTATACACTTCGTCCAACGATGTTCTAGTTTGTTGATCCCTTCCGAATAATAGGATTTGTCCAAGTCTGCAAAATATCCATTAGTGTCTGCAATCACCTCCTCGTTTGAATAAAATCTTTGTCCCGCCAGCCATTTCTTCAAATTGGGGAACAAATAGTAGTCCGAGGGAGCCAAGTCTGTAGAATAGGGGGGATGTGAAACGAGTTGGAATCCTATTTCCATTAATTTTGCGACCACAACTGCTGAGGTGTGTGCTGCTGCGTTGTCGTGATGGAAAAGGACTTTCTTGTCGGCCAATCGCGGGCGTTTTTCTTGCAGCTCGGTTTTCAAAACGGTCCAATAACGATGAATAATATTCACCTGTAATAGTTTTACCCTTTTCCAGATAGTCGATGAGGATTATCCATTGCGAATCCCAAAAGACAGTCGCCATAACCTTTCCGGCCGAAGCAACGGTCTTCGCCTTTTTTGGTGCAGATTCCCCCTTGGTAACCCATTGTTTAGATTGTCGTTTGGTCTCAGGAGTATAATAATGTATCCATGTTTCATCCACAGTGAAGAAACGACGCTTAAAGTCCTCCGGATTCTTCTGGAATAGCTGCAAACTATCCTTGCAACACTTCACACGATTCCGTTTTTGGTCAAGCGTGAGCAATCGCGGCACCCATCTTGCGGATAGCTTTCTCATGTCCAAATGTTTATGCAAAATATTATGTACCTGTTCAGTCGAGATGCCCACAGCACTAGCAATCTCACGCACCTTAACTCTTCTGTCATCCATCACCATATCATGGATTTGATCAATGATTTCTGGAGTCGTAACCTCCACAGGCCGTCCAGAACGTTCAGCGTCATTTGTGCCCATATGGCCAGTCCGAAAATTTTGAAACCACTTATAAACTGTTCTAATCGAAGGTGCAGAGTCACCATAATGTTTATCAAGCTTCTCTTTAGTCTCCTGAGGCGTTTTGCCTTTCTTAAAGTAATGTTTAATCACCACACGAAATTCTTTTTCGTCCATTTCTTGAAAATCACTCGACTTCCTTGATTCACACGAATGCCAAACACAAAGAAATAGACCAATATGGCTGAAACTTGGTGTGCGTTCATTCAAGAGATGCTACTAACTAAACATGACTTCGATACGCGCCGGTGGTGCCATCTCTCGTACTTAGTAATATAATGAAACTACGACGAGTTTGTGTTTTTTTGTGGATACCTGTATAAGCTGCAGGGTATTCCGTAAATCACTTCATAAGCGACGCCTACCAGGAAAAAATATTGCCCTAACTTCACAAGCTAACTCAGCGAACTAGAACGTATAACTCAGTGTTTAAAGCAGAGGTGTCAAACTCAATTTTGCAGAGGGCCATATATTAAATTTAGAATGTGTAGGCGGGCCAGATTCAAATAAAAAAAATGTACTGAATTATTTAATTATATAGTATATAATACACGGCTCTAAAAAACATGATTCTTCTTTCTGTGACACATTGCGATCGCGGGCCTTATTGATACGTCCCGGGGGCCGGATGCGGCCCGCGGGCCGTATCTTTGACATCCCTGGTTTAAAGGGTTTTATACGCCTTGAATTTTCAAAAACTCGTTTTTTTTTTACGAAGAAATATTCAGAAAAGAAAAATGTAAGAAAATTCCTGGCATCGGATTGGGACCGCTACCTGTTTTCAGACACTGTCTGCAATATTACTAAGCCAATCAAAATCTTTTGGAGTCATTTTAATCGTTTTTTTTTTACATTTATTTATTAATGGAATAAAAACAAATGCGTTTTTTCGGTCATTTTGAAAAAAATAAAATTAAAATTTTTTATCACATCTGGTAGAGAATCGCGGGACCTTTATTAAAAAAAATCATTTTCATGGCCTCGGAAAGCTAGCGTCGAGACCTAAGTTTTGAAAAAAAAGATCCATTTTGAACTAAATGGCAGAAAATGGCGTGCAATTTAAATCTTAACTAATAAATTCAATTGTGTCCACTGGAATCAATATTTTTGTACCAGAATTTCAGGGTAGTTTTGCTATAACAAAAGGCATATTTTCTGAAAGCTTCAAGCCGATCGGTTCACTTAGTTGACCTTTACACTATAATAAGAAAAAAAAATACAGTTTTTTGTCTGCTTTTTCAATTTTGTAGGTTATGTATAAACTTGAGCAACTTAAAATCAACGAAGATTTGATGGAAATTTTATTACGAAGAGTTTAGTTTTTTCTTTATCTCGATCCGACTTATATAACCGGAGTTATTCACATTTTAAGCTCAAAAACGCGTTTTGAAAACTTAAACTATTTATAAACAAAAGAGCACAAGGTTCTCGAGTTCCAAATACTCCTGGTGATACTTCAGAGAGGATAAAAACATAATATTGCTGTAGCTAAACTATGCCTATTTCATCATTATTTTGACCTTTTTTTTACTACACTAGTATAACTCAATTTTTAATAGATTCGACCACTTCCAATAAGAGCTTGCATGATTAATAGGGCTAGCAGCAGTATTTTGTGCTCAATGTACCGCAAAAACTAATCGAGGATTAAAAAGAGTAAACATAATTCATACCCCAATTTTTTTTAACGATGTATTGGAAACCACAATATCGAACGATTTCACACAATTTAATATACATTCACTATTATTTACCAGAGAAATTAATAACTGTTATCCGTTATAAAAGTTATTTTCTAATTAAATTAGATTCTTCACACCTGATACTCTTCACTTATCACACATATTCAAATACATGCGTAATATATTTTTTCACAAGTTACTCTCAACGATCACGTCACGTGGATAAATATAAGTGTTTAAATTGTACCCTGGTACCTACTAACTTAAGTACGAATGTAGTACTACGATCAGCTGATATCGATAGAAAGAAGAATCGTGAATGCCTGAAGAGGAAATTGAAGAGAAATGGCAAGTTACGAGGATTGAGAAAAAATATGTGTTTCTCCAATTTGATTAAAATCGAATCAAGTTTATTCAATTTTTGGATCGTGATTTTTTAATTGTAATTAGAGCTTTAGGCTAAAAAATATTATAGAAACAAATATTACAGCGTCCCTGAAGCTAAATGCATGCTCAAAGCTCATATGCCTCGAAAGTTCCATGCCGTCTTTTACTTTCGCCTTTTTATATATTACCTGGAGTGAAAAGTCTGGGGACTTTCAGAGAGACGACAGCACAAATAAAAAAATTATATCATTTTCAGTTAGTGTCAACTCTCAGAAAATTCGTGTAAAATTTTCATAACATTTTGTCTATTAGTTTGCGAGTTCCTGTTGTTTTGACGCTACTTTTGATTTTTGGAAAACGATGAAACAAACAGAATTTCGTGTGTTCATTAAACATGGGAATTTTTTATTTTTTTTATGGGTCTAGCACACGCGCTGCAGGGAAGTCCCTAAGGCGCTACAGGAGCGACACGTGTGCGGAGAAAGCGATTCACGTTGTTCTTGAATCGCTGTAAATTGTACTCGGTGGCAAACACAGTCCTGGGCAAATTATTCTCCATATAAAAGACTGCTTGAAAAGCGTTGTACGAGGAGTAACAAGCTGAACCTCATACGGATGTGAAGTATTAGCGCGACATGTACTTCTAACATGCACCGCTCTGGGGAGAATTAAGCGGGCCACATCCTTCGAACACTCTCCATGAAAATACTTGTAGAATTGGCTCAAGTCGCTAACCGTTCTTCGATGTTCCAGCGAATCAAGGCCGCCGGTCAGTTCCGGGTCTCTAATCAGACGAACAGCTCTTCTTTAAATAGAATCCGACAAATGCAGTGTGTGTTTGGGAGCGGTATTCTATAGTTGGTTCCACTTGGTTATTGCCACCCCAAGATAGAATTTCTTCCAGGTCTTTGTTAAGTTGGATGACTTCCTGCTGTCTGCGGATATTCGTCTGAGTAGCCGACGTCCGAGCGTTCAAAGTGAATGAAGAGATAAGCGTACGGTCATCCGCAAAGCTGTAGATTGGATTCTCGGTCTTTTCCAGCAGATCGTTAATGTAAATGAGAAAGAGAGTAGGAGACAGTATGGAGCTTTGAGGTACACCGGCGTTGATTGTGAAGGTGTTAGAAAGAGATTCGTCTACTGCCACTCGTAAAGAACGCTCTCTGAGGAAACATGAGTCACAAATAGAACTTTTCCGACATACCATAAGAGCGTACCTTAGCCAAGAGCCCATCGTGCCAAACATGGGAACAAACATCGAATGCCTTGGATATGTCAAGAGAAACCGCTCGAGATTCTCCAAAGTGTTCAATTGCGTTGTTCCAAACGTGTGTTACATAAGTTAGAAGATCTCCTGTTGATCTATTTTTACGAAAGCCATAATGGTGATCGCTAATAATGTTGAACCCTTCAAGATATTTTAGAAGATGCTGATTAATAGCCTTTTCCTTGCTTTCCTTTCGATATTATTGAAAGCAGTGCGATTGGTCGGTAGCTATTTGGCAAGGTCTTCTTGCCTTTTTTAGGTATCGGCTGAACTGTGGAACTGTGGCACATTTCCAACAGGAAGGAAATATTCTCTTTCTGTAGGATAGGTTGAAAAGTCTACAGAAAACTGGTGTTAGTTCCCTCGCACAGTTTTTGAGAACTATGGCAGGTATTCCGTCAGCGCCAGAAGCTTTTTTGGTGCCTAGCTTCATTAAAATACGCTGTCTGAAGACAATATCGTCGCATCCTTGACTGCACTATGAGAATAGTAGGTGGTGTTTTTCCATGAAAAGCGACAGTAGAATATGAAGCAAAGAGTTCAGCCAACAAGTTCGCTTTCTCAACAGGTGTAGTTGCAATAGAATCATCTGGCCGTGTGAGTGGTGGTATGGTGGATTTGGTGAAATTTTGACTAGCTGCCTTAGCGACTGGAATTGTTGGGACAAGCGAGAAGTGGATTGTGTGCCTCCTTGGTTTCGCCAGTCAGAACTTGTGTTTTAAAGCAGTTTCCAATTCACTTCGGCTTACCTCAGGAATTTCCTCCGAGCCAACGATAAGAATATGTTTTTGCTGCTGATTTGGATTTGGTATAGTCAAGAAATAGATGAAATGTTCAATTTCATACTCATGTGTACATCTTTCTTTAGATTTCCTTTCTTCTATGAGTTTAATTGTTTCCGGAGAGTATTTGTTCACTGTCTGCTGTTGGTAGGAAATTCTCTTAATTGTTACTTCGATACTAGATGCAGTTTTTTTCTGTAAGTTGGTTTATTTCCATGTTTTTTAAACTGTCTACTGGTTGGAGCTTACTTTTTAATGTTGTTTGTATCTGTGATTCATTTTTCTTGAGCATGCGTCAAGCTCGTCACTACCAATAAAATGTAAATATTTTTCTCTTAAACAAGAATGTGTATTAAAGAATAAATTTCGATTCCAAAATCTAATTATAAATTTATGTAAAGGAATTGTTTAGTTAACATTCCTGCCAATATCCAGAGACTGTTAAGTAATATCATGACGCAAAAACTTTTTAGTTGCTTAGGATCCCAATTAAAATTTTAAATAATTTGAAAAGGCTCTCTTCTTTAATATTTAACTTTCATATAGGCCGTGTTTGGCGAAGTGACTTATTTTAATGAGTATCATAACCTATTAAAAAATGCTTTAAATTGGAACAAATTCTTACATTTAAGTATTATATTTTCTTCCTACGTAATTTTATAAGACGATGTTGACGATTCCTCGTAATGCAGACAGAAATGAAGAGTTTCAAAATATTTAATTGGTCACGCTCGAAAAAAAATGTAGGGCAGGCGAGGTGTTGCCTTTATTCTTCATTTGTTATAGGATGTTTATTCGTCGGATATGCCTACCTCTCTCTTTCACGTGGGTACGCCATATACGCGTAATGGGTATAAATTGTGTGACCCAAGAAAATCTATAACGTGTAAGTAGGATTTCGACAAAGGTTGTTTTATTTTAGTACTGCGAACAAAATGGTAACATAAACCTGTATAAATCTATTATATATATAAAATGCAACGTCTTTCTGTTTCTCCGTCTATCTGTCCGTCCGTTAGTGAGCTTATCACTCGAGAACCACTTATCCGATTTACGTGCTTTTTTTTAAAACATACATAAGTTCTCTGGCCAGGTTATAGAATATATTTTATTACATTAGGTAACATAAGGAATAAGCAGTGACGAGAATAGCGAATCAAGTCGGAAAAAAGTTTGCCGCTAGCGCGTTCTCTTGCAATACACTGCCTAAACCATTAAATATGGAACAATATCATGTAACAAAGAATACAATATATATAGAATGCACAAACATCTCTTTGACTGTTTATCTGTCCGTTAGTGCGCTTATCATTCGAGAACCACTTATCCGATTTACGTGTTTTTTTTTTAATTCATACATATGTGCTCTGGCCACGTTCTATAATAGTAATAATAATTCCACAAAAACACAGCTGAAAAAATCACAGAAATATTCACCATAGATATCAATATGGAATTTGGTATAAGTAAATACAAAGTGCTCCACATCAACAAAGGCCAATGGAAGGGCCAGCATGAGACAGAAACCATCAACAATGAAACACTCGATAACATGTTCGACAAAGAAACATACAAATATCTAGACTTCGAACAAAGCACCAAACTCAACCACACTCAGATCAAAACAGAGCTCAGAACCGAATTCAAAAACAGACTCACGAGACTTTTACAAACAAAACTCAACTCCAAATATCTCACTAAAGCCGTCAATACGTTCGCTATACCTATACTCACATATTAATTTGGTATCATCAAATGGTCACAAACAGACATAGAAAACATTCACATCCTTATACGTTCTCAATTGACCAAATACAGGAAATTACACCCCAACGCATGCAAAGAAAGACTTACCATTGAGAGGTAGGCAGGAGGAAGAGGAATCATAGATATTAGATCACTACACACAAAACAAATACAAGCACTTAGGAAATTCTTTCAAACCAGCCTACACACAGCAACAGTGAAAGCAGACAAAAACTACACACTTCTTGACTTATCCCGGGCAGACCACCCAGCAGACACACACAGTCACACCCAATTACAACAGGAAAAGATGAAAACGTGGTAAAAAAAAACACTCCACGGAAAACACAGATACCACATAGAACAAGACCACGTAAATAAAAAACAATCATACACCTGGTTACAGGATGGGCAGCTATTCCCTGAAATAGAAGGCTTCTTACTTGCCATCCAGGATAAAGTCGTATTAACCAGAATCTACCAAAAGTACGAGGCTGGTTTGAAAAGTCCGTGCAAAGTCCGAGAGTTGGCATCACCGACGCGTATCGAGGTCACGTTTAGTTTAGTAGCATCTCTTGAATGAACGCACACCAAGTTTCAGCCATATTGGTCTATTTCTTTGTGTTTGGCATTCGTGTGAATCAAGGAAGTCGAGTGATTTTCAAGAAATGGACGAAAAAGAATTTCGTGTGGTGATTAAACATTACTTTATGAAAGGCAAAACGCCTCAGGAGACTAAAGAGAAGCTTGATAAACATTATGGTGATTCTGCACCTTCGATTAGAACAGTTTATAAGTGGTTTCAAAATTTTCGGACTGGCCATATGGGCACAAGTGACGCTGAACGTTCTGGACGGCCAGTGGAGGTTACGACTCCAGAAATCATTGATCAAATCCATGATATGGTGATGGATGACAGAAGAGTTAAGGTGCGTGAGATTGCTAGTGCTGTGGGCATCTCGACTGAACGGGTACATAATATTTTGCATAAACATTTGGACATGAGAAAGCTATCCGCAAGATGGGTGCCGCGATTGCTCACGCTTGACCAAAAACGGAATCGTGTGAAGTGTTGCAAGGATGGTTTGCAGCTGTTCCAGAAGAATCCGGAGGACTTTAAGCGTCGTTTCGTCACTGTGGATGAAACATGGATACATTACTATACTCCTGAGACTAAACAATAATCTAAACAATGGGTTACCAAGGGGGAATCCGCACCAAAAAAGGCGAAGACCATTCCTTCGGCCGGAAAGGTTATGGCAACTGTCTTTTGGGATTCGCAAGGGATAATCCTCATCGACTATCTGGAAAAGGGTAAAACTATTACAGGTGAATATTATTCATCGTTATTGGACCGTTTGAAAACCGAGCTGCAAGAAAAACGCCCGCGATTGGCCCACAAGAAAGTCCTTTTCCATCACGACAACGCACCAGCACACACCTCAGCAGTTGTGGTCGCAAAATTAATGGAAATAGGATTCCAACTCGTTTCACATCCCCCCTATTCTCCAGACTTGGCTCCCTCGGACTACTATTTGTTCCCCAATTTGAAGAAATGGCTGGCGGGACAAAGATTTTATTCAAACGAGGAGGTGATTGCAGACACTAATGGATATTTTGCAGACTTGGACAAATTCTATTATTCGGAAGGGATCAACAAACTAGAACATCGTTGGACGAAGTGTATAAGCCTAAAAGGAGACTATGTCGAAAAATAAAAAAGGTTTATCCCAAACACATAAGTAGTTTTTATTTTTGCACGGATTTTTCAAACCAGCCTCGTATATCATCAAAGACCCAACAATTACAGAAGACAGATGCAGGAAATGCCACCAGCAGAAAGAAACGATCGAACACATAACAAGCGGATGTAAAATATTAGCCGGAACGGAATACACAGCCAGACATGACCCAGCTGCAAAAGTAATTCACTAAGCACACACATACAAACTCATAGAAAACACACCAAAATCTATACTTGAAAATAAAGATTACACGCTCTACTGGGACATCAGTATCCATACAGTCTCCGCCAATAGACCCGATATTACTTTTCAGTGCAAAAAAGGAAAAGTAACCTATCTAATCGACATAGCTGTCCCCAACGACACAAACATCCAAGCGAAATAAACAGACCTAGCAACAGAAATAAAAAAGCTATGGAAACAAGAAAAAGTCATCATTGTCCCCCTCATCATATCAGCCACTGGCCCATGGAACCACATTGACCAAATGTGAGAAAGAAGAACTTTTTTGTGATATTAATAATAATCTATATAATGTATATAAAACGCAACGTCTCTTTGTCTGTCCCTTAGTGCGCTTAGCACTCAAGAACCACTTATCCGATTTGCGTGCTTTTTTTCTAAAAACATACATATGTTCTCTGGCCAGGTTATAGGATATATTTTATTACGTTAGGTAACCTAAGGAATAAGCAGTGACGATAATAGTGAATCAAGTCCACGCAAGCGGAGCCGCGGGCACGTCTAGTCTCTCATAAAACAACGAAGAAGAACGTCGTTCCTCTCTTTTGATTGAGCTTGTACCTTAGCAGGTACCGATATTATAATTACACAAATTTTTTTGGTGTCTTAACCAGAAATAATACAAAAATATCAGGTTTATTGGCTTGTAGACGTCCGTACGGAACCCTTATAAGATCACTTCGGTGTTTGTCCGTCTATCTGTCTGTCTGTCTGTCCGTCTGTCACACCCGATTTGCTCCGAAATTATGTGACATAGAAAATTGACATTTGGCACTAATATAGGAATTGATGGCATCATCAGAGTCGTGTAGTTTTGAAAGTTAAATTTTTACTATAGGGGTTAGTTTTGAGGGGTGAAATCGGAAGTGAATAAAAAATATATTAAGTGATCGAGTGGGGTGTGATGACGAATTCAATGAAATCAAAAATATATATAGTAAAATACTTTCGGACACTTGTCTTCGTATTATTTTTAAAAAATTGCGAAAAATCGCTGCCCTTTCTTATCTCGAAAAGTACTGATCAAAAAATTTTGAAAAAATTCTGGAATATTCTCCACAGGGTTTAAATTGAACGAGAATTATCACGAATGCATTACCTTTAATAATTTATCTGGTATATAAAAAAAAACAAAAATTTCAAGATCATTAGTTTTCCGTAAAAATCGGAAAAAAACTTTGTTGAAAACTCATTTGGGCGGTGAAGTGAAGTCATTGATTATTTGATACTTCCGTAACAAAAGTACCGTATGGAACACTAATTGCGCAAATCCGACTTGCACTTGGCTGGACATTCATAATTATTTCGTTCTTTTCCGGAAACGAAGGTAGTTTGAAGATTTCATCATTAATCTAAGATAATTTTATACACATTACACGCAACGCCATATATGTGTGATGATTCAGAGTAAAGTGAACAGGCTGAAAGTAAATGCATGCATGCTTTATATGGATGTACGAAGATATACCATAAATTTGATACGCTGAAAGTAGATGTATAAGTGATTCTGTTTCTTTGTTGCACTCCCTACACTTCATGCTCGTCAGTTGGGTAAATCGGTGCAATAAAATATTAATCACTCCACCCTGACCAGCTAGTAGAAATTCCTTTTTATTTTTCTTTTCTTTTAATAGCGTACACCCGATCCTTATGGTATTCAGTCATATATCAAGATTCTTTTTGAATTAATATCTGAGACGTCAGATCCAGCCTCTAGCTCCAAATTCGATTCGGAGATTATCTGTATGATTGGCATACTCTATACCCACCGTACTACCAAGGCCGGCTATTATATGCAATTGTGTTTCCTCAAAAATCAGCAAAAATTCCTCATCATCATCATCATCAGCTTATTCCATCCATAGTCGGATGTAAGCCTCCCCAAGTTGTCTCCAATGAGTTCTGTTGTTTGCTTTTTGCATCCAATCGTGTCCTGCTAATCTTTTTATGTCGTCTGTCCATCTTGTCTGTGGTCTTCCGCTGCATCTTTTATGTTTTTTAATCCTCCATTCAACCATACGACGTGTCCATCTGTTATCACTTATCCTTGCGATATGCCCAGCCCTCTCTCTATTCGTTTCCCCAGTCTTGAGGGTCGTGATCGCTATGGAATGACTTCACTGTTCTGTTCACCATTTCTCTCCATTTCTCTCGATCCTCTGCCAAGTGCAACGATACATGGAGTGGTTGATCCATAACTTGTTTTATTTGATCTGACCATCTTGTTGGCGAACGGCCTCTACTCCTTTTACCCTGGACCTCTCCCATTATTATTAGCCGGTCTACATTATTGCCTGGCCTTCTAGCTACATGTCCAAAATACTGAAGAATTCTTTTCATGCATAGTGATGGTAACCTTACAGTTACATTTAGTTCATTCAGTATGGATTGATTAGTTCTTCTGGTGGTCCAGGATATTCCCAACATCCTCCTATAGCACCACATTTCAAAGGAATCAATAGATTTACGTTCCTTTACTCTAAGTGTCCAGGATTCTACACCATATGAAAATATTGGAAATACTAAGGTCTGTACGAGATTTAATTTCGTTCCTTTAGTTATGTACGGACTTTTCCATATCTTAGTAAGTCTCGTCATAGCATTTCTTGCTAGAGATATTCTTCTTTTTATTTCATTCTCGCATCCTCCCATACTACTTACGGATGATGCTAGATATACAAAGGTTGTTACTCTCTCAATGCCATTGAGTAAGTCGGATCTTACCATTTGGTCAGACTTATCGACCATCATCAGCTTCGTTTTGTCCTTATTTATGGTCAGACCTAGTTTCTCACTTTCTTGCTCTATCCGATTTAAAAGTGTAGCCATCTCTTCCTCAGTCGCTGCAAATATGGTGGTATCATCAGCGTAACGCAAGTTGTTTATTCGCTCACCTCCTATTAGGATTCCACCATCCCATTCATTCAACGCATTTCTCATTATAAATTCACCATAAACATTAAATAAGGTAGGAGACAGAACACAGCCCTGTCTTACAACTCGACGAGGATGAAACTGATCGGATATTGTATTGTTTATTCTCACCACTGCAGTGCTGTCCAAGTAGAGGTTTTTAATCAGTTTAATCAGATGATAAGGAACACCCATTTGCTCTAGTACCTCCCAAAGCTTTTTCCAGTTGACAAAATCAAAAGCCTTATTATAGTCTATGAAGCACATTACCATAGACACGTTATACTCTCTACATTTCTCTATCAATTGTCTTATTTTAACAATCTGATTTCTTGTGCCTCGTCCTTTAACGAATCCCGCTTGTTCTCTAGAGATTTGTTGGTCAACATAATATCTTAAACGATTATTTATAATATGTAGCATTACCTTACTTGGATGTGATAATAGAGATAATGTACGATAATTACTACATTTACGGGTAGAGCCTTTCTTATGTAGTGGTATTATTATAGAAGTCGTCCAATCGTCCGGCCATATTCCAGTTTTCCAGATGTTACTACATATTTTATAGATCATCCCCACTGTGTCATGATCTAGTTCCTTAAGAATATCTCCCGTGATGTCATCGTAGCCAGGTGCCTTATTGCTTTTCAGTTTCTTAACAGCATCCTCTACTTCACTCCTCATTATTTCAGGTTCTTGCTGCGTGGTATTGATCTGTTGGTGTATGTCTTGTTCTTGTGCATCATAATAAAGATCTTCACAATATTCTCTCCATCTGTCTATTATTCTTTCTTTCTCTGTAAGCAGTGTTCCATTTTTATCCTCGATTGCCCAAGTTTTAGGTTTGAAATCCTTATCTATCTCTTTAATTTTTTTAAAAATATCTTTAACTTGATTTTTCTCTGCATATGCTCGTACTTCTTTACATTGGTTATTGAGATATGTATTCTTATCTTGTCTGCAGTTCTTCTGTATAAGTCGGTTTAAATCTTGGTACTCTTTTATCTGCTGATAATCGTTTAGTCCAGTTTTCTTTACGTTTTTTCCTATGTTCTATAAGTTGCCATGTTTCTGCAGACATCCAAGATTTTTTAATACATTTTCTTACTCTTTGAGATGCTATTTCTTCGTGGGCATCTTTTATCGATGTTTTCACTTTGTTCCACATCTCTTCATTATTTCCAGGATCTTCATTATATTGGATATTTCGGATATTTTTATTTACTAGTTCCGTAAATTGTTGTTTTTTTCTGGAGGATATATCTTCATTCGTTGCACCTTTATACTTTTTTGAGAAGCTTTGAGTTTAATACGAAGAACTGTAACTAGAAGTTGATGGTTGGAATTACAGCCCAATTCCACCTTAATATACATATTCGTTATATTACATCTGTCACTTTTGATCTTCTTCGGATCTCGATGTTAGGAATACGATCTTGGAGTCTAATATTTAGCATTCTTCTCTCCATTGCTCTTTGGATTACCTGGAGTTTATATATTATACTTTTATTTAAAGCCCACATTTTAGTGTCTTGTGTTAATAGCGGCAGTACATGTTAATTGAGTACTCTGGCTTTTATGCGGGGATGATAATTTACCAATACGTGTTATTAGAGAGGTTACAGATTCTATCTCAGAGCCTTTATCCTATATCATTAATTTATGTTTTGATACAGGTGTATATCCGGAACTTGTAAAAATTGCTTTAGTAAAAGCAATACACAAAAAAGGGGGTTTACATGAGGAAAAAAACTATAGGCCAATATCGCTGCTCTCAAACGTAGGTAAAATATTTGAAAAAATTATAAACAATAGGCTAATCGATTTTTTTGAACGCAACTCTTTATTTTCCAACAACCAAAATGGATTTCGAAAAAATAAATCTACAGTTAGAGCGGTTTATCAAGCATTAATTCATATACTAAGTTCTTTAAGTAATAAGAAGCTCACGATGGCAATGTGCATTGACCTGTTAAAGGCGTTTGATAGTGTCAATCATAATACCCTATGTTCCAAGCTGGAATCGTATGGTGTTCGGGGAAATGCATTGAATTTGTTAGCATCATACCTGGAAAATCGAACACAACAGGTTATGGAAATTGATGATTTTGGTGGGCTTATAATTTCCCACAAGATCGGCGTGTCGAGGGGTGGTCCTTGGGGATCAATACTAGGACCTCTCTTATACATTATATATACGAATGAACTCAGTAGAATATCCGGAGAATTGACTATACTTTACGCAGATGACACTAGATTGATCTTTAGTGAGGAGAGCCCGCACGCAATGCTGACCAGTGTGCAAGGAGCGTGCGAAGCTCTTGATGGATACTTTTCGGCTCATGACTTATTAATAAACGCTCAAAAAACACAATGCCTATTTTTCGGCAATAGAATAGAAAACACTTTATCTTTTACATATCGAAATATTAATATCCAATCGTCCGAACGTGTTTCCTTCTTGGGGGTGGAAATAGATCAGAGACTGGACTGGAGAGCGCATATTGAGAATGTTGCGTTGAATGTTTCAAGGTATTGCTATGCTTTAAGAATTATTTCTGAAAATGTTGGAGTCGATGCTGCTCTGTCAGCTTATCATGCTTTCATACAGTCAAGAGTAAGATACGGTTTTATCTTTTGAGGTAATTCACCGGAAATTGAAAGAGTTGTAATTCTTCAGAAAAAATGTATTAGAGGTATGTTTGGAATGACGCCGCGTGATAGCTGTAGGAATGTGTTTAAAGACAGAAAGATCTTAACCATTGTTTCTATGTATATCTTGGACAGTTTTATGTTTGTTCACACCAACAGCGATATTTTTGAGACTTACATGAACGATCACTGGTATGCCACTAGACATAAATTGAATCTGCTTCCCGAAAAGTGTAATTACAGCTACATACAGAAAAATGTTAATTATGTCATATTAAAGATATATAATAGTTTCCCAGAGAGTGTACGTGCGTTATATAACATAAAACGGAAGTAAAGAGACTTTTAACCAAATATCTGCTTTAAGGAGCTTATTACTCATTAAATGAAATTTCTTAAGTCCAGTTGAAATTAGCCCAGGGATTTGATGGCTCTGTCAGCAGAGGTGGTTTGTTGTCTTTTCCGTTGTGCCTCTTATTTCATTGTGTCTTTGTTACTATATTGTAATTTTGCTTTTAAAGTGTTTTTTACTTATTTACTATTTTTACTTTTCTTTTATTTAATTGCAGGTTACTGTAAACTTAGTTAACATTGTTTAATGCCTATTGGCTTATAAGTGAAACCTATTGTTACATGAAAACAAATAAATTATTATCTATCAAATAAATTATTATCTATTGTATCTGGGATGTCCAATTTAAATGTGGATGGTAACCTTCCGAACGCAGACCAAGTTAACGATATTCTTCTATCCAAGTTTTTTGATATTTCGATTTTTTATTCTAAATATATGAATGTAACTTTCCCCCATTTTTTCATCTTCTCTTAACAGTTTCTGGCTGTTATCTTCAGTTTTATTGTTCAAATGTTTGGTTTTGGTGAAATTTATTTTTAGGCCAATTTCTCAAGAGTTATTATAGTAGTAATAATAATAATAATAATAGCTTTATTCCCAACAGTAAGAACTATTTACAGGGAAAACAAGAAAGAATATGAATGAAATTTTCTCTTAAAACTAAGGTACTAAAGTAACAACAAAAATAGACAAAAACAACAAAAAAAAGGAGAAGAAAGAAAGAAATAAAAATGAATAAGGAAATTAAATAAATCAGTGCAGTACAAATAAGAATAAAAGTGAAATAAAACAAATATTAGTTACATACATCCAACAAGCAAAACAAGCTTCTAAAAGAATTTTTATAAATGTCCTATCAAGTGAAATGATCTAAACATATTGACCGAATCTTATTTTCGGTGTCTGCAAAAATGTCGCATTCATTACTAATTAAGTTAAATTGATTGCACATAACATTGATTGGGTCAATTAACCTGAGATTAGTTCTAGCATGTGAACGAACAAAAGTAGCAGTATTTCGTGAATTAATTCTGGGCACCAATATAACCACCTCCGATAGCAGCTGAGGACAGTCGCTGACTCCGTGCAACAATCTATACAAGAAAATTATAGACGAATACTCTCTGCGAGCCTCAAGTGATTGAAAATTAAATGGATAGACACCATCTACCTTATATGATACATATTTTAGAAATCTTTTTTGAACTCGTTCTAGTTTGTAGCATAAATAATATGAGCTCCAAATAAGAGAGGCATACTTTAGTTTGGATCTCACATAAGACTCATATAGCAGTATTAAAGGTTGTTTACTATTAAAGCTTCTACAGTTGCGCACTATAAAACCATATAGACGATTGGCTTCCAGCGTTATCTTATTAATGTGATTAGAAAAATTCATTTTGTTATCGAATACTACTCCCAAGTCCCTTACACTGTTGATGCGCCCGAGAGTTGACGTTCCTAGTGAATATTCATATTTTATTACATGGTTTTTCCTCGTCACCGGCATAATTTTACATTTAGAAATATTCAAGTCTAATTTATTGTGCTTACACCAATCCTCAAGCACGCAAAGCTTAGTTTGAAGCACTTTACAGTCCTGAATACATGTGATGGGCGCGTACAGCTTGAGATCATCAGCGAAAAGCAGCCTGCCACAATAGAGTATCACAGAGGTCATTATTATATAGCAAAAATAGTAGGGGACCAAGATTGGATCCCTGTGGCACGCCCGAGGTTGCGGTATAGGAATCGGAAATATATCCATTTTAGTGTACTGACTGAGAGCGGGCCTCCAAATATGAAGAAAACAAACTACACGCATCCACACCAAAACCCATACGCCAAAGCTTCTGTAGCAAAACGAAATGAGATATTCTATCAAAGGCTTTAGAAAAGTCCGTGTATATTACGTCAACCTGCCCTCCTGCGTCTAATATGTTCTCTGTAAAGTTTGTATAAACTCCCAAGTTTGTTACAGTGGATCTACCATCAATAAATCCGTGTATATTACGTCAACCTGACCTCCTGCGTCGAACATGTTCTCTGTAAAGTTTGTATAAACTCCCAAGTTTGGTACAGTGGATCTACCATCAATAAATCCGTGTATATTACGTCAACCTGACCTCCTGCGTCGAATATGTTCTCTGTAAAATTTGTATAAACTCCCAAGTTTGTTACAGTGGATCTACCATCAATAAATCCGTGTATATTACGTCAACCTGGTTTCCTGCGTCGAATATGTTCTCTGTAAAGTTTGTATAAACTCCCAAGTTTGTTACAGTGGATCTACCATCAATAAATCCATGTTGATGGGTTGACAGAATACCTCTAACCTGAGTATAAATGCGATTATACAGAATTACTTCAAATAGCTTCGAAAAATTGTTCAGAATAGAAATAGGTCGATAATTGTTTACCTCACTACGTTCGCTGGACTTGAAAATGGGGCACACCCTCGTTTCCTTCCAGCTCCCCGGAAATGTTAATTTTTAACGCCAGATTAAATATGTATTTTAGAGGCACCATAAGTGCACCCATACAATCTTTAATCACAAAAGATGGAATACCATCAGGTCCTGCGGTCAGCCTGTTATTTAATTCTATCAGCATTTCTTGTAATTCTTCTTTTGTGTTGGCGATTAGAGTGACATTATCTGCGAACCTGAAGTGAATTAATCGTTAGTATTCCTTTAGCAAAACTTACCTTGTCCAAATTACCTGAAAAATTAAGGCTGTCTACCCATCTGTCCAAATATCCATCGCCCACTTGACCATATGTATCAAGTGTCGTTTCTGAAACCGGATATGAATAATATTTTTTCTTATATTTTGGGTCAGTAAAATTTGCTTGTTCTGTTATAAAAGTAAAATTTTCAAGAGGATGTTTACCATTTCATATAATTGCCTTGTTCAACCCAGTATCGAGACTTGTGCATGTAATTTTTATACAAATATTTATATTGCCGCTGAGACAGGTAGAAGGTGAGAAATTCTCGCTAAACGGCAACAGAAATATTATTTTCAATTTTCTTCCATGCCCACAGTTTTATTATCTTCGACTGAAATTTTATTAAAAATAAGGAGCGCTCTATTTTCTGTTTAAAATGATATTATTATTTTCAATAGGAACCATATACTGATAAAACCTATGATAGTATAGGATTCGTTCCACATTATTTTTCAGAATAAGGCTTGACGGCCTTTCATCGTGACTTTACCTACACAGGTATAGAGAAAGATCAAGAGCTGAATGAAAATAAAAAAATAACTAGAATCGCCTTGATTGAAAACATGTGTTATTATTCGATTCTTGGTAGCATAGTTTTTAGCGGTTATAAAATAATTCTATACATTTAAAAAAAAAAATCGGTGCCACTGAAGTGTGCAGTCTATCTGCAAAACATAATTGTTGCGTGCGGTCTACCTGCAATAAATACATTTCCAAGCAAAGCAATAAAATAATTACTAAAATGAATAAAGTTGAAAAAGCTGCTTGGCTTAGTTTTAAAGAAGTCGCAACAAACTTTTTGGGAAAAATAATAAAAGTCCTAAGTACAAAGAAATAGTCGAGAAAATGGTAAAAAATTTTCAAACATTAGGTTGCTTAATGAATCTAAAATTACATTTCCTGGACTCCCACATCGATGATTTCCCAGATAATCTTGGTGACTACAGTGAGGAGCAAGATCTGAAAATCATAGAAAATCGGTATTAAGGACGATGGGATGACCATATGCTAGCGGACTATTGCTGGTCGCTAAAAAGAGAAACAAGTCCTCAAAAGCGTTTGGGCAGAAAGCCTTCGAATAGGCCATTCGCGGAAAAAAGAACAAGATACAGCCAAAAAAAGGAAAGTTAGGCGCGGGTCTAATCTTCGCAATTCTAGGGCTTAAGAGTCTACTATTTGAGAGTATATGGTTTAAAAGTCCTGGTTTTTAGTTTATTGGGTCTCATTTTTAAAGTTACAGGGTTATTGAGGTCTATTTTTTGAGGTTACAGGGTGTGGGAGTCTAAGGTTTCAGGGTTTAGGGTTTAAGAGTATCAGGTTTGAGGATTCCCCAACTGTATACCAAATTTGGTAGGAATCGGTTGGTTTTCAAAAATTTTGTCCGCCATCTTGGATCCGCCATTTTGAATTTTGCAAATCCGACCTCAGATTCATGATCAGCAACCCAAAAACCCCCGTGTACCAAATTTGGTAAGAATCGGTTGAATTTTAATTTGAATTCGTTTTTGCATTCGAGAAGCACTATATCTGTCTGATTTATTGAGGTTAGAAAGAAAACAGAACTGTATGGCTTAATCCAACCGATGAATATTAGCTTAGCGTGTCCGAATACATATTAATACATCTTTGGATTCATGAAAAAGCTTGAATCAATTTTTTAGGAGTATATTTTTCTTAATTTTTACTAATTTTTACCTATTTTTTGAGGTTAGAAAAAAATTGAGATGTGATGGCGATATTCTGACGTCAGATTCGTGATCAGCGGGCAAAAATACTACGGATCTGATATATCGCATCAAAAGTATACCCCACTTTTTTTTTTGTGAGGCTGTGTAATGTACTATTTAACTATAAATAAGGTGAGAAATTAGTCTATTTCCATAAAGTATTGTTTGCAGGGGTTCCAACAATAACCTAAAAAAAAGGAATGTCTAGCTATAGGAGACGCGTTTTTGCTTGACCGTCTGTACCTCAGTATGATGAATTGCGGCAGCATAAAACCCCTCTGGGGGTAGACGTCGAGACGAAGATAAATTCTTTACTACACATATTTAGGTAAAAAAAGTTAATATTTTTTAAAGAAAACGCAGTAATATCATTTTAGTTTTTCAAAGATTTTCGCAGTGGCAGCGCCTTAGCCAGCGCACGCTCAGTTTCTCTGCATCCCCAAACCGCCTGGATCGGCCAGTGTGCGACCGTGACGTCGACGACGAGCGTCTATATTACCGACGTCTAAATTTCACCGACGCCGACGGATTTACGAATTCGGAATATTGTATCGGGATCTGTTTAAGAGTCCGAGAAGTTTCGTAGTATATTAACTTTTTCACTTAAAAAGTTTCAAATTATTTTTTGTGGAGTTTAAAATGTGATTTTCTTGTTATTGTGAAAGATTAAATTTGAAGGTGAGTTTTTATATATTATAAAAATATAGGGTGTTTAAAATATACTCGGTGAGTTTTCTAAAATTAATTTTTTAATATAAAGGGACTTTTTTTATTTATTATATAATTTAGTAGCTTTACACAGCATATATATATATATATATATATATATATATATATATATATATATATATATATATATATATATATATATATATACATAGATACATATATATATATATATATATATATATATATATATATATATATATATATATATATATATATATATATATATATATATATAGTAGAATCTCGAAAAAGTTAACCGAAATGTTCCAAGGGTAATTAACGTTTTCGAACTATTAACTTTTCTAAGCGGTTTTCAAAATGAAAAAATAAAATAATAAACCTAGATTTTTTGGAAATGACATGCTAAATTTATTTCATTGACTTAGTTTTCATCACTACAAAAAAGAAACTTAGATTTAATTTGTACCGGTTGGTTTAAAGTTCACAGTCACTCTTGAATATTTTCGTGCGCAGTAACTTTATATTAATTTGTACGGAGTGGTTTAAAGAAGCAGTCGAGACATCAACAATTGAACTTCTCAAAGTGTATCGTTTTATGCACTATTTGATGTAATCAATTTAGAAAGCGGAATGTCGTCGTCTTCACTATCGTACTGATCATCATCCCACTTTTTTTTTATCTTATTCCACGCTTTTATAAGAACAGCTTGCGGTAATTCGTCCCACACTGATTTAAGTAGCAAAATAGCATCACGAATTGTATGTGCCTTCAAAATATTTTCAATCGGAACGTTTTCTTGTGCGACAATGTTGCATAAAAATTTAGTTCGATATCCTAACTTGACCAATCTTATGGGATTTTGATCCATGGGTTGCAAAACCGCTGTTACGTTAGGTGGTAAAAGCATTGCAGCAATGTTTCCATCATCAGACTGTAGCATGTCAATTGGCTTATGGGCAGTACAGTTATCAATCAGCAACAATGCCTTTGGTGGTAAATTATTTTTAGCAGAAAATTGGCGAACCTGCAAAAATTTTTATGCAATAACCTGCAAAATTTTTTATGAAACTAAAAAAATTAGTTTACCTGTTTTATAAATGAATGATGGAACTAGGTGAAGAATAACTCTGAATTCATCCACGACTTTTTCGAATTGGCGTATTCCAATGGGTTTTCAAATCCCTTAAAGCAACGTGGATTTGCAGATTGACCAATGACCAACGGCTTTAACTTGTGCGAACCATCTGCGTTAGCACACAACAAAAATGTGATTCTTTCCTTTGCAATTTTTCGGCCCGGTGCGGTCTTTTCGTTTGCTGTGACAAATGTTTTATCCGGTGAAAAACGATAAAATAGTCCAGATTCGTCCGCGTTATATAGTTGCGAGTCGGAGATGTCCATTTCATTAATTTTTGCTCTTAAATTATGAATGAAAGATGTAACATCCGACGTATCGCTTGAAAGGATTTCCCCACAAATTTTGAGATGGCGAATACCCTGTCTTCTCTTAAAATTTGCTAGCCATCCATCACTGGCATTAATTTTTTTCCAGGGTGCAGTATGGCGAATTCGTGCTTAGCTCTTGATTTTAAAATTGGGCCAGTCATTGCACAATTACGCTGTCGCTGGTTCAAGAACCATTTATACAACCTTGCCTCAAGATCAGCATATTCCGGTTTATGTAGTGTTTTCTATTTGTGCTTTTTCATATGTATTCGCCACAGCCTCTAAAATTTCATGGCGTTTTTTCTTTATTTTTGAGATGGCTACTTTAGATACACCATAATTCAACGCCAATCGTGTTCCGTGAATACCTTGTTCAATCTTTTTTAAAATCTCCACTTTCTGCTGCAAATCTAATCTGATTTGTGATGATTTGTTCTGCTTTGATATTTTTTTAAGTGAACAATACACAACTTACAAACTCAAACGCTAACGACTAACTAAATCAATGTTGTTTGACGATGAAGATGATCATAGGTTTTCGCAGCTCAAAATAAAAAAGAAGTTCGGGGAATACCATAATCTAACAAACAAAATTAGAGCTCAGTGCTGCCACTGAGAATTTTTTAAAAGTGGCCAAATTGCCACTTTTATGAACGGAAAAAACCGTTGTTTTGAAAAATTCATACGCTCTGAGAAGTTAGCTGAAGAGTTAACTTTTTAGAGCGGCACCTGGATGCTGAAATACGGTTAACTTACCTGAGCGATTAACTTTTTCGAGATTCTACTGTATATATATATATATATATATATATATATATATATATATATATATATATATATATATATATATATATATATATGGAAAATATTTATAAGTGGAGCTCTAGCCCTAATCGGGGAAAGGGGTTTTTTATTTATATTTCTTAAAAAAATGTGATATTTTCAAAAATCCAAAAATATATATTTATATAAATGAAATAGTTATTTATCATTACTTTACATTTTGGTTCTTCTTTCTCACATTTGGTCAATGTGGTTCCATGTTTGGCTGACGGGCCCAAGCCAAGTCAGCACAAACGCTATTACCATTGTGTATTAAGGAATGACCTGACAATGTTACATGTTTTTAAAATCACTGACTTCTGAATGTTTCTGTGTATGTTTGTGTTGAGTCCTAATTGTACTAAGTGTGGTGTGAATGTTGTTGGTGTAAGGCCTGTGGCTAATATAACGAGGGGGACAATGATGACTTTTTCTTGTTTCCATAGCCTTTTTATTTCTGTTGCAAGGTCTGCGTATTTGGAGATTTTTTCTGGTTATTGGGGTTTGGCTGTTTGTGTCGTTCGGGACAACTTTGTCAATTAGATAGGTGACTTTTCCTTTTTCGCACTGAAAAATAATATCGGGTGTATATATGTTTTTTATGTCTGTGTGTGACCATTTGATGATACCAAATGAATATGTGAGTATGGGTATAGCGAACGTGTCGATGGCTTTAGTGAGATTCTTGGAGTTGAGTTTTGTTTGTAAAAGTTTCGTGAGTCTATTTTTGAATTCCGTTCTGAACTCTGATTTGATGTGAGTGTGGTTGAGTTTAATGCTTTGATGGAAGCCTAGATATTTGTATGTTTCTTTGTCGAGCATGTTATCCAGTGTTTCGTTGTTGATGGTTTCTGTCTCATGGTGGCCTTTCCATTGACCTTCGTTGATGTGGAAATACAAATATAGGGTATTTGAAATATTCTCAATGAGTTGTCTAAAATTTTTACACCTATTAGAAGCTATTTCTATAATATATATAAAATGCAACGTTTCTCTGTCTGTCTGTCTGTCTGTCCGTTAGTGCGCTTATCACTGGAGAACCACTTATCCGATTTAGTTACTTTTTTTTTAAACATACATATGCTCTCTGGCCAGATTATAGGCTATATTTTATTATGATAGGTGGCATAGGGAATGAGCAGTGACGTAAAATAGTGAATGAAGTCGAAAAAAAGTTTGCCGTGAGCGCATTCCCTTGAAATACACAGCCATTAAATATGGAAAAATATTATGTAGCAGAGAATATCTATAATCTATAATATATATAAAATGCAATGTTTGTCTGTCTGTCTGTCCATTAGTGCGTTTATCACGCGAGAATCACTTATCCGATTTACGTGTCTTTTTTTAAATTCATACATATATTCTTTGGCCAGGTTTTATAATAATAATAATAATCTATATCTATAATATATATAAAATGCAACGTCTCTTTGTCTGTCTGTCTGTCCGTTAGTGCGCTTATCCCTCGAAAACCCCTTATCCGACTTACGTGATTTTTGAAATTCATACATATGTTCTCTGACCAGGTTACATATATATATATATATATATATATATATATATATATATATATATATATTATTACATCTAGAATATATATAAAATGCAACGTATCTCTGTCTGTCTGCCTGTCTGACTGGCTGTCCATTAGTGCGCTTATCACTGGAGAACCACTTAAAGGATTTATGTACTTTTTTTTTTAAAACATACATATGTTCCCCGGCCAGGTTATAGGCTATATTTTATTACGATAAGTAGCATAAGGAATGAGCAGTGACGATAATAGTGAATGAAATCGGAAAAAAGTTTGCCGCTAGCGCGTTCTCTTGCAATACACAGCCTAAACCATTAAATATGGAACAATATTATGTAGCAGAGAATATCTATAATCTATAATATATATAAAATGCAATGTCTCTCTGTCCGTCTGTCTGTCCATTAGTGCGTTTATTACGCGAGAACCACTTATCCGTTTTATGGGTTTTTTTTTAAATTCATACATATATTCTTTGGCCAGGTTATATAATAATAATAATCTATGTCTATAATATATAAAATGCAACGTCTTTCTGTCTGTCTGTCTGTCCGTTAGTGCGCTTATCACTGGAGAACCACTTATCCGATTTACGTGCTTTTTTTTTAAACATACATATGTTCTTTGGCCAGGTTATAGGATATATTTTATTACGTTAGGTGACATAAGGAATAAGCAGTGACGATAATAGTGAATTAAGTCGGAGAAAAGTTTGCCGCTAGCGCGTTCTCTTGCAATACACTGCCTAAAGCATTAAATATGGAACAATATCATGTAGCAAAGAATATAATATATATAAAATGCAACGTCTCTCTGTCTGTCTGTCTATCCGTTAGTACGCTTATCACTCGAGAACGACTTATCCGATTTACGTGTTTTTTTCTTTTAATTCATACATTTGTTCTCTGGCCAGGTTATCTTCTATCTAGAATATATATATAAAATGCAACTTCTCTCTGTCTATCTGTCTGCCTGTCTCTCTGCCTGTCTGTCTGTCTGTCCGTTAGTGCGTTTATCACTTGAGAACCACTTATCCGATTTACGTGTTTTTATACATTTATACATATGTTCTATATAATTCGATATAAGCCTAGTTAATGGGAGATAAGGTGAGATAATGGGCGTTAAGGAAAAATAATGGGAGATAAGTCGAGATAAGCCTCGATAATGGGAGATAAAGTGAGATAATGGGAGATAAGTCTAGATAATGGGAGTTATGGTGAGATGATGGGAGATAAGGAGAAATAATGGGAGATAAGGAGAAATATTGCGACATAAGTCGTGATAAGCCTAGATAATGGGAGATAAGTTGAGATAATGGGAGAAAAGGAGAAATATTGGGAGATAAGCCTAGATAATGGAAATTTTGTAGAGATAATGGGAGATAAGGAGAAATATTGGGAGATAAGGGGAAATAATGGGAGATATTTTATTACGTTGGGTAACATAAGGAATAAGCAGTGACGATAGTAGTGAATCAAATCCACGCGAGCGGAGCCGCGGGCCCTGCTAGTTTTTATATAAAAATATGCATTTTAAGGTGGGGGAAGCAGTTTTTTTATTTATATTTGTTAAAACATGCGATATTTTTAAAAATCTAAAAATATATATTTTTATCTATAAATGAAATAAGATATTTATCATTATTTTACATTATTATAATTATTTGTAAAATAATTTTTTATGTCAATAGTCAATTCATGCACTCGCATGGTATGTTGCGGAAAATGTCGTCGGAATAGAAAATCTGTGATATATCTATCTATATGGTATTCGCGACGATCATATTTGGGCATTTCCTCACGCGCATCTCGCCATACTCTCTCAATATTTTGAGCGTATGCCCCTGAATCAGGATCAACAAAGTTGTAGGAGAGGGTGACAGTAAGGTGCTTGTAACCGAAAAAATAAATATATATCTGGCCTATATATATGTATGTGAGTGATTAGTTAAATGTAAATAGTTCAGGTTCTATATATATATATATATATATATATATATATATATATATATATATATATATATATATATATATATATATATATACAATAGATATTAATTGATTTGATAGATAATAATTTATTTGTTTTCATGTATCAATAGGTTACACTTATAAGCCAATAGGCATTAAACAATGTTAACTAAGTTCATAATAACCTATAATTAAATAAAAGAAAAGGAAAAAATAATAAATAAGTAAAAACACTTTAAAAGCAAAATTACAATATAGTAACAAAGATACAGTGAAATAAGAGGCACAACGGAAAAGACAAGAAACCCCCTCTGCTGACAGAGCCATCAAATCCCTGTGCTAATTTCAACTGGACTTAAGAAAAATTCATTTAATGAGTAATAAGCTCCTTGAAGCAGATATTTGGTTAAAAGTCTCTTTCCTTCCGTTTTACATAACGCACGTACACTCTGGGAAACTATTATAGATCTTTAATATGACATAATTAACATTTTTCTGTATGTAGCTGTAATTACACTTTTCGGGAAGCAGATTCAATTTATGTCTAGTGGCATACCTGTGATTGTTCATGTAAGTCTCAAAAATATCGCTGTTGGTGTGAACAAACATAAAACTCTCCAAGATATACATAGAAATAATGGTTAAGATCTTTCTGTCTCTAAACACATTCCTACAGCTATCACGCGGCGTCATTTCAAATATACTTCTAATACATTTTTTCTGAAGAATTACAACTCTTTCAATTTCCGGTGAATTACCCCAAAAGATAAGACCGTATCTTATTTTGACTGTATGAAGACATGATAAGCTGACAGAGCCCTCAAGAAGGAAAGACGTTCGGACGATTGAATATTAATATTTCGATATGTAAAAGATAAAGTGTTTTCTATTTTATTGCCGAAAAATAGGCATTGTGTTTTTTGAGCGTTTATTAATAAGTCATGAGCCGAAAAGTATCCATCAAGAGCTTCGCACGCTCCTTGCACAGTGGTCAGCATTGCGTGCGGGCTTTCCTCACTAAAAATTAATGTAGTGTCATCTGCGTAAAGTATAGTAAATTCTCCGGATATTCTGCTGAGTTCATTCGTATATATAATGTATAAGAGAGGTCCCACTATTGATCCCTGGGGAACACCCCTCGCCACCCCGATCTTGTGGGAAATTATAGGCCTACCAACGTCATTAATTTCCATAACCTGTTGTGTCCGATTTTCCAGGTAAGATGCTAATAAATTCAACGCATTTCCCCGAACACCATACGATTTCAGCTTGGAACATAGGGTGTTATGATTGACACTATCAAAGGCCTTTGACAGGTCAATACATATTGCCATCGTGAGCCTCCTATTATTTAAAGAACTTAGTATATGAGTTAATGCTTGATGTAGATTTACTTTTTCAAAATCCATTTTGGTTGTTGGAAAATAAAGAGTGGCCTTCAAAAAATTCGATTAGCCTATTGTTTAAAATTTTTTCAAATATTTTACCTACGTTTGAGAGCAGCGATATTGGTCTATAGTTTTTTTCTTCATTTAAACCCCCTTTTTGTCTATTGCTTTTACTAAAGCATTTTTAGAAGTTCAGGACATACACCTGTATCAAAACAGAAATTAATGATATACGATAAAGGCTCTGAGATAGAATCTGTAACCTCTCTAATAATATGTATTGGTAAATTATCATCCCCGACTGACTTTTTATTTTTTAGACTTTTTATTGTCCTGGACACTTCCAGAGAAGTAGTTGGTCTCAAATAAATAGAGCGTACAGAACGGTCAAGGGAAAAGACATAATTGTGTTTATTTGTACTTATATTCGGACAAGAGCTTATAAAGTAGTGATTTAGATTGTTAACTATCTTGAACGGATCATTAAATTTATTTGAAAAATTGTTAAGTACATTGTTACTATTTCTTTTTTTTCCCTGTTAGGGTCTTTACAAGTTGCCAAGCAGATTTAACTTTGTTTTCAGCAGAATTTATGAAGTTGTTATTTGATATTTTTTTGGCATGTTTTATAACTTGCTACAGTACTTTACTATAGGTATTAAAGTATTCATTAGTTACCAGGCCTGTGATTTTTTTAAAATACAGCCCACGTTTATGTTTACATGAAACTCTAATACCCTGCGTAATCCACGGATTGTGTTTGTTATGTTTGAGACATTTTTTCGCTGTAAATATTGTATTAAAGATATTTAGGACTTTGTTTAAGAAGGTAATGTATGCGTCGTTTACTGAATCACATTGATAAACTGTAGACCAATCAACCGTTTCTAATTCGCTTTTGAATGAAATAATTTTATTATTTGAAAGTACTTTTTATTATAGAATTGAGGGGTAGTATCATCACTGCCAGAACTCTCGATGTGAATAATCTGTGCATGAAGTGATGATTTTGCCTTTTTAAGATTGGTACTTCAAAGCATAAAAGCAGCCGGAAGCAGCCAGATTTTGAAGTTGAATTTTGAGATACTTGTTTCAGAGGTATCGAATTAATTTGGAAATCTAATATTGGCTTCTGCGAATTTTGTAGAGATTTGTCACATATTATTATGTAATAATTTTTTTTTTTCCATCGAATAAATATTTTAATTCTTGTTTTAAATTAATATTTCAGATTTCTGCATTAGAACTTCCTGCAGTGAACCGTGAGAACTAGTCCGTGCAGCGGGGAAAAACTTTTAACGTTGAATCATTAATCTTCGTTATAAAAAGTGAAACTTGCATGAATTTCATATAAACTGAAGTTAGTTTTGGAAAACTATGAAAGTGAAGTGATTGTTATTTCGATTTTACTCTAAAGTGTTGGTGTGAAGTGACATTTAAACTGTTAAAATGGTTCCGCCGGAGGGATTCCTTGTAAAAGTGGTGATGCTGTCCATGTTTGCTTCAACTGGTAAGTGTTTTGAATTAATTGTAGATTATTAGATGGTGTCAAAACTATTTTTGGTATCTATATTATACTTGAATTGATTTAGCCGATACTTGGTGGAAATCCATAACTAGAAGTTTTGCAAGAAGTAAAACACTACTTAAATTTCCACTAAATTTTTTATTTTTAACACCATGACATGTTTCGCTGTACGACAGTTTCTTCAGATGGTTTGTTACAAAATGAGGATAAAATTACTATAATAAATGGTTGGTTCACAATTTATTTATTTATTTACGGTTCACTAGAACCTAATTTAACTATCGGATAGGCATATTCCTACAATGTTGATATAATAGTTGCTTAAACTTATTTATGGTTTCACAATTTTTAATATTATTTGGTAGGTCATTAAAAAGTTTAAGTCCTTTATAATAAAGATTTGCTCGATCAGCTTCATTTGTAATTCCCACTACTCGGAAGTCATTTCGTCCTCTGGTGTTGTAGTTGTGTATCTGATTGACGTATCTAATTTTCTCGGTCAAATATGTGGGACAATTTTCTATCTTTATATTATAGATGAATTTCATTGCGTAATAAAATTAGCTCTGCTTTACACTCAGTCAATTTAATCGATCTAACATATCTTTTATGTGCGTATCTCTAGGCTTCCGCAATATAAATCTCATTGCCTTGTTTTGACGTTTTTGCAGTAGTTCTATTTGTGTATCCTTAGCAAGAAATAATACCGAAGGACAATAAATAAAATGTGGCTCAATTATGCTTCTATATATTAATATTTTATGGTATTCACTTATGATGTGGCAAGTTCTATACATGAGATAAAGTTTTTGGTTTATTTTATTCACTAAATATTGAAAGTGTGCATCAAATTTAAGTTTACAATCTATTATATCCAAGTATTTAATTTCGTTTACCTTTTCTATTTCACAATTATTTATGTATAATTTATGATTATTATTATAGTTATATTGTGTGATATTATCATATATTTAGTTTTTTAACATATTTATACACATCCACTTGTAAAGAATATTCATATCAGACTGCATTTTATTAATAGCCACATCCAAACTAACATCACTAATTGCAATCAGTGCATCGTCTGCAAATAGTCTAACATCCCCGTACTTTAAACCGGCTTTAATGCCATTTATGTATATGAGAAACAGTACCGGGGCAAGGACAGAGCCTTGCGGTAGACCAATATTCACTGGTATCGCTGATGATGTCATGTTTCCAATTTTTGTTTGTTGCTTTCTATTCCATTTTAATTCTATATCACGTACTCCAATTTTGTGTAGTTTCATAAGCAATAATTTTCTGTCTATAGTTTCAAATGCTCTTTTTAAATCTATGAAAGTTGATAAAATGTATTTTTTATTCATCAAATCTTCACGCCATTCACTTATAACATAATTAATTGCAGTTTCACATGAGTGTTTGCTTCTAAAACGCGACTGCTCTGGAATAATAATATTGTTATCATTCAAATATTGCAGTAACTGTTTTTTTATCACTGTTTCAAGGATTTTTTTCGTCACTTGGAAGCGTATTTATTGGCCGAATCTCTTCAGGTTTTATAGTATTTTTTATTTTTCAATTGGCACAATTTTGGAAAATTTTCCATTCGTTAGGCACTTTTCCTTGCAGCATGCTATTATTGATGATATTGGCGTAAAAAAAAGCCGTTTATGTTATAGAATGCTTAATTACACCTTCAGATAAAATATTCTTACCGCCAATTTTATTTTTAAATTTTTTAACTATTTCAATTATTTCGTTACTATCTACTGTTCGAAATTTAAATTGGTGATTAATTATATTTGTATTTCCCATCGTATTTTGCACAACGTCTATACCATTTTTAATGTCAATGACACTCTGAACAAAGAATTTATTTAAAAGTTCAGCAATTTCTTTTTGATTTTCAATTATTTTACCATTCATAACGATTCTGTTTATTGCAATGGTACTTTTTGACATACAAATTTCTTCTTTTAAAACTCTCCACATTTCTTTGCTGTTTCTTTGATTATTTTCAATTTTATTCTGTACATATTGCACTTTCTTCTGTTTAATCATATTTTTATATAAATTTTACACTGTCTTGTAATCTTCCAACTCATTGGTTATTTTAGCTATTTGGTATTTTTCATACTTTATTCTATGTATTTCTGTCAGTTCCCAATCATACCATTTGTTCATCAACTTTATATTTACGGTTTTTCCTTCAGTTGGCGATAACATAATATCATTCAATGAGTGGCCTATGAAAAACACCTTAAAATCTATATCACCGTTTAACATATCACAGAAATTTATCATTCGTAACCTTTCGATAAGTTTATCACAGTCATAGTTTTCCCAGGAAATAATTTTTTTCGTTAATCTCGTTTTGTACTTTTTCACAATTGGTATTTTGAATAATATTGTTTCATGATCTGATATTTGATCGTTTTTCTAGTTTAGTACTTGTTACGTTGTTTATATCTGTGTATAGATGATCTATTTTCGTACTCGCATTTTCACTCACTCTTGTATCAAATGTTATAATTTGTTTCATTGCTGCAGAGCTAAATACATTTTCCAGTTCTTTGCCATGTATAGAGTTTCTATTTAAATCTATATTAAAATCACCAACCATAATGGCAGGTAATAAAATAATTTAATTAAAATAGATTTAGTAATGGTGAATCATTTAAGTCTAATTGTTCATTTATTAAGGAATCTGAATTTTTCAATTTGTTTATTTCTAAAGATTCTAGGTAATTAAGTTTCAGGCCTCTTTGTCCAAGTATGTAATATTTCAAAGTTTGGGTTGAATTGGTGGTTATTTTCAATTAAATGATTTGCGTAATTTAAGTTATTTTTTTTATTAATGTTTGATGAAACATGTTCTTTTATTCTTTTTGAAAAACCTCTTTCTTAGGGAGAACCTGTGAACCATTGAATATGTTAAATTTTAGAAATCTGACAATTCAACCAAATCATAACTCGTGGTTTCTATTCGCCCCTCCTTGAGTCCACTGTTAAGGGGCTATATCAGTGTAACTACTTAAAAATAAGGATATTTTTCTAGAATTTTTTTTAAAGAAAACTATTGCATTAAATGTTTTAAAATATTGGGTACCTATTTACTATTTGTTTACAAATACACACAAATTTTTTCAGACCAAAATACAGTAGAGACTTGATTAACCGAATTAATTGTTGTCGTTAGGCATTCGGATAATCGAAAATCCGGATAATCGAATGTATGAAGAAAAGCGGTTTTTGTACATATTATTGCATAATACATAATGCTAGGTAATTATTTAAAACAACAAAAACAAATTAAACTTATTAACAAAAATCAATGTTTATTAAGAAATTATCAAGAGATGACATATTTTCTGAAATTACCAAAATACTGCAACCTTAATGATGAAATAATATACATATGTACATATGTACGTACATACTAGTTTAATTTAAAATATTTGGTAATTTTCATTTGGTAATCAAGAAATAAAATATGTATTTAGTTTAAAGGGTTAAAATATTTGGTAATTGTCATTTGACGTAAGCCAGTTTTTCTCTTCATTGCAGCTACATCACGAATTCGTTTTAGCTGTAGTAAACTCACAGTATCACACTCTGTTTGTTTTTCGAATCATTTGAGAGCTGTTTCCAGGGCCTGAAGTGCTTCCGCATGAGATGGCCCTGCAGCATTTTCCACATCTACGTTTTCTTCTGCTTCATCTTCTTGCATTCCTGCTCTTCGTTTACCTGCAATATGTTTTCAACAATTTCGTCATCCGACATAATCTGCGCACTTTGATCATTACTGTCGCAAGTGAGCCACTCTTTCATATCATCAGCATCACATTCCTGGCATATTTGTACGTTTAACATTAGCTCATTTATATCCTTCAAAATAGAATCATCCGTATTGGTTATTGAATTTTCGTTCTCCCGCATTAGTACTGTGTTCCAAGCTTTACTCAAAGTCTTCCTTTCAATCAAATCCTACGCATCTACAACCATGTAACAACACTCCTTTAAATTCATTTGCTTGAAAAATGATAAAACGACTTCTACGTCATCTTCATCAACAGATAACAATCTACGTAAAGTTGTTTTCTATAAAGTCGTTTTAATGTTTCAATAACACTTTGTTCCATTGGTTGTAGCAAGGATGTCACATTAGGGGGCAAAAATGTTACTTTAAACTTTCATTTTCTCTCTCTAACAGTTCAGCGAAAGGATGGGTTGGCGCGTTATCCAGTAAAAAGTAGTTTGCCAATTTCGTTTTGATATTGTTGTACTTCAGGGATGAAAGTGTTGTCATACTAGTCAATGAATATTTCGGAGTTCATCCATGCGCTTTTTTGGTTTTTGTAAATTAAAGGTACCCTGATATTTTTGAAGCATCTGGGGGATTTTCCGATGAGAGCAAAGGTATTTTATGGGCCCCGGTAGCGTTAGCGCAAACTAATATTGTTACTCGCTCTTTACTAGTTTTATATCCTGGAGCTGAATTCTCTCGCCGAGAAGCTAAAGATTTTGACGGTAATGATTTCCAGTTTAATCCGGTTTTATCAGCATTATAAACAAAATCCAAGTCGTAGTCATTTTCATCCAATTCCTTCTTAAAACTATCTTTAAAAGAATTTGCTGCATCTACATCAGCTGACATGTTTTCACCTTGAATTTCCAATTCGCGAATTCCATGACGAGATTTAAATCTATACAACCATCCGTTACTCGCCACAAACGATTCATCGCCACCTATTTTTTTATTTAACTGTAATGCTTTTTCACAGAGCAAAGGACCAGATATCGGTTGTCCAGTTCCTCGTTTTTGTAAAAACCAACAATACAAAGCTTCTTCTAAAAGTTCATTTTTTCGGTTTCTTGATCACTTTTCGATGTTTACTCCCGTCTTCATGATGTAATTTGCAAGTGTACTTCAAAATTGAATCGGTATTCTTCTTAATATCACTTCTCGTGGATGTACCTACACCATACTTATCAGCTAACTTACGACTGGTTTCTCCTTTTTTTAATGAAACAATAATATTTATTTTATCTTTAAGCGATAACACCACTCTCTTACGCTTCGACATTTTTAAGTACAGACGTGACACGACACAGCGAACTAACTAATACAATAACGAAACTCGTGGGGCAAAGATAGCGAAGTGACACGACACAGCGGAGTATAATAACAATTGGTAACTAACTAAAACAATAACAAAATCCGTGGGGCAGAGATAGCGCGGGGCGCGGGCGGGTAATGTAAGTTTCGACATTCCGTGCATGCATGGATTCGACTTGAAGGTATAAAGTTATTTGATCGCGGTTGGTAGTTCGGATAATCGCGAATCTGTATGACTGAGGGCCGGATAATCGAGTTTCCACTGTATTGACATTTACGGGACTTATGCCCTAGTAACGGGACAGATAAAAAAATAGTAGCTCCACTGCTGCCCTGATTGGCGTCTTCACATTGCTTGGAATCAAAAAAAACAAAATGATCATTAAAATAGATATAATTTTCCGTGGATTTTAAAAAATATTGAAGAATTACTTACGTGATGACATCACGGCATTAGAATTTTAATACCTGCTCCGGTTCGCGTTACGCTTCCCGAGCAGCTGTGCCTGGCGACAGTCGGGTAAGGCAGACAGACAGAGAGACGGCCACCGAATGATCCCATAGTGTTTCATACGGAACACTAAAAATCGAAAAGGAGTATATAAATTTATATTTAAAAAATAAATGGAGCAATTTAAAAAATATATTGACTTAGCTAGTTGGCAGGTAGCTCAACTGCGGCATCTGGTAGAGCCCACAAGGTCAACAGCGCCACAGTATGTGTCCCAATTAAGAATTGTTAATCCAGGATCAAAAACTAGTAATTGAAATTTAGTAATCCTTCCCAATACAAATATTTCTTCCAAAAATGATGTTCCAGCTTAAAAACCCTCATAGAGAGAAAAATACTTTTATATTTGAACAAATCTTTTAAAAAAGACGCATTACATGTCAGAAAAAAATTATATAGCATTACTACCATTAAAGTTTTATCATTAAGAAGCCACATTCCACAACCCAAATCATGTGGCACAAGAAGCCTATTTCCGCAGTAACCGAATAAAATGAAAAGGTAAAATGACATACAGCCTCTCAGAACTTTATCCATCTTCTAAAGTCTAATTGGCAAAATGTATTCTAAATTTATAATTACCTAGAATGTAGGGTTGGTATAGAAAACTCCGAAATGCAGTAGCATTTGTTAGTTATAAAATGTACCGGGTGAGTCAACAATAGAGTAAAGTTCATTATCTCATTTGTTTAATGACGAAAAAATGTTAAATACAATAGTTTTAGGGAATATTAAGGTGCACAGTTTAAAATTATTTTGGAGTATAGAGGGTGCTTCAAAAAAGTGTGGTCGATATAACATATGTTTTTTTAAATGGAACATCCTATTATCTAATTAATTTTTAAATTCTACGTAAAATTTTATAACTTTTTTATTAATAATATTATGTACCTAAACCTAGTAGTTTTTCTAATATTTCAGTTTTTTTAAAAAACATATTAGTTTTCAGTTTTGTAAAAAATTGCCAGTAGCGCCATTGTTTCTGAAGGTGGAATACTCATAATTGATACGAGCGTTCTATAGAGATGAAAAAAAAAGATATATGTAAAGAAATTTGAGCTAGATAGGGTGTTGAAAATAAATTTATACATTTCGACTATTTTGAATTGAAAAATCTCAAATTTTTTAAATGGCACACCCTGTATATTATTATTTTTTCTGATCGATTTTACAAAACCCTTCAACTTTTATTAAGTATGTCATATACCTATTTCTAATAGTTTTCGATTTATTTTGAATTTTTCAATTTTCACCCTTGTTTTTTAAAACACTGACGCTATAACATCATAGTTACTAAGACAAAACAAAATGTAGGCATTGTCTAACATACTTTTTGTCGCAATCATTACAACTAATTTCATAAATTCCACTTTTCTCACAATTAGGAATCTTATCTTTGGGATTTCCTAAGATATTCCTCAGATTGTCTGATGACTTATAGCAGGGGTCGACAACCTATGGCACGCGTGCCATCTCTGGCACGCCAAGCAATTTTGAATGGCACGCGTACCTATTCAAAGTTTACACATTAATTCTGTAATCTGTGACATGTTTCGAAATTAAGTAAATAATCGAAGACAGTATTACTTTAACGATACAAACAAAAACGATATATTATATAGGTCACTAGGTGTTATTACCAAAAACTACAAAATATATATTTTGTAATTTATAATTTTACTGAATGCATTGGTTTGGCTTTAATTTCGGCAAGTATTAAAGACGGCAAGCCTCAAAATATAAGCCTAGGCAAAAACACAAATAAATGTCCTCAATTCAGATCAAAAGAGCCGCTATAAGGCGGTTTTTGTTTGACTTGACTTCAATCGTTCCGACGCGCGCCGCAACTCTTTTTATAATGTCGAACTTTAGTTTTTGTTAGATTTAACTTCTAGGCGGTCCTTTGATTGCAATGGGCGCGTTGTAGATAATAATTTTTGTTCTAAGAAATTTAATAAGCGTAATTATTGGAATTTTCTGGAAACATTATTTTTCTATATATAGCAAGCGGCTACACGTTTGGATTATTTAGTATAGAAGTAACATCCGTTCCAGTCAATAGTCGTCGAAAAGTTTAAAAATTAAAATTACGTTGCGTTATGGCCGCGAAGAAACAGAAGGTAGACGTTCGATCATTTCAAACTTCATGGGCAACAGATTACGGTTTTGTACAGCAAAACGATCGGGCCATTTGTGTCCTATGTCGGGAAAGCGTAGTTTTCCGGACATCTAGTGTTCAACGACATTTCCAGATAAAATATGAATCGTCATTTAAAGATAACGCTGATAAAAGGGAGGCAATACAAAGAGCAAGTAAACAATACGAGAAACAGTCAACATTCTTTAGCAAAGTTTTCCAAGGAAAAAATCAGGTAACTGAATGCAGTTTCAAAATTGCACAATCGTTGGCACAAAAGGGTAGGCCGTTCACTGACGGAGAATTGATGAAGCAAACGTTTTTGAGTACTGGCGAGATTTTATTCGACGACTTGCCCAATAAGGATACAATATTGGCCAGGATTAGGGATATACCGGCATCAGCGCGGACCATCGAGAGACGAATTACCGAAATGACACAAAATGTCCAAAAACAGCAGAGAGACGCTGTCAAACGGAGTTTTGTATTTAGTGTAGCATTGGATGAAAGTGTCGATATTAATGACATTGCCCGTCTGGCAATCGTTTGCGCGATACTTCGATGATGGCAGTGTGTATGAAGAGCTGATTTGTCTACTCCCATTGCAGGAAACTACAAGAGGAGAGGATATATTTTCAGAATTTGTTAAACATTTTAAAAAGCGGAACATTGATTTAAATAAAATTTTTTGCGTAACGACAGATGGCCCTCCTGCTATGATTGGGAGACATAAAGTATTTGTTTCCCTTCTTATTGAACGTATGGGTCGATCAGTTTTGAATTTTCATTGCATAATTCACTAAGAGAGTTTGTGCGCTAAAATCTCCGTTGGAAGTTTAAAATCCGTGATAGATAGGGTGGTTAAAGTAGTTAATTACATTGTTGGTCGTTCTTCACTGATTCATAGACAATTTAAGGCGTTTCTGCAGGAATTAGAAAGTGCATATTCAGATATACCATTGCACAATAATGTGCGCTGGCTCAGCCGTGGTAAAGTGCTCTTTAGATTTGTGCAATGTCTGGGCGAAATTAAATCGTTCTTGTTGGAAAAAAATCAAGTGGATGCTTGTCCTGAACTAGAAGATAAGAACTGGATCTGTATGTCAGTGTTTCTTACTGATATTACAAACCATCTCAGTGAACTCAGCTTAAAGTTACAAGGTTCAGGCAAAACAGTTCTGGATTTATACGAATCCTGGAAATCATTCAAATTAAAAATAGATTTATTTATCAGCGATATTACTACAAACACATATAAATATTTTCCAAATTTAAAAACTTATATATCCAGTGTCGACGATGGTGCACTAATAGACGAAATTCTTAAATATATGACTAATTTAAAAGAGGAGTTTATCGAGAGGGGTCAGGATTTTGATAAACATGGTCCTATGTTCGCTTTTTTAATCAAACCAGATTTAATGGATTTTTCCAGCAGTTGCTTTGACATATCTCTTTTCTCATGGATACACATTAATGATTTTGATCTTCAATACATTGAATTTAAAAGCTCCGAATTATGGAACACGAAATTTGTAGAATTAAGAAGGGTATTAGAAGGTGACTGCCAGAACCATTCAAACGAGATACTCAGTTGTTGGATGAGTTTACCAGAGAAATTTATTTGTCTTAAGAAAGTAGCGTTTGTCATGCTTACAGCTTTCGAATCATCCTATATATGTGAACAACTTTTTTCCATATGAGAGTGATTTTTAAAACCCGTACCGAAGCAGGCTGACAACAGACAACTCGGAAGCATGTGTGACACTGAAAATAACCAGACATGAACCGGATATAAGAAAACTCTCTAAAGAACACACAGGATTCACACTAGGTCCTAGGACTAGTATAATAAAATTATTTGTTAAATGTTAAAATTTTTTTGTAATTAAACCTTCTAAAAGCAATATTTTAAGTTAATTTAAGTTAATTTTTGTTAATTTTAGTTGTAATAAGTACCTATGTCGGCACGCAAAATGTTGTATGGATGAAAACTGGCACCTCTTAGTTAAAAGGTTGCCGACCCCTGACTTATAGACTAAGGTGAGCCCTACCTTATTAAATACCTTATTGAGTCTCCTGCTATATTTCGGATTAAATAGTATGGAGACATACTTCGTCTTTTTTTCTTCGCGTGTAAAAAAGTGGGATTCTGAATATTTAACCCGAACTTATGTCTATTCATTAACTTGTTTACTAAGTCATCGTCATAACCATTAACTCTAGTTATATTTTCAATACGATTCCTTTCATTATTTTAAGTTTACTCTATTATTTACTCTGAATAGAGTAAACTTCAATAATGAAAGGAATCGTATTATAAATATAAACTAGAGTTATTACGATGACTTAGTAAACAAGTTAATAAATAGACACAAATTCAGGTTAAATATTCAGAATTCCACCTTTTTTACACGCCAAGAAAATAAGACAAAGTAGGCCTCCATACCATATAATCCGAAATATAGCAGAGGACTCAATAAGGCACGCCTCACTTTAGTCTATAAGTCATTAGACAACCTAACGAATATTTTAGGGAAATTCCAAAGATAAGATTCCTAATTGTGAGAAAAGTGGAATTTATAAAATTAGTTGTAATAATTGCTACAAAATGTATGTCGGGCAAACTAAAAGGTGAATTAAAACACGATTTAAAGAACATTTAGCACACTTAAAAATACAGTAGAACAGAAAAGTCTAGCATTGCCGAACATGCCCTTGAAGCTGATCATACTGTAATATTAGATAATCTAAGATTAATTAAAAGTGTATCTGATAGGAGATTGTTGAACACATACGAAAGTTTGGAAATTATAAAATGTAAAAGTAGTTTAAATAAAGACAGAGGACCTATTCCTTATAGTCCCCTCCACTGGTTACTTGCCCGGACCTGATGGCCTCCCCTATGCCATTAGTTCTGCCTGAGTAATTCAAGGGTTAGGCTAAGTATAAATAGGGTAGATTTGTAGTTTAGCTATAGTCAATCATCGCTCCTGATGAAGCTAACATGGTTAGCAAAACGTGCGTCGAGTGCAAAAATAAAGTGTTTAGTGTAGTGGTGATATATACTTCTTATAATGAGGGTATTAAAAAGTTTGAAAGTCGATGGACTAAACGTATCGCCGTAGAACAGAAATTCTTTTTAACCTTGCGTTTTCTTTGTTAGATCGAGAACAATTTACCCATTTTCTTTATGTTTTATTGTTTGACCTACGTAGTGTTATAGACCAAGAGCTACGGGAAAAAAAATGGCGTGGGCTGTAGCAACTTGCTTCTTTGACATTTTCATTTGGCACAGAAACTGTTCACCTTTATTCTCTTCAAAACGAAATAAATGAAACAAAATTTGAGTTGCTACTATTCACGTCATTTTTGGAGTGAAGAAAAAATGGCCCTCGAGCCAATATCGACACCTGCCAATCATTGAGCGCAAATCGTACTGAGCTGGCTAATGATACTGTATCACGTTTACGGTGCTACCATTCACGTCAAAAATGGCATATTCGAATTGGATCATAGTGGATAATGGGCCAGTAGCGACGGCCCAAAAGATCTGAAAAGTGAACAGTTTCTGTGTAAAGGAGCAAGTTGCTGCTGTCCACGCCACTTTTTTTCCTGTAGCTTTTGGTCTATTATTCTTTCCACTTTGCTTTTATTTTAGCAAAAAACGGAGTTTTTTCTACCTCAACGAACCCATTTATCTGAGCAAAAAATTTAATGGTGAACACTTGTACAAAATTTTTTTATTAACAAAATCAAAAAGCCTTGTTCAATAATATCGTAGGTTTATAAAGATAAATCTAAATATTGACATTTTATAAATTGTTTTTTTTTCTTGAAGATATTTGTTATCTTTCAAGTAATGGTGCGGATTCAAATACATAAAAAGGGTCGACAGTTTTATTGAGAAATTTTTTGTTTTGATATTTTATTTACATGAGCAAATAAATCCTGAAAAAATTGGAAGTCACATAGTACCCGATTTATCAACTTACCAGATAAATATTTCCGGTTTTGATCGTGGAGACAGTGGCTGCGTTTATTTATTAACGTTACAAAGCTAGAAGTACTGACTGTAATTTCTAAATAACTGCTTTAATTAAGAGCAGACGTCGAACCATTCGAAATTCCACCCTGGAATTAACAATATTTCGACTAATAAAACGCGACGTGCGGTAAGAGGTTTCGTCCATTATTAGATGGAATTTTATTAACCGCACGTCATTCTGTATATTGCTTTTATATTTTAGTACGTTAGATCGTCGACGATTGTCATTCTCTGCTTAATACTAAGACATTTTGAGAGTAGCATTTTAAAAAATTATATTTTTAGTGTTCCGCATGGAATACTTATAAGATCACTTCGGTGTTTGTCTGTCACACCCGATTTTCTCCGAAATTATTTAATATAGAAAGTTGAAATTTGGTACTAATATAGGAATTGATGGCTCTATCAGAGCCATGTAGTTTTAAAAGTTAAATTTTGACTTAATGGGTTAGTTTTGGGGGGCGAAATCAGAAGCGAAAAAAAAAAAAAAAATTACCAGGTCAAGTGGGGTGTCAAATGAAAGCTTGTGAAAACACAAGTTTAAAAATATTTATAATGAATTACTTGCGAACACTTCTCTTTGTATTACAGTGAAGTCCGTTTAAAACGAACTCCAAAAAATCACTAAAAATGGTTCACTAGATCCAAAGTTCCTTACAAACAGTAAACAAAATCTAATATCATTTTTTCACTACTTTTTTTAGTGTTCCGTATGGAACACTTATAAGATCACTTCGGTGTCTGTCCGTCTGTCTGTCCGTCTGTCCGTCTGTCCGTCTGTCACACCCGATTTTCTCCGAAACTATTTGTCATAGAAAGTTGAAATTTGGTAATAGTATAGGAATTGATGGCCTCATCAGAGCCATGTAGTTTTGAAAGTTAAATTTTGACTTAAGGGGTTAGTTTTGGGGGGTGAAATCGGAAGTGAAAAAAAAATTTTTTTACTAGGTAATCGAGTGAGGTGTCAAATGAAAGCTTGTGAAAACACGAGTAAAAAATATATATATATAATGTAATACTTGCGCGCACTTTTCTTTGTATTATTTTTAAAAATCGCGAAAAATCGCTGTCCACCCGCCTTATCTCGGAAAGTACTTATCAAAAAATTTTGAAAAAATTCTGGAATATTCTCCACGGGGTGTAGATTGAACGAAAATTATCACGAGTGCATTACCTATAATAATTTATCTGATATATAAAAAAAACAGAAATTTCAAGGTCATCAATTTTCAGTAAAGATTGGAAATAAACTTTGTTGAAACTTATTTGGGGTGTATTTGGTGAAGTCACTGATCATTTTATATCACCGTAACATAAATTTTCACTTAAGGGATTCGTTTTGAGGGGTGAAATCGGAAGTGAAAAAAAAATTTTTTTACTAGATCATCGAGTGTGGTGTCAAATGAAAGCTTGTGAAAACACTAGTAAAAAATATATGTAATACTTGCGCACACTTTTCTTCGTATTACTTTTAAAAAATCGTGAAAAATCGCTGTCCCCTACCTTATCTCGAAAGGTACTGATCAAAAAATTTTGAAAAAAACTCTGGAATATTCTCCACGGGGTATAGATTGAACGAAAATTATCATTACCTTTAATAATTTATCTGGTATAGAAAAAAACCAAAATTTCAAGGTCACCAGTTTTCAGTAAGGATTGGAAATAAACTTTGTTGAAAACTTATTTGGGGTGTGTTTTGTGAAGTCACTGATCATTTTATATTACCGTAACATAAATTTTGACTTAAGGGATTCGTTTTGAGGGGTGAAATCGGAAGTGAAAAAAAAATTTTTTTACTAGGTCATCGAGTGTGGTGTCAAATGAAAGCTTGTGAAAACACGAGTAAAATATATATATATATATATATATATATATATATATATATATATATATATATATATATATATATATATATATATATATATATGTATATATATATATATATATATATATATATATATATATATATATATATATATATATATATATATATATATATATATAATGTAATACCTGCGCACACTTTTCTTCGTATTACTTTTAAAAAATCGTGAAAAAAATCGCTGTCCCCTATCTTATCCCGAAAAGTACTGACCAAAAAATTTTGAAAAAATCCTGAAATATTCTCCACGGGGTATAGATTGAACGAAAATTATCACTACCTTTAATAATTTATCTGGTATAAAAAAAAAAAGCAAAATTTCAAGGTCACCAGTTTTCAGTAAAGATTGGAAACAAACTTTGTTGAAAACTCATTTGGGGTGTGTTTTGTGAAGTCACTGATCATTTTATACCACCGTAATATAAATTTTGACTTAAGGGGTTCGTTTTGAGGGGTGAAATCGGAAGTGAAAAAAAAAATTTTTTACTAGATCATCGAGTGTGGTGTCAAATGAAAGCTTGTGAAAACACGAGTAAAAAATATATTTATAATGTAATACTTGCGCCCACACTTTTCTTCGTATTACTTTTAAAAAATCGTGAAAAATCGCTGTCCCCTACCTTATCTCGAAAAGTACTGATAAAAAATTTTGAAAAAATCCTGGAATATTCTCCACGGCGTATAGATTGAACGAAAATTATCATTACCTTTAATAATTTATCTGGTATAGAAAAAACCAAAATTTCAAGGTCATCAGTTTCCAGTAAAGATTGGAAATAAACTTTGTTGAAAACTTATTTGGGGTGTGTTTTGTGAAGTCACTGATCATTTTATATTACCGTAACATAAATTTTGACTTAAGGGATTCGTTTTGAGGGGTGAAATCGGAAGTGAAAAAAAAATTTTTTACTAGGTCATCGAGTGTGGTGTCAAATGAAAGCTTGTGAAAACACGAGTAAAAAATATTTATATAATGTAATACTTGCGCACACTTTTCTTCGTATTACTTATAAAAAATCGTGAAAAATCGCAGTCCCCTATCTTATCTCGAAAAGTACTGACCAAAAAATTTTGAAAAAATCCTGAAATATTCTCCACGGGGTATAGATTGAACGAAAATTATCATTACCTTTAATAATTTATCTGGTATAGAAAAAAAAAAAACAAAATTTCAAGGTCACCAGTTTTCAGTAAAGATTGGAAACAAACTTTGTTGAAAACTCATTTGGGGTGTGTTTTGTGAAGTCACTGATCATTTTATACCACCGTAATATAAATTCTGACTTAAGGGGTTCGTTTTGAGGGATGAAATCGGAAGTGAAAAAAAAATTTTTTTACTAGATCATCGAGTGTGGTGTCAAATGAAAGCTTGTGAAAACACGAGTAAAAAATATGTATATATAATGTAATACTTGCGCACACTTTTCTTCGTATTACTTTTAAAAAATCGTGAAAAATCGCTGTCCCCTACCTTATCTCGAAAAGTACTGATCAAAAAATTTTGAAAAAATCCTGGAATATTCTCCACGGCGTATAGATTGAACGAAAATTATCATTACCTTTAATAATTTATCTGGTATAGAAAAAAACCAAAATTTCAAAGACATCAGTTTTCAGTAAAGATTGGAAATAAACTTTGTTGAAAACTTATTTGGGGTGTGTTTTGTGAAGTCACTGATCATTTTATATTACCGTAACATAAATTTTGACTTAAGGGATTCGTTTTGAGGGGTGAAATCGGAAGTGAAAAAAAATTTTTTTACTAGGTCGTCGAGTGTGGTGTCAAATGAAAGCTTGTGAAAACACGAGTAAAAAATATTTATATAATGTAATACTTGCGCACACTTTTCTTCGTATTACTTATAAAAAATCGTGAAAAATCGCTGTCCCCTATCTTATCTCGAAAAGTACTGACCAAAAAATTTTGAAAAAAATCCTGAAATATTCTCCACGGGGTATAGATTGAACGAAAATTATCATTACCTTTAATAATTTATCTGGTATAGAAAAAAAAAAACAAAATTTCGAGGTCACCAGTTTTCAGTAAAGATTGGAAACAAACTTTGTTGAAAACTCATTTGGGGTGTGTTTTGTGAAGTCACTGATCATTTTATACCTCTGTAACAAAATTTTTTTTTTTAAAAACAATCAACGTACGGAACACTAATTGTGCAAGTTCAACTTGCACTTGACCGTTTTTTTTTTTTTTTTTATTTAGATTATGCGCTAATACTGAATAATAATAATTATTAAATCACAAGAAAATGTTCAAAGGAAAATAAAACAAGTCACACTAAAGTTATTATTATGTATGTTGGTACATATACGAGTATAAACGAAAACATTAAAATACGTTGTGGGAAAATAAATATTATCTCCTTCTCTAAGCCCGTCTTCGTAGTCATTATCGCTTAAATTCTTTCCAGAAGTCACTGATGTGACAATTTGATTATCAGGTAATATTTCTCATATAATTAATCCATTATCAGCACATATATATTCTTCAAAATTGAAGTGATTAAACATCTTTTTAATCTTGATTTCCACTGTACTTTGTTGAATGTCAGTATCGTAAACAAATCAGTAGGATCTTCTCCATGTTTTTCAATCCACTGAATCAACAAATTAGTGAAAAATACAGAGAAGAATATATTGTTGAAGAAGCTCGAGATAAAAACAAAGAAGGGAAAATATTTAAAATTACTGGCTTAACAAACAAGTTGTCAAATGAAAGATTAATTCAATGCAAAAAAAAAAAAATAAAATTTGTGAAGAAAAAGATTTTAATGTAATAAAAGTATATGAAGAGAAAAGATTACGCCAAGAAAATTATATTGCATTAATAGAAACTGATTGTGAAACGTTTATACAAATTGTGAATTATAAACGACTCAGTAGAATGGGACTGGTGTAGAGTTTTTGAACACCACAATGTCTTACGGTGTTATAAATGTTTAGGATTTAATCACTTCGCTGTAAATTGCAGAAATAAGAAAGCTTGCAGCAAATGTAGTGGAAATCACGATAAAAATGAATGTACGTCTGAAAATTTATGTTGTGTTAATTGCACTGAAGCAGTTAAAAAGTTTAACATCGATATTGATATAAACCATAATGCCTTTAGTATGAAATGCCCAATATACTTGAGTAAAATTAAAAATAAAAAGTAGCAACCAAATCATCAAAATGAACTGACTTGCATATATTTAAACATAAATAGTTTACTAGCAAATAAAAACGAACTTCTTCTGCTAATAGAAAAAACTAAACCAAATGTCGTATTCTGTTCCAAAACTCGTATTACCAAAGAAATAAATGACAGTGAAATCAATATCCCAACATATAAGAGTGTAATTTGTAACTCACATAGTCGACATACAGGAGGAGTTATAATATATGTACATAATGAGTTAGAGCACAAAACAATATATAATGAAGCAATCAGTGAAAATCTTTAGTGCATTATTATCAGGTTTAAAAATAATATTAAATTACAATTAGGTGTTCTTTATCATTCGCCCAAACAGCAATCACATGGAGTTTATACAATATGTGCATAATATAATGAAGATAAATTTATGACTTACTCAAACAACATTATGGTTGGTGATTTTAATATAGATTTAAATAGAAACTCTATACATGGCAAAGAACTGGAAAATGTATTTAGCTCTGCAGCAATGAAACAAAATAACATTTGACACAAGAGTGAGTGAAAATTCGAGTTCGAAAATAGATCATCTATACACAGATATAAACAACTTAACAAGTACTAAACTAGAAAACGATCAAATATCAGATCATGAAACAATATTATTCAAAATACCAATTGTGAAAAAGTACAAAATGAGATTAACGAAAAAAAAAATGATTTCCTGGGAAAACTATGAATGTGATAAAATTATCGAAATGTTACGAATGATAAATTTCGGTGATATGTTAAACGGTGATATAGATTTTAAGGTGTTTTTCATAGGCCACGCATTGAAGGATATTATGTTATCGCTAACTGAAGAAAAAACCGTAAATATAAAGTTGAGGAACAAATGGTATGATTGGGAACTGACAGAAATACATAGAATAAAGTATGAAAAATATCAAATAGCCAAAATAACTAATGATTGGGAAGATTACAAGACAAAATTATATAAAAATATGATTAAACAGAAGAAGTGGAATATGTACAGAATAAAATTGAAAATAATCAAAGAAACAGCAAAGAAATGTGGAGAGTTTTAAAAGAAGAAATTTGTATGTCAAAAAGTACCAGTGCAATAAACAGAATCGTTATGAATGGTAAAATAATTGAAAATGAAAAAGAAATTGTTGAACTTTTAAATAAATTCTTTGTTCAGAGTGTCACTGACATTAAAAATGGTGTGGACGTTGTGCAGAATACTATGGGAAATACAAATATAATTAATCACCAATTTAAATTTCAAACAGTAGATAGTAACGAAATAATTGAAATAGTTAAAAAATTTAAAATAAAATTGGCGGTAAGAATATTTTATCTGAAGGTGTAATTAAACATTCTATAACGTACACGGCTTTTTTTACGCCAATTTCATCAATAATAGCATGCTGCAAGGAAAAGTGCCTAACGAATGGAAAATTTCCAAAATTTTGCCAATTGAAAAAATAAAATATACTATAAAACCTGAAGAGATTCGGCCAATAAATACGCTTCCAAGTGACGAAAAAATTCTTGAAACAGTGATAAAAAATCAGTTACTGCAATATTTGAATGATAATAATATTATTATTCCAGAGCAATCGGGCTTTAGAAGCAAACACTCATGTGAAACTGCAATTAATTATGTTATAAGTGAATGACGTGAAGATTTGATGAATAAAAAATACATTGTATCAACTTTTATAGATTTAAAAAGAGCATTTGAAACTATAGACAGAAAATTATTGCTTATGAAACTACACAAAATTGGAGTGCGTGATATGGAATTAAAATGGTTTGAAGATTATCTATCGAATAGAAAGCAACAAACAAAAATTGGAAACACGATATCATCAGCGATACCAGTGAATATTGGTCTACCGCAAGGCTCTGTCCTTGCGCCGGTACTGTTTCTCATATACATAAATGACATTAAAGACGGTTTAAAGTACGGGGATGTTAGACTATTTGCAGACGATGCACTGATTGCAATTAGTGATGTTAGTTTGGATATGACTATTAATAAAATGCAGTCTGATATGAATATTCTTTACAAGTGTATGTGTATAAATATGTTAAAACTAAATACAGATAAAACTAAAAATATGATAATATCACACAATAACTATAATAATAATCATAAATTATACATAAATAAACGTGAAATAGAAAAAGTAAACGAAATTAAATACTTGGGTATAATAATAGATTGTAAACTTAAATTTGATGCACACTTTCAATATTTAGTGAATAAAATAAACCAAAAACTTTATATCATGTATAGAACTTGCCACATCATAAGTGAATACCATAAAATATTAATATATAGAAGCATAATTGAGCCACATTTTATTTATTGTCCTTCGGTATTATTTCTTGCTAAGGATACACAAATAGAACTACTGCAAAAACTTCAAAAACAAGGCAATGAGATTTATATTGCGGAAGCCTAGAGATACGCACATAAAAGATATGTTAGATCGATTAAATTGGCTGAGTGTAAAGCAGAGCTTATTTTATTACGCAATGAAATTCATCTATAATATAAAGATAGAAAATTGTCCCATATATTTGACCGAGAAAATTAGTTACGTCAATCAGATACACAACTACAACACCAGAGGACGAAATGACTTCCGAGTAGTGGGAGTTACAAATGAAGCTGATCGAGCAAATCTTTATTATAAAAGACTTAAACATTTTAATGACATACCAAATAATATTAAAAATTGTGAAACCATAAATAAGTTTAAGCAACTATTATATCAACATTGTAAGAATATGCCTATCCGATAGTTAAATTAGATTCTAATGAACCGTAAATAAATAAATAAACAAAATAAATAAATAAAACGCGACATGCGGTAAGAGGTTTCGTCCATTATTAGATGGAATTTTATTAACTGCACTTCATTCTGTATATTGTTTTTATATTTGAGTACCTTAGATTATCGACGATTGTCATTCTTTGCAAGATTCTAACACATAGGCTGAAAAGTCCGGGCCTAACACATAGATGGCGCTAGTTTTATTGCAGTCACCTTTTTTTCAGTTAATACTAACCTTCAAAAGACAGCTGTTAAAATTTCATGATATTCTATTCATTAGTTTGTGAGTTATTGTGCTAAGAGTGACGCTACTTTTGTTATTTTCAAAACAATGAATCAAAAACAATTTCGTGTTTTAATTTTACACTGCTTCTTGATGGGAAAAAATACCGTTCAAGCGAAGCAATGGCTTGAAAAGTGTTATGGGGACTCCGCTCCATCAGAAACAACAATAAAACGTTGGTTTGCTGACTTCAAACGTGGTCGTAGAGACACCGATGATGCAGAAACGCAGTGGACATCCAAATGAGGCGGTAACACACCAGAAAACATAAAAAAATCCATAAAATCGTTTTGAATGATCGAAAAGTGAAGTTGCGTGAGTTAGCTGACATCGTAAAGATATCAAAAGAACGTGTTGGCTTTATATTGCATGAGCATTTGACTATGAGAAAGCTCTGTTCAAAGTGGGTGCCGCGTTTGCTCACTGTTGATCAAAAACAAGAACGTGTTGATGATTCTGAGCAGTGTTTGGCCATGTTTAAACGTAACAAACCGGAATTTTTGCGTCGATATGTGACAATGGATGAAACATGGATCCATCACTTCACTCCGGAATCAAAACGATCGTCATCTGAGTGGACAGCAACTGGTGAACCTCGTCCAAAGCGCCCGAAAGCACAACAATCGGCTGGGAAGGTTATGGCCTCGGTATTTTGGGATGTGCGTGGTGTAATATTCATCGACTATCTTGAGAAAGGAAATACCATCAACAGTGAATATTATATAGCGTTATTGGAGCGTTTGAAGGCCGAAATTGCAAAGAAACGACCGCATATGGCAAAGAAAAAAATTTTGTTTCATCAAGACAACGCACCGTGTCACAAGTCAATCAAAACAATGGCAAAACTACATGAATTGAACTTCGAATTGCTCCCACATCCACCGTATTCGCCAGATTTGGCTCCCAGCGACTACTGGCTGTTCGCAGACCTGAAAAAAAATGCTCGCCGGTAAGAAATTTCGCACGAATGAAGAGGTTATCGCTGAAACTGAGGCCTATTTTGAGGCAAAAGATAAATCGTTCTACAAAAGTGGTATTGAAATGTTAGAGCGGCGCTGGAATGATTGCGTTGCTCTTGATGGAGATTACGTTGATGAATAAAGCTAATTTTGAACCAAAAAAACCGTGTTTTCTTTGTTAGGCCCGGGACTTTTCAGCCCATGTGTTAAGACATTTTAAGAGTAGCATTTGAAAAATTATATTTTTAGTGTTCCGTACGGAACACTTATAAGATCACTTCGGTGTCTGCCCGTCTGTCTGTCACACCCGATTTTCTCCGAAACTATTTAATATAGAAATTTGAAATTTGGTAATAATATAGGAACTGTTGGCCCCATCACAGCCATGTACTTTTGAAAATTAAATTTTGACTTAATGGGTTAGTTTTGGGGGGCGAAATTGGAAGTGAAAAAATTTTTTTTTTACTAGGTTATCAAGTGGTGTGTCAAATGAAAGCTTGTGAAAACACGAATTCAAGAATATTTGCGTATACTTCTCTTCATATTACAGTTAAGTCCGTTTATAACGAACTCCAAAAAATCACTAAAAATGGTTCACTATATCCGAAGTTCGTTACAAATAGTAAACAAAATCTAATATCATTTTTCATTTCTTTTTTTATTTAGATTAGGCCCTAATGCTTAGAAAAATGAATAATAATAATCATTATTAAATTAAAAGAAAACGTTCAAAGTAAAATAAAACAAGTCACACTAAAGTTATTATTAGGTATGTTGGTACATATACGAGTATAAACGAAAACATTAAAATACGTATTTTATACAATAAAATCAGTAATTTTCGTTTGTACAATTTTACTTGAAAAAGAAATGGTGTTTATATAATTGTCAAGGTCACATAAATTACTCCATATATGTTCACAAACTTCGCGAGATTCCAAATTATTGGGAGTTTCAGACATTTTCGTAATCATTTTCGGAAATGGATGGAAAATAAATATTATCTCCTTCTCTAAGCTCGTCTTCGTAGTCATTATCGCTTAAATTCTTTCCAGAAGTCACTGATGTCACAATTTGATCATCAGTTAATATTTTTCTCGTCATTAGTTCATTATCAGCACGCATCATATTCTTCAAAATTGAAGTGATTAAACATCTTTTTAATCTGGAGTTCCACTGTACTTTGTTGAATGACAGCATCGTAAACAAATTCTAGACAATCAGTAGGATCTTCTCTATGTTTTTCAATCCACGTCAACGGTAGCTCATCATCTGAGTCATATCTACGTTCCTTCCTTAAAAATCCGCCATGCTTAAAACAGTTTGCAATGGTTTCTCTGCTGACTCTTTGCCAAGCCATATGGATAAATGGCAGCATTGGTATTACAACTAAAGACGAAACGAAAAGAATCGCATTCTTTAGAAGTTCCCAAAAGTGTTTTCCGTATTTGCTGAACTATCCCAAGACGCGTTTCGCTGTATCACGGCTCATCAGCAGGGTTAGGTTCAGCAAATACGAGAACACATTTTTAGTCCTTTATCCAGGTAACTAACGGGAAACTATAACAAATAGATGCTTATACTGTACTCTGTCGGCGACTTACTAAGCCTATTCAAGCAGAGCGGCACAGCACGGCTGGCACTTATTGCAGAAACGCACCTTTCTCGAGCTTACTGCTCGAAGGCATAGATGGTAGCATTGATATTACAACTAAAGACTAAAGAATGCAATTCTTTTCGTTTCGTCTTTAGTTGCAATGCTGCCATCTATGCCTTCGAACAGTAAGCTCGAGAAAGGTGTGTTTCTGCAATAAGTGCCAGCCGTGCTGTGCCGCTTTGCTTGAATAGGCTTAGTAAGTCGCCGACAGAGTGCAGTATAAACATCTATTTGTTATAGTTTTCCGTTAGTCATATGGATAAAGTTTATAGCGTGTAAGAGAGTTACAGAAAAAATGTTACCTTTATTTTTATTAACATTTTCATAAGTAAAGTGCTTCTATAATGACATTTTAAAGAATGCATCTTACCTTAAATCTAGTAATTTTAGAAAAAATTTGCATTATTCACACCAATATTACAGTTAATTTTAACTAACCTAAGGTCACTTAGAACAATATTATTTGTTATAACTTTCTTGTTTTGCCGTCCCTGAATAAGGTTCTATTAAAAGACAAGAGCTGACAGTAAAAAGAGGCGAACATTTTTTAAGCGATTTTAAAACCAAAATTATGGTGATCTCTTGAAGTAAATCCTAATCGTATTTATCATTTAAATTAAATGCTTTTTTAAATTTAGATTCTCTTTGAATGTGAAGGTGTGCGAAAGTTATTTTTAATGGAAGAAAGTGATAACAAATATTTTTAATGGACAATCAATCTTTGCGCTTTGTTATGGCCGCCCATATTTTCGTTATGAGATAATTTTTCAAATTGCCTTCCGAAGGTTTTAATATTTTGCTTTAATTTTGCTCAATTTAGTTAAAAAAATAACCGGTCAAGTGCAAGTTGAACTTGCTCAATTAGTGTTCCGTACGTTGATTGCTTTTAAAATAAAAATTTTTGTTACAGAGGTATAAAATAATCAGTGACTTCACAGAACACACCCCAAATGAGTTTTCAACAAAGTTTGTTTCCAATCTTTACTGAAAACTGATGACCTTGATTTTTTTTTATATACCATATAAATTATTAAATGCACTCGTGATAATTTTCGTTCAATCTACATTCCGTGGAGAGCATTCCAGAATTTTTTCAAAATTTTTTGATCAGTACTTTTCAAGATAAGGTGGGGGGGACAGCGATTTTTTGCGACTTTTTAAAAATAATACAAAGAAAAGTGAGTCCAAGTACTACATTATATATATATATTTTTTACTCGTGTTTTTACAAGCTTTCATTTGACACCACACTCGATGACCTAGTAAAAAAAAATTGTTTTCACTTCCGATTTCACCCCCCAAAACTAACCCCTTAAGTCAAAATTTAACTTTCAAAACTACACGGCTTTGATGAGGCCATCAATTCCTATATTATTACCAAATTTCAACTTTCTATGATAAATAGTTTCGGAGAAAATCGGGTGTGACAGACAGACACACAGACGGACAGACAGACAGACACCGAAGTAATCTTATCAGTGTTCCGTACGGAACACTAAAAATGCCCTAAAAGAGGTGAGACTGTCTGCTTGACGTCCTAAGGGCCATGTATATGTATGTGTATGTAAAACACAAAATAATATTCAGAAATTACGATTTTTCTTTAAAAAAATGTAACCGTTCCCAAACATAAAAAAGAATTTCTTACAATATTGCCGTACGTTGTTCTTTATTGACATACTTATGTTTAAGAGGAAGTTTCTTAAGAAGTTATTGAAAGAGTAAGGGCTAATTTGGGTAAATAAGCAGTTCTCTTTTTCTATTTGTACGGTTTCAACTTTTACTTATTTCCGTCTTTCCATTTCCTTCTACACTACCTCTTGTTCCCCTTCTCGTCTTCATATCCTTTTTAACTTCAAAAATAGAGGATATCAAATTAATGAGTATATATACAATATTGTTCAAAACACTATAAAACTACTAGACCGTCTATGAGACAATGTATATATACAGGGTGTTATAAAATAGTTAATTACATGGGCTATTCCATGAGTTAAGTAAAGAATCATTCGCTACTTTCTTTCTTAATTCGGATATTTCTAAAATATGGTAAAAATCCCATTTACCGGCTTTTTAGTGACGTCTGTTTCAGCAATGTTGCCAAATTTTCATCATTTTTTTCTAGTTACATAATCTTCAACTAAAAAATATTTTCCCTTAGACAACGGGATTTTCGACCGGAAATCAACATAAACTGTTGTGGAATAAGACCAGTGTGATAAAAGACATTTTTCTTTAGGTATTGTTGGAACTATTTCTGATTAAAAAAGATTAAATTTTGAACGAAACCTTTGTTTTGTAAATGTCGGCGGAGTTTAATTAATTAAAATTGCGTTTACTAATATATCAAAAAAATGCGTTGGTAAGTAACTCGCAACGTGTAAGATCACGTAGAGCGTCTTGCAGTGAAATGTAAATCAGTTCGCGCTCACCAATAGCACGTAGACACGTAAAAGCCATACCAGAATGTTTGATTTATTAAAACGACCATTCTGTATTGTAGTTAAGTATACAATGTTTAAAAATCTAGTGATTATTGGTCTATGGAAAAAAATTCACCGTTGAATAGTACGCACATGTTATTTTCTTCTGTAAATAATTATTTTTAAAGCACTGTACCCTAAACAAGGTTTATTTTTATGGCTTCAGGTGATTTTTTTAAACGAAGAAAAGGTATCATTCTTTTATTTGTTATAATGAAAAGAAACTTTTAAATTTAAGCATAGCAAGATTGCGATAGCCTGGGTTATTATCATAGTCCGAGTTAATTGTATTTTTCGTGTCTATTTGTTCCTTGTTCAGTAAGATACACCAATATTAGTATCTCTGACTAATGTGAGCGCAATACCTGACATCTGTCATGGACTGTTTAAGTGACAGGTCGACAGAGGAATTCTTGGCAAGTGATGTTATGCTTCACGCTATTCCGATCAAAAGTCTTCATTGTCATAAAGTCTAGTCTTGATATATTAGGAGTTATTGAGCGCGGAATTTTTAAAAAAACCTCCGAGAAAATGCTATTTTTGCGTTTTTTAAGGATTTATTTTGACTAGAAAATGATTTTAGCAAAAATTCCAACAGGATTATATGTTTTTTGGGTTGCTAATTATGAATATAATAATTATTTTGATCCATTTCGTTCCTACTCGAATATTGGCCATTTTGGCAATTTCTGGAGTCCTTTTTTGATTTAATTTATCTAGAACATATTTTTGCGAAAAATTCTAACGGAATTTTATGTTTTTGAGTTAGTAATTACGAATATATTAATTATATTGAACCAATTTGATCCTATGTTCTGATAGCGTTTATTTTTACCCAGCTTTTGGCCCTTTTCTGGGAAGGGAGGAACAGTGGGGGGAAAAACCAGAGGTTTCCCCTTCCATAGTTTGTTCGTACCCTCTTGTAAGTCCCAGTCTAGTTGGAATAGATTTGCTATAGTGGTTCTAAAATGGTTTGAAAGGTCTTTAGAGGCGAAAATGAGTTTTGTGAGGGTTCCAATGGAAATAGCAGATTTTACATTCAGGTCAGCTGACTCATTTCCTTTTAGTGACTTGTGACTTGGGACCCACAGGAATACAAATGATAAATCTCTGTTATGTCCAATTTGAAGGAGGTCAATAATGTTCAGAACCAGAGGGTAAGAAATTTTATGAGAGGAGAAGAAATTTTATGTGAGGACAGGGAGTCCGTAATAAGTATGTATTTCTTACTCGATTTTGAAATGATTGCCTACCTTAGGGCTTCCTTGAGTCCTAATAGTTCCGCTGAGAATATAGAAGATGTTTTGTTAAGTTTCAGTTTCAAGATAATGTTCTCAGCAATCACCTGAGTATGTTCTTGCCCCATCCATGTAGATTTGGAAAGAGTCTCTATACTTTTCTTTTATTATTATGGAAAAGGAATTTCGTCGGTAAAGAACTTGTTTTTTATCGTATTTGAGACGAGAGAGGTCAATGGATGGGGATGGGGAGGTCCGTGGAGGAAACATCGGAAATTTAGAAGCTTCGTGGAATTGAAAAGATAGATTGTGAATATAGAAGATTGATTTGATTCTGGCTGCTATGGAATCAGGAAAAAGAACAGATTTGGATCGATTTAAAAGTAATGAGCGCCTTAATGAAGGTTTAAATGAAGCCTTGACATAGAAGAGTAAAAGAGAGCGCAATCTAGAAAGAGACAGAGGGGGAGTAGATAAAATACACTGAAGGCTAGGAATAGGAGAGGTGCGGAAGACACCGGTAGCGAGTCTAAGCGCCTGATTTTGAATAGTGTCGAGCTTATTCTTATAGAATTTTTGAGCGGAGTCATATATGAAACTTCGTAATTTAGTTTGGAAAGGATCAGTGAGCTATATATTTTCATTTTTGGTTTTTTATTTCATTTTTTTATGTCAAATAGTAGTGATACAGACAAACGGACATCGAAATGATCCCATAAGTGGTCCGTTTTTCAATTTTGTTACGGAACACTAATAACGAATACGGACACTAATAACTGAATTCATTTTAAATTTTTATGCAGAAGTCTTTCCGGAAATAACTCATAAGATTTAAAGGCAACCATTTTAAAGTTTTAGAGGGTAGTTAAATCTTAAGTTATATGTTTTTTGGCTTTAACGCTTCCGCTTTTATTTCCAGGTCTTTCAAATAGTAAATAAAATAGTCGTGTTTATCTGATTTAAGGAGTTTTCTAATAGAGCAACCGTGATAATGAAGATTTTCATTTGAGAGAACGATTACACAGCCCCACAAAAAAAAAAAAAAAGTGGGGTATACTTTTGATGCGATATATCAGATCCGTAGTATTTTTGCCCGCTGATCACGAATCTGACGTCAGAATATCGCCATCACATCTCAATTTTTTTCTAACCTCAAAAAATAGGTAAAAATTAAGAAAAATATACTCCTAAAAAATTGATTCAAGCTTTTTCATGAATCCAAAGATGTATTAATATGTATTCGGACACGCTAAGCTAATATTCATCGGTTGGATTGAGCCATACAGTTCTGTTTTCTTTCTAACCTCAATAAATCAGACAGATATAGTGCTTCTCGAATGCAAAAACGAATTCAAATTAAAATTCAACCGATCCTTACCAAATTTGGTACATGGGGATTTTTTGGGTCGCTGATCACGAATCTGAGGTTGGATTTGTAAAATTCAAGATGGTAGATGTTTTCGCGTCATTTTGAACGCCGAGAAAATTCATCGGTCGATTTTTATTCTTCTACCTGCATCCAGGGCACCTCCACGTGGTGACGGTGGGCAACGGTGTTACTCCACTAGCCGGCAGAGTCCCTGGATAACGGCTTAGATGCCGTCATGGCAGGTAGAAGAAAGAGAATTACGATGCAGGGACTCGGAAACCCAGTATCGGCGGTTGGTCAGGGTGGGAAAGCGGGCCCGCAGCCGTCGTCATCCAGCGACCGTAGCTCTTCATGTGTGGGTGACTTGGCTCATGTAGAGTATAATGCTACAAGAAAATGGTCTCACGGTACAAGGACTTTTCATAAGTGCGATAAAAACAGTGATTCATTTTGTTATATTTGCTGTCAACACGTATTGAGTAAAATGGGGTCACCGATAACGGATAAGCTTAAAACCTTATATAAGGATTGTTTTAACATTGAAATACAGCACCAGGATGCAGATTGGGTCCCCCACATCATTTGCAGTTCTTGCAAAATAATGTTGTACATCAATAAGAAGGCGATTAAATATTCCAGACCAGCAATATGGAATAGACCATACAGTGAAAATGATTGCTACTTTTGTATGAATGTTGTATCTAGGCATAACCGAAAAAATAAAAGCACTATTACTTATAACGATGTTTCGACAGTAACAAGACCAACTAAACGAATTTCGCCTCCTGAACCACTTGATGCTGATGTTATGGAAACAAATGATTTCACCTTATCAGTTCATGCCGAAAACATTGTGTCGAAAAAGATTCAAACACTGTTACTAATGAATGTTCTAGTGACAACCTATCATATACTAGTGACACAGATAAAGAATTTCTACCATACAACCGTAAACCAGAACCAATACTCGTATCACAGTCAGAACTTAGTGATCTAGTCAGAGATTTAGGCAAAGATGGTTCAGAGCATCTTGCTTCCTTTTTAAAGAAAATACATTTACTTAAGCCAGAAGCTACGATTTCTTATTATAGAAACAGAGATGAAGAATTTCGAAAATATTTCACAATGGACGAGGAATTGTCACTTTCATATTGTACCGATGTAAAAGGTCTAATGGATGAATTTCAAAATAACTCATACGATCCTGAAGAATGGAGACTGTTCATTGATTCTTCTAAACGGAGCATTAAGGTAGTTTTGTTGCATAATACCAACGTTTACGCTCCCATTCCGATTGCTCATTCCACAGTTATGGAAGAGCAATATGAAAAAATGAAGCAGCTTTTGATAAAAATAAAATATGCTGATCATAACTGGAAAATTTGTGGAGATCTGAAAATTGTAACAATATTGCTTGGCCAACAGTCAGGGTTTACACTTTATCCCTGTTATAAATGTCTGTGGAATAGCAGAGACAGGGAACGTCATTATAAGAAAAAAATTTGGCCAACAAGAGAATCGTTCACTCCTGGTGAAAATAATGTATTGTTTCCACCATTGGTAGATCCAGGAAAAGTTCTTATTCCCCCGCTTCACATTAAGCTTGGACTTATGAAGCAATTCACGAGAGCATTAGATACAAACGGCCCATGTTTCAAATATTTGCATAAAAAATTTCCGAAATTTTCTGAAGCTAAAATTAAGGCAGGCGTATTTGACGGACCACAAATAAGAAAATTGTTTCAAGATTCATTATTTGTTACTAAAATGAATAAAGTTGAAAAAGCTGCTTGGCTTAGTTTTAAAGAAGTCGCAACAAACTTTTTGGGAAATAATAAAAGTCCTAAGTACAAAGAAATAGTCGAGAAAATGGTAAAAAATTTTCAAACATTAGGTTGCTTAATGAATATAAAATTACATTTCCTGGACTCCCACATCGATAATTTCCCAGATAATCTTGGTGACTACAGTAAGGAGCAAGGGGAACGTTTTCACCAAGATCCGAAAATCATAGAAAATCGATATCAAGGACGATGGGATGACCATATGCTAGCGGACTATTGCTGGTCGCTAAAAAGAGAAACAAGTCCTCAAAAGCGTTTTGGCAGAAAATCTTTGAATAGGTCATTCGCGGAAAAAAGAACAAGATACAGCCAAAAAAAGGAAAGTTAGGCGCGGGTCTAACCTTCGCAATTCTAGGGCTTAAGGGTCTACTATTTGAGAGTATATGGTTTAAAAGTCCTGGTTTTGAGTTTATTGGGTCTCATTTTTAAAGTTACAGGGTTATTGAGGTCTATTTTTTGAGGTTACAGGGTGTGGGAGTCTAAGGTTTCAAGGTTTAGGGTTTAAGAGTATCAGGCTTGAGGATTCCCCAACTGTATACCAAATTTGGTAGGAATCGGTTGGTTTTCAAAAATTTTGTCCGCCATCTTGGATCCGCCATTTTGAATTTTGCAAATCCGACCTCAGATTCATGATCAGCAACCCAAAAAACCCCCGTGTACCAAATTTGGTAAGAATCGGTTGAATTTTAATTTGAATTCGTTTTTGCATTCGAGAAGCACTATATCTGTCTGATTTATTGAGGTTAGAAAGAAAACAGAACTGTATGGCTTAATCCAACCGATGAATATTACCTTAGCGTGTCCGAATACATATTAATACATCTTTGGATTCATGAAAAAGCTTGAATCATTTTTTAGGAGTATATTTTTCTTAATTTTTACTAATTTTTACCTATTTTTTGAGGTTAGAAAAAAATTGAGATGTGATGGCGATATTCTGACGTCAGATTCGTGATCAGCGGGCAAAAATACTACGGATCTGATATATCGCATCAAAAGTATACCTCACTTTTTTTTTTGTGGGGCTGTGTTATTTTTAAACTTTATTTAGCCAGAGCGGTCGGCAATTGAATTATATTAATTTAAAAAAGTTTTGAATTGTTTTTGGTTAGTTAATTCTTTAATTCAATTACCTTTTTCAAAGGTCAATTATACAATTGGTTTTCCAACCACTATGATTAAGCTGAGGTGATTGGTAATTGAGTTATTTTAGTAGTAATTGAATTACTTTAAATTTCGAGAATGGTAGTTTTACTACTTCTATGGAAATTTAGTAACGCAATGACGCTGGTTTTTCTAAGTTATCTACCATGAAGGAAAAATCACAGAGTAGAAAGAAACTTCTACATAACTACCCTCGATACTAATAACTTTAATCTAGTACCTCTCATACTGATTTGAATCTCATCCCCATCGAAACTCTTTAGACCAAAATTTTACTCTAAAATATGATGGCCGTCATTGCCCTGCATCTAAGATATTCTTTTATGAATTTTTTCCTACATTTTAAGATCATGTTACGACACTGTTTTTCTCCCTATAATTTATATTTTTTCTCCATTTTTATATTTATTGCAGTGATTTCAACTTTTAAGCAGTGTAGTTTAAAAAAGTGTTCTAAATTTTTGAGCAGTTTAATTTAAATTTTACATTGCGCATTGCGGGTTGACTACTGGACTCTTTAATTTGTATCGAATGTGTCTGATTGGCTATATATTTGTATCCGGGAAGGAAGCCATTTTTAAGACGTTACTTTAAGGAAGGGAGAAAAATATTTAAGCGTGCCGATGGCATTGTTCAAGGCTTTTTCCAGCCGAGATATAGTAAAAGCTTTTTCCAGCTGAGATGTAGAAAGAACGGCTTTTTCCATCATGTAGCGCAGTAGGCTTGACGTTGCCGTAGTAGTTTATTAGTGATGTGGTAGTGCAGAGACGGTTTTTAGCTTTGAAGTTCAAGGCCTTTTCCTTGAAATATCCTGCTCATTCCCAGACATTTCGGGTCAAGAAGTGTTTAGCAGCCCAAAAGGAACTGGGTAGCAAAGGTTGAGGCAATATGGTTATGAAGATCTCACCGAAACAGGCTAAAAAACTAACAGAAAAACCGTAAGTCATAAGCACATCAATCCATAGATCTCGCTTCCTGCTGACAAGTGCGTTTACATCGTCTATTCAGCACGTGTAACTCGTGAAGTTAATTCGACTGTCATTTGTAGGATCATTTCTTAATAGTCGTCTCAGTTTCATGAGATTTTGTGTCTCTGTACTTAATTTTTGTGTTTTGTCTTTTTTTTGATGTTGCTATTTGTTTTTTGTAGTCATGAGTAGATTATTGGTTACCTGTATATTACCGTGATAAACAAACAAAATGCTTATAACAACTTACAGAAGTACAAGCTATACTTCACATTATCAATGATATATTTTTTCTCATTAGCACAAAAAAGATTCTCTTTTGTGTATTTCTAAATGTTTCTCTGGATTTCTTTCCGTCTTACCTGGATAAGTGGATAATATATTTTCCCCTATAAAAATAATTTTCCAGCTAATTAAGTTCATAATCTTAATAATCTTGGATGCTGAGACTGCACGGTCTGTCAGACACAGAGTAAAGAGATATTTCCATAGCATTAGCAAGATAAGAGCCATATGCAACCAGCTGATGCATATTAAGTGCATAAGCATGCATAATGGATTTAGTCGTTATGAGGAGTACGGAAAGTTACATTCAGGGAAAGAAAGTTTTGCTTTAGTTAATTTATAATAATTATTAAAGTTTTTTTGCAGAAATGATTAAAAATGGAGGTATAACCATGTGGAGAACAATAACTAGCTTAATTAATAATTGTATATCACAAGGAAGAACACCTACCGAGTGGAAAAAAAGTTACATTTCATCAATCTACAAGAAAGGAAATAGAAAAGACCCTAATAATTATAGAGGTATATGCGTTACAAGCACTATGAACAGACTGTACGGTAAAATATTGCAGAATAGAATAAGAGAAACAATTAAAGGAAAGATATCCGAAAACCAAAGCGGATTTACTCCGGGCCGGTCGTGTTTACTTTACAACAATTGATAGAAAAGAAGATCCAAAAAGATGACGAAATACATATGACCCTTATAGATCTTAAGAAGGCATACGATAGTGTACCGAGAAATAAACTTTAGCATGTCTTGAGAATAGTAGGGATAAAAGAAGGGATGATAACAACAATAAAAGAGTTATATAATAAAAATATAGGATATGTGAAACAAGGACGCTATCTCTCGGAAGCTATCCACATTACAAAAGGTCTAAGATAAGGGTGTTGCCTTTCACCAATCTTATTTAATATATTTGTAGACAACGCTCTAAATAGAATCGCACTTGCCAAAGCATGGGCATCCCCATTAGTGATAAACACCTATTATCGTTAAACTTTGCAGACGACCAAGTAATAATAACACAAGATGCATTCGATATGGAATATGTATTGAAGAGATTATACATAGACTACAAGGAATGGGGACTAGAGGTGAGCCTTGAAAAGACGGAGTATATGGTTGTGAACTCGGAAATAGAATTTGTTGTCTTAATTAACAACGATACACATGTCAAACAAGTCAAGGAATTTAAATATTTAGAGGTACTGATTGACAACAAAAATGATATAGGTTAAAAGAAAATATAAAATAAAATACAAAATGCCAGGAGCTCTTAACTCGGTATGGTGGGATCAAAACATAACTACATAAAACAAAAAGAGAATTGGAAGAACAATGGTAGAATCGGTTTTAAGTTTTGGTAGTGAACTGTGGGTAATGAAAGAAGAGCATAAAAGAAAAATAACGACGATAGAGAAGGATTACCTGAGAAGAAGCGCCGGAGTGTCCAAATTCCAACACATAACAAACCAAGAAATACGCAATAGAACAGCAGCAACAGAAACAATTATACAAAGAATAGAAAATAGAGGATTAAAATGGTTTGGACACCTACTCAGAATGAACGATACAAGATGGCCCAAAAGAGTCTGGACATGGAAACCACCGGGAAGAAATAAAAAAGGTCGACCACGTAGATCCTGGAATGAAGATATGAGACAAACCATGAGGTCACGAGGAATGGACCAAGAGATCGCAGACGATAGAGAGGTTTGGAGAAGGCGAATGGGAACACAACCTTAGTTGTATAATTGTTATATATTACTTGTGTATGTATACAGTTAAACCCAAATAGTTTTTTTTTTAAAACAGGTAGCATATTTTCAGCAATATGGACTTACTTGGGCTAGTTCTCGACCTAACAATGAAAAATTTTTTTTTTTTTGACGTGAAATATGTTTTATTTTTCAATATAATCTCCTGAAACTTCAATACATTTATTCGAACATTTTTTCCAATAATTCAATACCATCATTAAAGTGTGATTCCAGAAGGTCTACAAAATATCCATCCAAGGCTGCAATAGCTTCGTCATTTGATGTAAAACGCTTTCCAGCCAGGAATTTTTTCAGGTTTGGAAACAAATAATAGTCGTAGGTAGCCAAATCTGGTGAATACGCTGGATGTTCAAGTAATTCGTACTTTAACTCGTTGAATTTTGCCATCGTCAAAATACTTATGTGAACACGTGCATTGTCTTGATGAAAAATGATTCTTTTTTTTCTTTAAAGCAGGTGTTTTCTCACGAATTTTAGCGTTCAAGTCATTGAGAAGGTTACAATAATATTCAGAGTTAATTGTTTTACCTTTCTGAAGATAACCGATCAATAAAACAACTGTTGCCATAACCTTGATTTCTGATGGAGCAGTCTTTGCTTTCTTTGGTGTACTTCCACCGGCTTCAATCCATTGTTTCGACTGTTCTTTTCACTTTGGTGTATAGTGGTGGATCCAAATTTCATCAACAATTATGAAACGACGCTTGAACTCCATTTTATCTCGCTTAAAACGATCCAAACACGTCCGAGAAATGCGCATTCGAATGCGTTTTTGGTCAATTGTCAGCAGATGTGGCACCCATCTTAAACAAAGCTTTTTTATATGTAATTCTTCATGCAGAATATTTCCAATTCATTCTTTTGAGATGCCTATGGCCTCAGCTATTTCACACACTTTTAGTCATCAATCACCTAACACCATATCATGGATCTGTTGAATGAGTTGTGGTGTTGTAGCAGTTTTTAGATGACCTTCGCCTGGATCATCTTTGAGACTTGTATAGCCTGTCCCAAAATGTAAGATCCTGATTTTTGCCGTTTTAAGTGGGCAATATAAAAATTCTGACCTTTTGTTTATGATAGGTTGCAGAGATGGATTTAAGAATTTTATTCATTAATGCAAATAAATAAAATTATAAGTGTTTTTGGAGATGTTTATTTATAGATGCATGTAAAAACAAATGGATAAGAAGTACAAATATACAGTTTGAATGAATGGGGTCTACAAGAGGGGACATACTGCATGAATAAAAATTTATTTTAACTTAAGCCTATTTCGGTTTTACTAGCACTGTTATCAGCTGGAGTAATTTTCAGTGGTTTTATATTATAAATATATGAATCTTCAACTTTAACAACGTGCTGAATGGAATTCTTCCAGTTTTCACAAGGTATATCATTTATAACTTTTTTTACTAATTCAACCACTGGCACGCTTAAAGTAGGATAAACATTTTGTGCCCTTATTTTTGATTTAACTTGATGCCAAATATGTTCGATTGGATTAAACACACAATAATATGGAGCAATCCGCAAAACAGTGTGTCCCATTTTCTCAGCCATACTATCACAAACATATTTCTTTTTCAATTTATAGTGTTTCAAAGCTTCCAACAGATTACTTTTTTTATAACTAAAGTCAAAATAAATGTCATTTTCTAACATATAGTCCTGTATTTCCGATTTGGTGTTGGCTGCATTAGGAACCTTATTTAGTAGGCGACTATGGTAACTTGCATTGTCCATAACTATAACACTCGGTTCGGGAACATTTGGCAAAAGGGAATTTTGAAACCAATTTTCAAAAAATTCTGCGGTCGTGTCTTTGTGATAGTCCAAACTAGAATCTTTTATGTTTTTTTGCAGATAATAGTAATCAATTTGAAACCAAGCCCTTTTCAGATCCAGCATGCAAAATGATTATTCGTTTACCTTTATTTGAAGGTGCGTTAGTCTGACATTTTGTACTGCTGTCAACCCACCCTTTTTGCACAGTGTCATGGGTATCGAACCATCTTTCGTCAAGGTAAATTATTGGCCAATTCTCTGATCGATACTTTTTAATTTCTTGTAAATAACTATGTCGCAAGATTCGTAATCTTTGTGACTCCATCACTACTTGCATTTTGTTGATTTTTCAGAACGTGAATCCCATTCTTAAGAGAATTCTGTGAAGGGTTGATCGACCACAATGTATACTGGTCACGTCCTGCACCAGTCTTAATTTTATTTTGTCTAATGTTGGCACCAACTGCTCTTCATACATAGAATATATTTTTCCCCTGATAATGTCTTTTTCACAATCGTCTCCGTGATGCATTTGAAAATCTTTCCGTTTTTTCCTGTTCCTGAGTGATGGTTTTCCTACAATACCCTTAATCGTAGAAATTGGGGTTTTGTTAGTTCACTGGTTTCTTGCAAAGCAGTTTGTTTTTTCAAATTTCTTTTAACCAAACTGTCGTAAACATTTTTCACTATTTGTTTAGCGTCAAGTGATAATTGTTTTATCTTGCAATAGCCACTATTGCAATTTTCCCACGGACGCCACATAACTAAAATAGAACCGTTACGTTGTAAGTAAAACTAAAAATAAAAATAATAAAAAGTGTCTGTCGAATCTTAATGGGGACCTGTGGTCATTAGGCCTGTATTATCAAATACTTAAAGGGCTCCAAACTGGGTTGCCAGGTAGTAAATACATAGGTAAAAAAGATCCAATATAATTGCAGGTGCAAGTGAGGGCGGTATACAAAGCAGGTAAAATAAAAAATACGTTTATCGTAATACCTGGCAACTATGCACAAAGCCTTAATAGGGTCGTTTATTGCCCCATTCAAAAGTCAAAAAGCAGGATTTTATATCTTGGGATTTACTTTACGACCAGATTTAAAAAATGCAGCCCATTTCCCAGTGGAAAGTGGGGGGTATCCTTATACAATACTTTAAACAATTTCGGATGGATTTTTGTTGGTGTTAAACCGTCCGAAACAAAAAATTTAATCACTGCACGACATTCAATTTCTTCCATTTTAAGAACATCAATGATACATCAATATTACCGTTACTACTACTCCAATGAAATGACAGATCGAAATAAAATTTTACATGTGTTTATATAAAGGATGGAACTTGCCAATACAATTATGGTTTCACAGTTTCTAACGCCATCTATGTGTCAGGCCGAGAACCTTTCAGACAGCCCACGGAAAAAGGCAGCTGCTTTGTCGCTGGCAGTATTTTAAGAATTTCTTGCGTGGAGGGGTAAGTAAGATGAAATAAGTGGTAAAGTTATAAACAAGAATACAAAAAATATTGACATATTCAAACTCACGTAAAAACTGATTTTTTTATGAGCATAACAGACGTGCTGCAGGGAAATCCCTAGCGCGCTACAGGAGTGATCCGTGTGCGAAAAAAGCGATTCACGTTGGTCTTAAATCGCTACAAATTGTACACAGTCTGAGCTTAATCATTACAAAGAGATGAAGTTCTCCATATAAAAAAATTCTTAAAAAAAGTGGGACGAGAAGCAACAAGCTGAACCTTTTACGGATGTGAAGTATAAGCGTAACGTATATTCCTAGTATACACCACTCTGGGTGGAATTAAGCAGGCTATAGTTATCGAACAGTTTCCTAGAATAACCTCAAGTCGCCACGGATATGCAACGTTAAATTTTTTAGAAAAAACTGCAGCCTACGTTTTTGCAGCGTTAAATTTTACTTGGTCACCTCAGGATACAATTTCCTCCATGTGTTTGTTAAGTTAACAACTTCTTGCTGTCTGCGCACATTTGTGTGCGTAACTGATGTTTCAGCGTTCAAAGTAAATGAAGAAACAAGCGTATTATCCTCAGCGCAGCTGTAGATTAGATTCCTGGTCCTTTTCAGCAGATTATTAATGTAAAGGAAATAGAGAGTAGCCTTAGGGCACACCGGTCTTGATAGTGAAGGTATTAGAAAAAAACCCTATTGCCCTATTGACACTCGTAAAGAACACTCTCAGAGAAAACACGATTCTACAGCAACTAACCTGGGATGCGGAAGACAGCAGTGTTGTCGTGGGTTCGTGTATAATCTTGGCTGTAATATTACTTTTCTGTGACATCTCGTATATAGGTATATAAAATTTAACCTCTATCTGTATCTATGTGGAATATTTGGCTGTAACTCGAAAAGGAATAATCCACTTTTTATGCCGTTTTCTTTCACGTTGACGTACAATACGTGAACAGATTTTCCACTGTATTTGACTGAAATATCGGAAAGATAACATGCAATACAATTAGGTGCTTTTTCAAATTTTACTGCAGATAAGTATCTACATGGTGAAGTTGCAGGGGTTCTGGTGTTTTTTATCTCCCTCCTTACGTTAGTGATGTGAATATGCGGAGATAAGGTTCAGTCGATGACTGACTATAATAAGTTAGAAAATGATAGCCAACTTATTTTGTCGCGCCCAGACCAATTAATATTTATCTATCTATCTTTTATTTTGTCGTAAATCTCTTGGTGTATATATCTTGACAAAATGGCGAGGACCATTCTTGAACATGAACACGAAAAGAAAAACTGATTCTTTCTCTATCTGTGAGTCTCCGGGAGAAAGTTGATTTGTTTTCTCGTGACATCAAGATAATTTTAAAGAGATTTTAATTAAATTTTCTTTATCGTGCCAAAGAACTTTTTTTACTTTCCTTACTAAAGGAAAGTGTTGAATTCGTGAAATAATCATATTCCAGTATTTTTGTTTTTGTTTCTTTGTTTTAGGTTTCCTAAATCACGAAAAACATACACACTCATTTCCGTCGATTTAGCTGTCTCTCGGTATGTCGGCACAATAACTCTCGAACAAAATGAGGTATCAATTTCAGACTTTGTATATATATATATATATATATATATATATATATATATATATATATACAAAAGTTTGATGATATACAGGAAAATAAAAAATAATGATTTTTAATGAAGAGTAAAGTGTGTTTAAATTTAAATACAGAGCAAAATATTAATTAACAATGTTAATAGAAACTAAAAAATTGTGCTCACGTTTAGATTTGTGGCCTTCCTAGTTAAAAATTCCAAAAAACTCCAGGAAACATATCAGTAATTATCGAATTATTTATTGAATAAAGGAAAACGAAATTAATTAAAAACTAGTACACTGATTTTGATTTCTAAGTTAAGAATGTAGAATCTTTGGTACAATGACACTACTCAGTATATATCATCACTACACCAAACACTTTATTTTTGCCCTCGACGCGCGTTTCGGTGTGTGGTGTAGTGGTGATATATACTGCTTCTCTAAAATTTTTTTAATTATGAGAACAATTTCAATTTTATTTTCAACCCTCAATTTTACTGGCATTTCTAATTATTGCAAATACAGACTGACGTTAGCTATGAATTTTATTGACAGTTGTTTGGTATTTCCAAAGATATGTTCATTTATTTTCAGCCTAAAATTTGTAGTGATTTCGTTTTCTTTTATTCAATAAATAATCCAACAATTACTGACGTATTTACTGGAGTTTTTTTGAGTTTTTAACTAGGAAGGCTACAAATTTAAATGTGAGCATAATTTTTTAGTTCCTGTTAACATTTTCAATTAATACTTTGCTATGTATTTAAATTTAAACACACTTTACTTTTCATTATAAATTCATTTCCTTATTAATCATTATTTTTTATTTTCCCTGTATACCATGTGATGCAGAACTTTTTATCAAGAATACATTTTTTTGTAATATATATATATATATATATATATATATATATATATATATATATATATATACGATGCTGGTTTGAAAAGTCCGTGCAAAGTCCAAGAGATGGCACCACCGGCGCGTATCGAGGTCATGTTTAGTTAGTAGCATCTCTTGAATGAACGCACACCAAGTTTCAGCCATATTGGTCTATTTCTTTGTGTTTGGCATTCGTGTGAATCAAGGAAGTCGAGTGATTTTCAAGAAATGGACGAAAAAGAATTTCGTGTGGTGATTAAACATTACTTTATGAAAGGCAAAACGCCTCAGGAGACTAAAGAGAAGCTTGATGAACATTATGGTGACTCTGCACCTTCGATTAGAACAGTTTATAAGTGGTTTCAAAATTTTCGGACTGGCCATATGGGCACAAGTGACGCTGAACGTTCTGGACGGCCTGTGGAGGTTACGACTCCAGAAATCATTGATCAAATCCATGATATGGTGATGGATGACAGAAGAGTTAAGGTGCGTGAGATTGCTAGTGCTGTGGGCATCTCGACTGAATGGGTACATAATATTTTGCATAAACATTTGGACATGAGAAAGCTATCCGCAATATGGGTGCCGCGATTGCTCACGCTGGACCAAAAACGGAATCGTGTGAAGTGTTGCAAGGATGGTTTGCAGCTGTTCCAGAAGAATCCGGAGGACTTTAAGCGTCGTTTCGTCACTGTGGATGAAACATGGATACATTACTATACTATTGAGACCAAACAACAATCTAAACAATGGGTTACCAAGGGGGAATCTGCACCAAAAAAGGCGAAGACCGTTCCTTCCGCCGGAAAGGTTATGGCGACTGTCTTTTGGGATTCGCAAGGGATAATCCTCATCGACTATCTGGAAAAGGGTAAAACTATTACAGGTGCATATTATTCATCGTTATTGGACCGTTTGAAAACCGAGCTGCAAGAAAAACGCCCGCGATTGGCCCACAAGAAAGTCCTTTTCCATTACGACAACGCACCAGCACACACCTCAGAAGTTGTGGTCGCAAAATTAATGGAAATAGGATTCCAACTCGTTTCACATCCCCCCTATTCTCCAGACTTGGCTCCCTCGGACTACTATTTGTTCCCCAATTTGAAGAAATGGCTGGCGGGGCAATGATTTTATTCAAACGAGGAGGTGATTGCAGACACTAATGGATATTTTGCAGACTTGGACAAATCCTATTATTCGGAAGGGATCAACAAACTAGAACATCGTTGGACGAAGTGTATAAGCCTAAAAGGAGACTATGTCGAAAAATAAAAAAGGTTTACCCCAAACACATAAGTAGTTTTTATTTTTGCACGGACTTTTCAAACCAGCCTCGTATAAGCCTAAAAGGAGACTATGTCGAAAAATAAAAGGATTTACCCCAAACACATAAGTAGTTTTTATTTTTGCACGGACTTTTCAAACCAGCCTCGTATATATATATATATATATATATATATATATATATATATATATATATATATATTTCGCCCATCTTTCTCGGCTTCATCAGAAGTATTAGTAAAATTAAAACAGTCATGGATCACTAAAAACACACAACGTGAACTTACCAACTAGAATAAAATAGATACGAAAGGAAAACAAAACATCACACAACTAACCTGAACTAACTACACATACTTAGATCTAAGGTGTTCCTTTAGAAATGATAAACTTTTATTTTTTATCAGTGTGTGTACAGTGCTCAGGTATAGCGATTAATGAAATTATTTAAAACATCACAGTATATTTTCTTCTTCTTATAGTGCTATCTCCATTACTGAAGTTGAGCTGTAATCACGGCGAATTCTTCCCTATCCTGGGCAATTCTTAATAAAATAAGGGTGTTCAGACCCTTCCAATCTCGTATATTTTTGAGCTAGGAATATTTTCGATGCCACACACCTCTTTTCCCTTCAGTTTTCCCTTCCATCAACAACCGGAGCAGTGAGTAACGTGGATCCCTATAAATATGTCTTTTAATAAATGACAATAGTTTTCTTTATCTACCTATTCGACGAAGTATATCTTCATTAGTGACGCGCTCTGTCCAAGAGATCTTCAATATTCTGCTCATGACCCATAATACGAAAGACTCCAAACGATTCATTGATCGTACTCCCAAGGTCCAGGCCTCAACTCCATATAAAAGTACTGGATATATGTAGACCTTTACAAAACGATAACGAGTATCCAAAGAAAGGGTTGAGTCTGTGAGGAGGTGTCTCATTTTAAGGACAGCTGCTCTAGCCATTTCAATGCGAACTCGTACCTCAACTTCAGGATTCAAATCATTAGTTACCCAACACTCTAGGTATTTAAATTTGTTTACTTGTTCTATCAATTGATCGTAAACACGAATATCTGTTTGCAACCCGGGTGTTCTTGAAATGACTGTTACTTTCGTTTTATTAACGTTCACTTTCATGCCTAAAACATCGCCTTCCCTAGATATATTGTTCATAAGACGCTGAAGTCCATTTGCTGTATCTACTATCATAACGGTATCATCAGCGTACCTTAGGTTGTTAATGATTTTGCCATTAACTTTGATACTACCTGTGGCATTCTCTCTAAGGACTTCTGGAATATGTGTTCAGAGTATAGATTAAACAGGAGCGGGGAAAGAAAACATCCCTAACGAACACCTCTTTTTATTCCTATTTCCTCAGTCTCTCTGCTAATTACTCATATTGTCGCCACCTGATCCCAATAGAGGTGAGTAATGAATTTGTTGTCATTTTCGTCAGGGCCTATATTTTGAAGCATTTGTATTAATTGTCGATGCTTGACTCGGTCAAATGCTTTTTCGTAGTCGATGAAACACTAGTAAACGTCCTTCCTTTGGTCTCTACATTTCTGTAAAAATACACTCAGCCCGAAAAGTGCTTCTCGAGTTCCAAATCCTTGTCTAAATTCGAATTGTCCGTATATTTTAGTTAAATTATTAGTGTCCATTTTGTAATTGATGGAACTTTCTTCTTTTATGATATGACACATTTCAAGGAACAAGCGTTTTTTCTAGTTATTTTCATATTCCATTATCATGACATTATCAAAGTCAAATTTGTGTCCTATTCTCAAGTGATGATCCACTGCAGCGCAAAATTTCTTTCCCGTTACGCAATCATTTTTATGTTGAGTTAATCTTTGTTTAAGCCATTGTGATGTTTGTCCGATATAACTGCCCTCACAGTCCAAGCAAGACATTTTATATATTACATTGCTGTTATACATAAGTCACGTATTTTGTTTTACATGACTAAATAAAGTCCTTTTACATAATTGATTATATCTTGCTATTTTTAGGTCAGCTTAGTCTTTGAAGGCCGAGGCTATCTTGTCCGTCAGATCACGTATGTAGGGTAGTTTTCTATATTTAATTTCATGTCTTACTTCATACATCAAAGACGTTGGAATTGAAAATCAATCTATTCAGAATATGTCTGGGATAACCACTGTTGCGAAAAAAATAGGAAGAGTTTTTTAAAATTGTTATGTAAAAAAGTATCGTCACTGATGTGAATAACTCTGTTCCTCATTGCGACCACCGTGTTATACTTTTGACTGGCTGGATTATTTGAAAAGAAATCTATAAATCTATCAGAAGCTGTAGATTTCTAATACCGATCTAGTATAATTTTGTTGCTGTTGCTTCTTATGATTTTGGTATCCAAAAAAGGAACACTATCATCTGTCGTCCAAAGTGAATTGTATATACTCTGCCGGCAGGGAACAGACAATATCATCCACATATTTATAAATGAATAGAAGATGAAATGGTAACATAACATAGGTAACACGGAGTTTAAAAAGATGGTCTAGGGCAATATCAGCCAGGATGGGACTAATGAGTGAACCCACTGGTGTTCCTAAAATGTCTCTAAAATATTTATTATTGAAATTGAAGTCAAGAGAAAAGGGTATCTTTAATATTGTAATTAGTGTTATCTTCAGAACATTGCTTAAGATATTAGACAAAAACTTGCTATACCGATACTTTTCACCTCACACACACACAACACACACATACATATATATATATATATATATATATATATATAATATATATATATATATATATATATATATATTTATATATATATATATATATATATATATATATATATATATATATATATATATATATATATATATATACATATATATATATGGATTTTTTTGTTGAATTTTTAACTAATAAATGAAAATGTTTTGAACAATATCTTCTTCAATATACACCATTTCCCACTTCTTTTATACTTAAATAGTAATTTTTCTTCCCTATTAAAATATCCTCCCGAGGTTTTCACCTACATTTTCAACACCCCAGAATAAAACAAACGAGAGCGAATTAATCCGGGAACCCGATTAACTTTCATTGGCTTATTTTAAATGCACCAATTTTCTTCCGGCAACCTCACTATTTATCTAATTATTCAGGTTAAATATCCAGTGGCCCCTTGTTCCCCAGTGTTTCCAGTTAATTGCCCCCTATTTCCCCCTTGATCTGGATCTGGGCCCCTTTAATTAAAAACAAACACCGCGTAACAATGAGTGAATTTTGCTTCGCTGGAATTAGTTTTATTTGTACCAGAGTTAGTACATTTTTGTTGTTATAAATACAGATATGTTTAAAAAAGAATATTATAACTATCAAATAAGAAATGTCGGTTATTTGTTTTTACTTTGATATATACGAGTATTAGCTTTTATTTTAAATCAAACCATTCTTGGTAATTTCGGAAACAATTACTTTCATTAACAATTTGCAATTCGACATCTAACAAAGCTTGCCATCTTCTGGCTCTATAAACAAAAAACTAGTACGTACTAAAATATCGGTTACATAAACAACATTCTAAAGTAATATATGGCCATATATCAATAACATAAAATAAACAGTGACTTAAGTACAATTTAATCTAAGTAATGTAAAGAAGCTATCCTGCTTCGGAAAGCCGATTATTAATAATTTATTTCTCACGTTAAACATTTTCGGTCATCCTGCAAATTCCTTGTTTTTCAACAGGTCAAGAACGGTGGTTTTTTCATATAGTAAATATTGACAGTTAACATATATATATATATATATATATATATATATATATATATATATATATATATATATATACATATATATATATATATATATATATATATATATATATATATATATATATATATATATATATATATATATTTGTCAAGCGGGACACCCTTCTCTCCATTACAGATTTTAAGATGGGAGGATCTGTAGGGGCTCAAAATTTTCGTCAAGAAGTGTACTTTAAAATTCCGTTTGGCGATTTTTGAAAATCAATATTGCGTCGCAACATGGCGGCCATAATCAACCAAAAGGTGACTTTTAACAAAAAAAGTTGTTTAAATTTATGATAAACATTTAGTTTAAAGTGTAAAATGGAAAAAAAACCAGTTGTTTTTTTAATTTTTTTTGGGTGTGCCGATTATAAATTCAATTACAAAAATGCAGTTTGACATCTGTCAACTGCCAAACCCACTGTCGAAATACCCAAAATAACATCAAACCCGAGTTTTATGTTAAATACGGAGTTTACCGAGAACTATTATATTTTCGGGTTACTGATTACAAATATGATTTGAGAATTACAAAATTGACAGCTACCAACTGCCAAATCCACTGTCAAAACTGACATAATAACTTGAAAACCATGTCCTTTTTGGAACATTCGAAAGAGTTTAAGTTGAATTATTTAGTCTGGCATATTTGAAATACTTAGATAGGAAACTTTACATCAAAATTAGCAGTATTTAAGCTTCATTTTCCAATAGTTAGTTTGGATGTGATTTTAGCAAGTTTATCCTGTACTTCGAAATCAGCTTCCATGCAAAAAAAAATTAATTGACAGTGAAATTCGTAATTAATGAAAACGTCAGCGTTTATGTTATTGTGGCAGTTTTGGCAGTATATTTGGCAGTTGGCAGCTGTCAGTTTTGTAATTCCTATGTAATACTCACAATATTGGCTTTACCACGTTATAGACAAAGACAACCAAATAACTTACAGTAAAATCCATATTTAACTCGTTACCAATGTGATTTTGTTAGCATTCACCATTGATTTGGCAATTGTTAGCTGTCAAGTTTGTAATTTTGACATCATATTCGTAAACAGTGGCCCCGAAAACATGATATTTGGGAGTAAAATTCGTATTCAACTTAGACCCCCGCTTCTTTTATTACTTTGGCAGTTTCGGCAGTTGACTTGTCAGTAGGTAGCTGTCAATTTTTTTATTTTGTCAAATTACAATCAATTTATAATAAATGACCTCAAAAACATGATAATTGTGAATAAAATCGGTATTAAACGTAAAACCCGGTTTTCAAGTTATTATGTCAGTTTTGACAGTGGATTTGGCAGTTGGTAGCTGTCAATTTTGTAATTCTCACATCATATTTGTATTCAGTAACCCGAAAATACGAGTATACTAATTCTCGGTAAACTCCGTATTTAACGTAAAACTCGGGTTTGATGTTATTTTGGGTGTTTTGACAGTGGGTTTGGCAGTTGACAGGTGTCAAATTGCATTTTTATAATTGAATTTATAATCGGCACACCAAAAAAAAAAAAATGAAAAAACAACTGGTTTTTTCCATTTTACACTTTAAATTAAATGTTTATCATAAATTTAAGCAACTTTTTTTGATTAAAAGTCACCTTTTGGTTGATTATGGCCGCCATGTTGCGACGCGATATTGAATTTCAAAAATCGCCAAACGGGATTTTAAAGTACACGTCTTGACGAAAATTTTGAACCCCTACAGATCCTCCCATCTTAAAATCTGTAATGGAGAGAAGGGTGTCCCGATTGACAAATAATGCCTCATATATATATATATATATATATATATATATATATATATATATATATATATATATATATATATATACAGTTACGTGCAAAAGTTTTGGGCCAAAAATATTTTTGTGATTAATTGAATTATAAAGGGAGAAGAGAAAAAAACTAAATACACCATCATAAACTACTTTAATTATACTAACAACATATACAACGAAAGAATCTTCTACTATAAATAACAATCATTCCTAACAAAAATAACAGTTTTTATAACTTATTCATAAGTATCGGGCCAACTTCTAAGAAATTGTGATTTACTCAGTTATGTGTAGATTTTTAAACGTGAATCGAGATAAACATCAAGAATTTAGTTCACCTCATTGGACATTTGGAAAATTGTTATAAGGTTGTACGGTAAAGGAAAAGTTTCACGTGAAATAGCTGAACTTTTATCCATAGGAATAACAACGGTTAACAGTATAATTAAAAAATGAGAAACTAAAAGTACTGGAAGACCAAGGAAAAAAAAACTATTCATGTCGACAAATTAATTAAAAGAAAAGTAGTTGCAGACGTAAAAAAGAATGCTGCAATTTTGCATGTGAATTACGTGAAGAAAATTTAGCTGATATCAGTAGGAGTACTGTTTCTCGTAGACTAATACAAGTTGGACTTGTTGGACGAATTGAAGTACAAAAACCGTTCATCAGTAAAAAAAAAAATAAGAGGGCTAGATTCGAATTTTGAAAAATACACCAAAATTGGACAGTTGAAGACTGGAAAAAAATGCTGTTTTCGGAACGAAACTAAAGTTAATTTATTTGGACATGATGGAAGAAGATAGGTTCGATGACCGAAAGTTACTAAACATGTTTCTCGGTATCAAATATCAACTGTTAAGCATGGTGGTGGTATTATTATGCTTTCGGGGCATTTTCGTGGCAAGGCGTCGGTCCAATAGTTAAAATTGAAGGTACTATGGACGCTGTTATGTACAGAGATATTCTATCAGAACACATGCTTCCTTATGAACGTCGGAATATGCCACGAGGATGGATTTTTCAACAAGATAATGATCGGAAACATCGATCCAAGCTTTTGTAAGAAGTTTTCAGAAAGAAAAATCTTGGAGTTTTAGAATGGCCAAGTCAATACCGGGACCTGAACCCCATAGAACATTTATGGGAAGATTTGAAAATGAAAGTGGGAACTCAGAATTGTTCCAGTAAAGGTGTTATCTGCAAAAGAGTTCAAGAAGGGTGGGCCAATATCACAAGAGACAGAATTCTCCAATTACAAGTATGAAATAGGGACTTTTTTTCTAAAAAAACATGTTAAATTCGGAAGAATGATAAAAAGTGCTTTATTCAAAGTATGCTCCATAGCTTGTTATACATTTTTCCCATCTTTCGGGCAATTTGTGAATACCAGGCCAGTAAAAATCTTCCCCTTTTGCTGCGAACCATTCATCGAGCCATTTTTTCACAGCTGAGTGCTTCCAACGTGTCGCGAACTGGTTTTGCCGTATGTGATGGAGCATTGTCATGAAGAAAAATGACTTTGTGTTGCCTCTTTCGGTATTCTGGCCTTTTTTCAAGCAGCAAACGGTTTAAATCAGTCAATTGTTGTTGGTAACGTTTAGTATTAACCGTTTCCCTAGGCCTTAACAGCTCATAATAGACCACGTCCCTCTGGTGCCACCAAACATACAGCATCGTCTTTCTGCCAAAGCGATTCGGTCTTGCGGTCGATGTGGATGGTGCGCCTGGGTCTACCCATGATTTTTTGCGCTTGGGATTCTCAAAATTAATCCATTTTTCATCTCCTGTAACTATACGATGCAAAAACGACTTCCTTTTGTACCGAGCGAGCAAAATGTCACACGTGTTTTTGCACTTTTCGATTTGCTTGTCGTTCAACTCATGTGGTACCCATTTACCGGTCTTCTGAATCTTTCCCATCTCTCGTAGCCAATTGGAAACAGCTTGTTGACTAACGCCCAATTGCTCGGGAGTTGTTTTTGTGTTCGCGAATCATCTTCGTCCAACAATGCTTGCAATTCCACATCTTCGTATTTTTTTGGCGATTTTCCACGTTCCTTGTCTGCAACATCGAAGTCACCACTTTTGAAACGCCGAAACCATCGTTCACACGTATCTTGCGATGGAACATGTTCACCATAAGCTTCTCGAAGTAATCGGTATGATTCAAGAGCAGTGTTCTTCAAATGAAAACAAAAAATTAATGCTGTCCGCGAATGCTCTTTGTTCGGTATAAATTTCGACATATTGAACACAGCAACACAACACTATTCACACACTTTTCCAATTTATCACTCGTGCGCGTCTGATACTTGTTGATGCCACAACAAAATGGCGCAGTGTCAAATCTTTATAGCACAAACTACATTGGTTGCCTGAAATCCGCATTTTCATACTTGTACACCTCGTATACCTTTTTATTGTGAAATTTGAAGTTGGCCCAATACTTATGAATAGCCGAAAAATGTTATTTTTGTTATAAATAGTTGTTATTTATGGTAGCAGATTTTTGAGTTTGAGTATAATTAAAATAGTTTATTATGGTGTATTTGCACGCGGCTGAGAGATTGAGGGCATCATCCCTTTTGCTTAAGGATTAAGTTTCTGAATTTCATCTCTGATAACTTTTGTTTTGTGGTGTTGAGCAGTGGCTATTTATTTGTATTCGTTAAAAGCGATTTTGTGGCCTGTCGCTAAGTGGTGCTGAAAGAAGGTTGAGGATGTGTGTTTGTTGTGGATTTTAAGTTTATCTCCTTCGAGTCTTGCAGATAACCTTTATTTAGTTTGTTCTATGTAAGCGTCCTTGCAACTGCCGCATAGAAGTTTGTATACTCCCAGGTTTTTTAATTTGTATTTCGACATCATTTTTATAAATAATAAAATGACTTACATTAAAACTTTTTAAATTATACGCTCTTTTCAAGATTATACATTTCTGTAAAATTTGGTACATTTTTTACTCTTGTTGGTACAATTGTCTGGTAACAGGAAGTGAATTAGAAAATTAAACGACTAGTCATTACCACTAGTCGTTTCTAGAATCGTTATGCATTCGACTATTTTATTGTATGAGGAGCGTTTAGTAAATGATCGCACAATTGGTTAAAGTGCATTGTGTACTAATGACCTATAAAGGGAGATTAGGAAACTAAAGTGGAACTTTATCACGGCTAAATCGATAAGAAAACATTATTTTTTAGTATATCTAGAGTTAAGCTTTCTATCTAGAGTTAAGCAGCTTAAGCTGATGAGTGCAACTTTAGTACAGTATGTTTTTTTTTTTAAAATTTGTTTTTATTAAATGCTACTTTGACCTAGTTAATCGCTCATATTAATATATTAAATTATTTTCATAACTTCCTGTATATGTGTATATATATATATATATATATATATATATATATATATATATATATATATATATATTAAACAATTTTTTCTTTAACTCTCTTTTTATATTTATATGGTAATGATTTTTTCTTGGCTTTAAAGTTATGTGAATTAAAACTTCATTTTACATGTATGTTTACGTTTCGATCAACCTAGTGATCTTTTTCAAAACATTTAATTTCATTAATCCAACCAGTAACAATGTCGATATGTATCGAGTACCCTAAAAATCAAACCATGATAACCTATGCAATAACAATGTTATAATTTGGCTTACCTTAGGATGTAGACTTTGAAAGATTTTTATTTTCTTGTCAATAATTAAAACATTCCAAGAGTCATATACACAACACATTTTTTACATTCTAAAACTCTGCACACATTTAAAAATTATTAAAACGGTGTTACTTTATCATTATACTTTAAAGAACTGAAAAATATATTCGATTCAGATTGTTAATTTCTTTTTTGTCGTTTATGGCATTTTGGTTTTTGTGGATAAGGATGGATTCTAAGATTTCTCTTTTTTTAGTATGATTTTCGGAACTTAAGATTTTTGTGCTTTCGTAATTAAATGTGTTTTTTTTTCCTTTTCATGTTTATTTAATGAAGTTACGTTATTTTTATCGTACTTGTGGCCTTTTATACGGTTTTCCAAATATTGACTGGTTTGTCCAATGTATATTTCACTACAATCATTACATGGGATTTCGTAAACAATGTTTTTTTTTGGTGTTGGTGCTTTTAATTTTGAAAAGTTGTTACCAAGGAGGTTATAGGCTTTATGAGCGATGTTGAAATTGTATCTTTTGAAAAGTTTTTCAATTTAGTGTGAGAATTCATTTAGATATGGTACAACAATAATTTTTTTAGTGTCTTTTTGTTTGTGGTTTACTGTTCCGGTAAAATTGTAAAATTTGTGAATGCGCTTTTTAAACATCTTTTTGATTAGAGATAACGGATATGTGTTTAAAATTAAAGCATTTTTGGCTTTGTTTATTGCATCTTCTCGATATTCTGGATCTGATAAGGACATTGCACGGTCTGCCAATCCTATTACGACCGATTTCCTATGTTTTAACGGATGGTTAGAATTATAATTTAAGTATCTTGATGACCACGTTTTCTTTGTATACCAAGATGTTTTTATGTTTTTATTTATGTGAAATAACGTTAAATCGAGATAATTTATTTTATTGTTCTGTTCTACTTCTACTGTGAATTGTATTCTTTGGTGATAATTATTAAATTTATTTAGGAAATAATTTACTTGGTCTTTTGGAATGGCTGTTATGCAATCTTCAACATACCTGAAGAAAAAAGGAATTTCAAATTTTATATTTGAGATAATTTCAGATTCTAGGTCTTCCATCACTATTTGCGCAATAACGATAGATATAGAGGAACCCATTGCGCAACGTTTATTTGACGGAATAATTTATCTTCGTATTGAAGGTATGTTGAATTCAGAACCAGTTCGACTGCTCCAATAAAAACATTTATTGGTATATCAGTAAATAGTTTGATCTCGTTCCATTTTTTTTGATGATGTTGCTTGCTAGGTTCAATGGTATACTGGTATACAGTGATACTACATCCAGTGATATTAGTATGTAATCATCTGGAAGTTCCACATTTATTATTTTTTCTTTGAATTGGAATGAGTCTCTAATATAGTAATTATTTTTGTAAATTACATATTAAGAATGTTTTTAAGATATTTGGATAAACTATTAAATGGGTATTGGACACACGAAATTATTGGTCTTAGGGGTTTATTTTCTTTATGTAGTTTTGGGAGGCCATAAATTTTTTGGGGGAATGGCATTTCTGATTTTTAATGTTTTGGCTATTTCGGGTGAAATATATTGCTTTTTTTTCCCATTTGTCTATTAATTGATTGTTTTGTTTTTGATATACACTGGCTGGATCTTTTTTAATTGGTTTATATGTTTCATTGTCATTAAGTAGATCATTCATTTTATTGGTATATTCTTCAGCGTTCATTATAACAGTCTTGTTAGTTTTGTCTGTTTTGAGTATCTTGAATTCGGGATGTTTTTTAGGAATTTCTTTGTTTTGAATATTTTTTTTTGAAAACTGAGTATTTTGTGAATTGTTTTTAATTTTATTTTTGTAATTAGTGAGAATATTACATGTTTTGGATCTGAGTTCGTCTTTTTCTTTAAGAGTAAGGTTTTGAATACCATTTTCTATGTTGCTAATTATATTGTGTGTGGGCAATTGTGATTCTTTAATTATTTTCACTGCAAAATTCGGTCCTAAACTCAAAATATCATTGGCATATTGGGGTATTGGTTTTCAGTGAGATTTTCAATCCAGTCAATATTTTCTTCCATAGGAGTTTGGTTTATTTTAAGGTTATTAATTTTTTTTGATATTTTTAAATCTTACTTTTTGAAAAAGTTTTTCAGTTCTTCTAATAGATTTTAGTTTAAAGAGCTCAAATAAATCATTGGAAATTGTATTCTTTATTTTGTTTTCTAAGTTCCCATGTAATGATTGTAGTGGAATATACATTGGACAAACCAGTCAATATTTGGAAAACCGTATAAAAGGCCACAAGTACGATAAAAATAACGTAACTTCATTAAATAAACATGAAAAGGAAAAAAAAAAACACATTTAATTACGAAAGCACAAGAATCCAGAATCCATCCTTATCCACAAAAACCAAAATGTCATAAACGACAAAAAAGAAATTAACAATCTGAATCGAATATATTTTTCAGTTCTTTAAAGTATAATGATAAAGTGAAACCGTTTTAATAATTTTTTTAAATGTGTGCAGAGTTTTAGAATGTAAAAAGTGTGTTGTGTATATGACTTGGAATGTTTTAATTATTGACAAGAAAATAAAAATCTTTCAAAGTCTACATCCTAAGGTAAGCCAAAATATAACATTGTTATTGCATAGGTTATCATGGTTTGATTTTTAGGGTACTCGATACATATCGACATTGTTACTGGTTGGATTAATGAAATTAAATGTTTTGAAAAAGATCACTAGGTTGATCGAAACGTAAACATACATGTAAAATGAAGTTTTAATTCACATAACCTTAAAGCCAAGAAAAAATCATTACTATATATATATATATATATATATATATATATATATATATATATATATGTATATATGTATATATATGTATATATATATATATATATATATATATATATATATATATATATATATATATATATATATATATATATGTATGTATATTACATTAGAGGTTTTCATGACTGGTGGAATGTTAGAGAGAGCATTAAAATTCCGGGTTTCAATCCGTTCGTCTAAGAATGAACGCGCACGACGTTGCGCCAAAATCTCATTTGGCATTTTCAAGTGCTCTTGCTGCTGCGCGATACTGTGGTCTTGCCGTTACCGCTGCTCGAAATTAACTGAGAAACCGATGTGCGGTCACCGTCTTTTATAGGTCGGCGTCTACGCAGATTGTGGGTGGGGGAGTCGGAAGTATTTCTCCGGGCATCGGTGTTTGCCGGCTGGGTGTCCGTATCAGTGGTAATTACGGGTTCCGGTGCTATGTTGGCTGTTGCCTTCTCGATGTTTTGGTTATTCCTTGGTTTAGCTAGTAGATCCTTCTATGTAGTGGAGATATTAAATGCATCATCCCGCTTGTTTAACTGTCCATTCTATTCGATTTCCAAGACTTCTCTAACTATGCGTGTTTCATAATGTGAAATCGAGACTATTTGTTTAGATCCGTCAAAATTGATGTTGTGACCAGTATCATGATGGTGCTGAAAGAGAGCTGATGTTTGTTTGTTTTGGATACTTATTTTATGTTCTTGGATCCGGGTGGAGATTCTTCTGTTTGTGTGCCCTATGTACAATTTGTCGTAGTCTCCGCATGAGATGCTGTAAACTACATGGTTTTCCAGTTTTCTCTTGTCCTTGGGATTACCTACGATGTCTGCCAGAGTGTTTTGTGGTTTGTATGCTGTGCCTATATTGTGTTTTTTTAGGACTCTTTCAATCCTATCTGTAACTCTTTTCACATTCGGTAATACGACTCTATTTTGGTTGAGGTCGTGTTCCTCTGTCCTTGTTTGTGGATGGCGCTGCCTTTCTATTCTTTCACTATATATATATATATATATATATATATATATATATATATATATATATATATATATATACTATGTTGGGAATGTGGAATTACCCAGTATATATCATCATTACACCAAACATTTTATTTTTGCGCGCGCGACGCGCGTTTCGCTAAACATGTAAGCTTCATCAGGAGCATCGCTCCTGATCGGAGGTCAGATTTTTGATTTAGTTTAAGACTTGAGAATTTTGTGATAATTAATTTATTCAATTTTTTAGAATTTATTATTTTTTTTTTAAAATTTACAATCCGATAATTTATTGAAAAATCATTAGAATTCAATAAACCTCCATTTCTGTGCTTAGTTGTTCTAAAAAAAGGATTCGATAGAATACGGTTGAGAGATGTGTTACAAATTTTACGAGATTATGACTTCAACAACAACTACATTAAAGTGATAGAAGAGCTCAATGAAAACAATACGACACGTATAAAGACACAGCAAGGACTAACTGAATAAGTACTTTATCATCTGGAATCCGACACGGCGATAACATAAGTCCAACACCTTTTAATTTAATAATGGACAAAATAATAAATAGTGCCAATGAGGTCAATAGTGGACATAAAATGGGACGAAAAACTCTAAAAATATTGTGCTTTGCTGATGATGCAATATTAACAGCAGAAAATGAAGATGGCTTACAGCAACTAATACATCGTTTCCAAACCACAGCAGAAACTTACAATATGAGAATATCAGTGGAAAAAAACAGAATCCTAACCTATACAGATGATGATTAGATCAAAAATTAAATGAATTTAACTACGACAACCTCCAACAGATGTATGACCACATAAAAGAATGCATCAAACAGGCGGCCCTAGAAGCATTAGGTAAAGAAGACGACGAAAATAAGAAACATAAAATTAGAATCTGTCAAAAAACCAAAGAATCTATAAAGAAGAAAAAAAGACTATACGCAAAATGGCTGAATACAAAATCAGAAGAAGATCTACAGAAATATAAAGAGAAAAATGCAGAAACGAGGAGGATGATAAACAAAGAAAAGAACGAGAGATGGGAAAAATAGTGGGAACATGTAGAACAGTATATAGGAGGAACTAGAAGTACAGAGTCATGGAGAATAATTAAAGCATTAAGGACCAACAATAGAGAGAAGATGTATATAGAGTATATCCCAGAAAGCGAGTGGGAAAAATATTATAAGAAGCTGCTAACAGAAGACAGACAAGAATTCCAGGAAGAGAACCCTGAAGAAGAACAGAATAAAGAAAAAAAAAAGAGATAGAACTAAGCTATGAAGAAGTAAAGAAGGCAATAAAAACACTCAAAAATAATAAATCTGCAGTGCCTGGGGGTGTGGTAAACGAAATGAGTAAGTCTGGGTCTGATAAATTACACCGAATGCTGAGAAACATGTTCCACAGAGCGATAATTGGAGAAAAAATACCACAGGAATGGTCCAAAGCCTATATAGTATCTACATTTAAAAAGAGAGGCCCCAGAAAGTGTACAAACTATAGAGGCCTAAGCATAATATCAAGTATGGGACGTTTGTATGGAAAAATTATTAAAAATATCATAGAGGAAAATATAAAAGGAAAAATTGGAGAAGACCAAGCAGGCTTTACGGCCCGAAAATCATGTATAGACCACATATACACTATAAAACAAAAAAGGGAAAAAATACTGGCAAAAGATAGAGAAGTTCATCTAGCCCTTATAGACATAAGAAAGGCCTATGACTCAGTACCAAGACAAAGATTATGGAACGCAATGAAAGAAATAGGCATTGACAAATACGCAGTAAAAGCTCTCTGCGAAAACAACACAGGACATAAAATAGGGAAAAGACTAAAAACATCAAAAGGCCTATTACAAGGATGCTCTACATCCCCCCCACTATTCAAAATATACCTCGAACAAACATTAAAAAAATGGAAGCAAAAATGTAGTGGAATGGGAGTCCCAATACGAGAAGATTACTTATATACTCTAAGTTTCGCAGACGACCAAGTAATCATAGCGCAAGGTGAGGAAGACCTCAGTTATATGGTAAGAAAACGGAAAGAAGAATACACTAAAGCAGGATTAGCAATAAACTTTGATAAAACGGAATATCTAACAATAAAGGAGGGAAACGTGGAGAATCTAGAAGTTGATAACGAAACAATAATCAAAGGAACCGATAGATTTAAATATTTAGGTACCATCATTTCCAAAAACGCAACATCAGAAGAAGAGATTAAAGCTAGATTAGGACAAACGCGGACATGCATAAGATAATTAAATTTGATCCTGTGGGACAAGCACATTACAAAGAGAAACAAAACACGCATATACAAATCAATAATACAAAGCATAATGCCATACGGGTCAGAAACTAGGACGATCAACAAAATAAATAAATCTAAAATTAACGCGGTAGAGATGGAGTTTTGGAGAAGATGTTGTAGAGTGACACGTATGGAGACGATAACAAATAAAGAATTAAGAAGCAGAATGAACATCAAAGAGAACGCAATAAACACCATTGAAGAAAAACGATTATAATGGTATGGACACATAAGACGGAGCGAAGATAATAGGTGGATAAAGAAAATAACGGAGTGGAGCCCTATAGGGAGAAGAAAAAGAGGAAGACCCAGACGATCGTGGAGAGATGATGTGGACGAGGCTATGGAGGACAGGGGTCTAACAGACGGAGACTGGGAAGATAGAAACGGATGGAATCAAAGGCTGAGAGAAGGAAGACAGCGTCAGCTGTAGAAAATCCTTGATATATATATATATATATATATATATATATATATATATATATATATATATATATATATATATATATATATATATATATATATACAGTAGAATCTCACAAATTCGAACCGTCACAAATTCGAACCGTCCAGAAATTAGAACCGGCCATTTCAATGTATTGGACGCTCTGAAATTAGAACCTGTGGTTCTAATTTCTGGAAGTGTTGTTTTTTTTTTTGGTTTTTATTTCCACTAGAAAATATTTTTTTTTTATGATTTTGAACTAAATAGGCGAAAAACCAAATTAAAAGCTCTAAAATTAGAACAGGGGGTTCTGGTTCTAATTTCTGGAAGTTTTTTTACTTTTTTTTTGTATTTTCACTACAAATTATTTTTTTTCGCTCATTAAAGTAAAAATAAAACGGGGGATCACCGAGTTATTCGTGGTGTGTACAATTCGGTCATATGCGTGTGAAATTCGATATGCTTTTACAAATTTGGGTCAGTTGATGACTGAAGGTCAAAGTGAAGTGTTCATACGTGTGAATGTTAAAAAAAAATGCCACCAATTAAATACCTAATAATTAAAAAACTTTTTAAAAGTTTTGTCTATGAATTTAATATGTTCAATTAATTAAATGTTAATAAATAAAAACTGTTTTGTGTTAAAATAAAGCTTACATAACTAGTTTTATTATAATTTTATCATTTTCTGTAAAAAAAAAATGTCCAGAAATTCGAACTGCCCGGTGCACAAATTTGTGAAATTCTACTGTATATATATATATATATATATATATATATATATATATATATATATATATATATTTTTATATATATATATTTATATATATATATATATATATATATATATATATATATATATATATATATATATATATATAAACAGAATCAGTAGTTATAGCTATATATATATATATATATATATATATATATATATATATATATATAAACAGAATCAGTAGTTATAGCTAAAGTCCCCATTAGACGTAAATTAGCCATCTACAACAAAACAGTAGTACGAAACATGTGCTGCACATACCTGGAAGTACAGCTATCGAGCTCAAAATATCTATATCAAGAAGTATTTCATCAGGCAAATAAAGCATCGAGAATATCTGGTTGCTTGAGGGACTTAATATGGAAAAATGCCTACATGTCTACAGAAAGCAAAGTGCGTATATATAGAACTATGGTAAGATCAGTTCCAACGTATGTAGCAGAAACAGCTAAAACAAAAAGCCTCATGAGAGCTACAGAAATGAAAACACACCAGAAACAAGAAGACCTCCCGTACGACCACCAAAAATGACACGAAAGCTGGACATCTACGTCACAAGAAGCTTAAAAACAGGCGAATAGGAAGAAGAAGGAGATATTTGATTATTACTTTTCATGTATAGTGTTGTTTCATCAACTTATTCTATGACTTTAATGTTTTTGTGATATAGTGAAAATTCGTTGACATATATAACTAAGGAAACCCAAATATGCAAGTGAAAAACTTTAAAATATGCGCATAAATATGCAAATAATTTTCTCAAAATATGCACATACAAGTTGTAAATATGCAGTAAAAAAATCGAAATAGACTTGAAAAATGTAAATTTATTGTTTCACATTACATGATACGAGTACTATACAAATGTAGCAATAAAAACCCCATTTTAAATTTTCAACATACAGGGCGAATGAACTAAATCTAAATATAATATTATACAAAGTAAAAAACAAATATAAATAATAATGTATTTTATTACTTTACTTAAAGATGAACATATAATAATAATAATAATAATAATGTAGGTACATATAAAAATTTATATACGTAGTAAACAGTATAATAAAACATACATTTTAAATTTGATACATACTGGGCTATGCAACTAAGTAAGCGGAAATATGCAAAATATTGCAAAAGACAGGGTCGCCGTTAGTTATAAAAACAATAAACTACTAAATGTTTTCTCAAAATTCTCCATTAAAAAGTTTTATCTTCTGTCGTGGTATAAAAATTTATAAATTGAGAAACTCCTTTCCACATCGACTGATGTAATAGGGGCGTTTTTAAAATTATTTAATATCATAGGATCTAAATCAATTGAATCAGTAAAATCCCCCTTTAAAACATTAGCTACTTGGCTGACATATTGGAACCCACTATTTTTTTCAATAACATTCCGAAATTTTTGAAAAATTTTGCTCCCAATTTTACCTGCGACATTTTCAAAAGCGACCTCACATTGTTTTATTAGTTGAACACTTCGGGTTAATGGCAAATTAGATTCCTTCATTTGAGTTATGATTTTAGAAACAAAGCTAAAATTTGTTTTAAGAAAGGAAAGTTGTTGTTTTATCTCCTTATTTTTGAATAATCGTTCTGTAAGGGATTGGGAAAATTCGTCTGATAATTCTGCAATTAGACCATCTAGTTGACAGAAGTTGTCACAATAAAAAAATTTGGCTTCCAACCAAGTGCCCCATCTTGTAATAACAGGCTGAGGTGGAAGAGGAGTGTTTGGTAGTTTTTCTTTGTAGAACTGAATCCTTAAAGGCGCTTTAAGGAAGATTTTCTTCAAGTTAGAAATTAAGCTATTCACAAGCGGAAAATGATTCCTAATTTCCTCAGCAACCCTATTTAAAGCATGAGCGAGACATGTTACATGTATTAAGTTTGGTTAAAAAATTTTCAAATTTTGCCCGGCCTTTATCATGTACGGTGCTGCATCTGACAAAATAAGCAAAAAATTATCTCCTGGTACAGGCGTAGGAAGAAAAAACTTCGATAGTTCCTCTTGAACAAATCTGGCCACTGTCAATGCATTTGTTTTTCTAACTGTTTGGAAGCAATCAGATAAGATTTTGGCAAAATATCGTCGCTAAGAACTCCAATTAATAAATGCGCAATATACCGTCCTCTTGAATCGGTGGTTTCATCAGTACATATGTAAAAATGTTCCTTGCGAATTTTACCTTTAATTTCCTCAATTACCTGTGAATACAAGGAGCTTACGTCGTTTCTCCGTATTGTTGTTTCACCTGGAATATTAAATTTGCAGTACTTCTGGAGGAAGGAAGTAAAGTTTTGATTATGTAGCTTCGATAACGGAATGTTTGATGTCATCATTGGATGACATAGATCTCGGTTAAAGATGTCTTGTTCATTTAGCTCTTTATTTTTGTGGGTTGGTTGGAAACATTGCATTAATGTGTGTGGTGGCCTATCTCCAGGTTTCGTCTTACTCAATTTCGCAATATGGCAAGCAGTTTTCACGTGTTGCTCTATTTGAAATTTTTTATCGCATGGTATCTGCAATAAAAAAAAGAAAAATTTAATTAAAATTCCAAGGAAAAAATTCGTTAAATAGTAATTTCGTTAAATAGAAAACTAGGTGCTTAGGGCAGGCAAAAATTAAAATTCTGCTTTGTACCTTTTTTATTAGATTACCTTGAAATACATACGTTTACGTATGTATTTCTATTTCGTGGTTTCGTTAAATAGAAATTTTGTTCGTTAAATGGAACAAAAATAACTTAAATAACATTGAAAATAGCATCAACGGCAAAATCCTGACAAAAATTTCGTTATGTTTAAATATTAAACGAAAATGAAATATCCTGTATATTCAATAGGTATTCAAAAATTATACTTATAATTTTAACACATGCAGAACAGTAGAGTTTTCCCATATCTATTCTCAGTTCTTTGTATGATTTCATCCACACCGACACACTGCTGGTTTGGGCATTTCACTGTAGTAAAATACGACTCACAAGATTAAAACCACAAATCGACGTAACCACTTTAAAAGCACAACCAAAAATGAAATCCAATAAATTAATAATACAAGTATGCTCTGATGGCCGACTGGGGTTTACTGACCATAAAATAATAAAATTTATTTGGGGAAAACCACCGGCGCGGCGGCGGCGGCCTAAACGTTGGCCCTTATTTCGAAAAAATGAATGAAAATGCCTGCCAAAGATCTACATTATTATAAATTCCTTCGAATATGCACATATATGCTATTTTTAAAGCATTTATGCAAATATTTAGAAAAACCCGGAAGTACCCCCGCTGGTATTGGCATGGTTCGCGATCATCACCATTCCACTTGACCATCCATCTTCTGTTATGCAAGTAATATTTAAGGAAGTTGTAGGCGTTCCTTCTGACATCATAGTACTTGATTTTGTTAAGTAAAGTATTATGACTGACATACAGAGTCAAAAGCCATAGTAATAACAGTAGTTTATAGAAATATTATTATTATGTTACTTCTCATATTCTGGTCACTTCGTCAGTTTTGGCACAACATCCGTATTTTCGAGGTTACTACGGAGAAGTCTATATGCAGACAAACAGGAATAAATCCTTTAGTAAAATGCGATAATTATCCACGCTCGTAAATTCCAGCATGGAATATAGGTCGGGATTGTAATTGCACAAACCCGTGTATATTCGGTGGACTGTTTAGAGAGCGGTGTTAATTAAAATAAGGCTCTTTAGTCAGTCAGAAGGCACCGAAGCACGACGGCAAAGCCTGAATATATAAACATAGTAAATTTTATCAGGGAGGACCGTCATTAGCGCAAATACGGGGGAGGTTCAAGTAAATACTGTGCAGTCATTTTTTATCGCTAAGTAAAGTGTTTTATTCATGTTTCCGGGCCCCTGGATAACGAAAAACGGTGTCCAATTTCCGTAGTCTTGTCAACTACGGAACGAAATGAATATTGATTTTAAATTTGTTACAAATAAATAACTTTTCGTAGGAAAAGAATTTAGAGATTTCGAGTCATATTGCTTCAGGGAAAAGTGGCTAAAAGGGGTGGGTGGTCGATAAATTTTCAATAGTTTTGATAGTGTTATAATAATAATAGGAATCGTTATTGTTTAACAGAATATATCCATATATGAGACAATATGATATAATACAGGGGTCGGCAACCTATGGCACGCGTGCCATCTCTGGCACGCCAAGCAGTTTTGAATGGCACGCGTACCTATTCAAAGTTTACACATTAATTCTGTAATCTGTGACATGTTTCGAAATTAAGTAAATAATCGAAGACAGTATTACTTTAATGATACAAACAAAAACGATATATTATATAGGTCACTAGGTATTATTACCAAAAACTACAAAATATATATTTTGTAATTTATAATTTTACTGAATGCATTGGTTTGGCTTTAATTTCGGCAAGTATTAAAGACGGCAAGCCTTAAAATATAAGCCTAGGCAAAAACACAAATAAACGTCCTCAATTCAGATCAAAAGAGCCGCTATAAGGCGGTTTTTGTTTGACTTGACTTCAATCGTTCCGACGCGCGCCGCAACTCTTTTTATATTGCCGAACTTTAGTTTTTGTTAGATTTAACTTCTAGGCGGCCCTTTGATTGCAATGGGCGCGTTGTTGATAATAATTTTTGTTCTAAGAAATTTAATAAACGTAATTATTGGAATTTTCTGGAAACATTATTTTTCTATATATAGCAAGCGGCTACACGTTTGGATCATTTAGTATAGAAGTAACATCCGTTCCAGTCAATAGTCGTCGAAAAGTTTAAAAATTAAAATTACGTTGCGTTATGGCCGCGAAGAAACAGAAGGTAGACGTTCGATCATTTCAAACTTCATGGACAACAGATTACGGTTTTGTACAGCAAAACGATCGGGCCATTTATGTCCTATGTCGGGAAAGCGTAGTTTTCCGGACATCTAGTGTTCAACGACATTTCCAGATAAAACATGAATCGTCATTTAAAGATAACGCTGATAAAAGGGAGGCAATACAAAGAGCAAGTAAACAATACGAGAAACAGTCAACATTCTTTAGCAAAGTTTTCCAAGGAAAAAATCAGGTAACTGAATGCAGTTTCAAAATTGCACAATCGTGGGCACAAAAGGGTAGGACGTTCACTGACGGAGAATTTATGAAGCAAACGTTTTTGAGTACTGGCGAGATTTTATTCGAAGAGGATACAATATTGGCCAGGATTAGGGATATACCGGCATCAGCGCGGACCATCGAGAGACGAATTACCGAAATGACACAAAATGTCCAAAAACAGCAGAGAGATGCTATCAAACGGAGTTTTGTATTTAGTGTAGCATTGGATGAAAGTGTCGATATTAATGACATTGCCCGTCTGGCAATCGTTGCGCGATACTTCGATGATGGCAATGTGTATGAAGAGCTGATTTGTCTGCTCCCATTGCAGGGAACTACAAGAGGAGAGGATATATTTTCAGAATTTGTTAAACATTTTGAAAAGCGGAACATTGATTTAAATAAAAATTTTTTGCGTAACGAGAGATGGCGTTCCTGCTATGATTGGGAGACATAAAGGAGTTGTTTCCCTTTTTATTGAACTCATGGGTCGATCAGTTTTGAATTTTCATTGCATAATTCACCAAGAGAGTTTGTGCGCTAAAATCTCCGCTGGAAGTTTAAAATCCGTGATGGATAGGGTGGTTAAAATAGTTAACTACATTGTCGGTCGTTCTTCACTGATCCATAGACAATTTAAGGCGTTTCTGCAGGAATTAGAAAGTGCATATTCAGAAATACCATTACATAATAATGTGCGTTGGGTCAGCCGTGGTAAAGTGCTCTCTAGATTTGTGCAATATCTGGGCGAAATTAAATCGTTCTTGTTGGAAAAAAAATCAAGTGGATGCTTATCCTGAACTAGAAGATAAGAACTGGATCTGTATGTTAATGTTTCTTACTGATATTACAAACCATCTCAGTGAACTCAACTTAAAGTTACAAGGTTCAGGCAAAACAGTTCTGGATTTTTACGAATCATGGAAATCATTCAAATTAAAAATAGATTTATTTATCAGCAATATTACTACAAACACATATAAATATTTTCCAAATTTAAAAACTTATATATCCAGTGTCGACGATGGTGCACTAATAGACGAAATTCTTAAATATATGACTAATTTAAAAGAGGAGTTTATCGAGAGGGGTTAGGATTTTGATAAACATGGTCCTATGTTCTCTTTTTTAATCAAACCAGATTTAATGGATTTTTCCAGCAGTTGCTTTGACATATCTCTTTTCTCATGGATGGACATTAATGATTTTGATCTTTAATACATTGAATTTAAAAGCTCCGACTTATCGAACACGAAATTTGTAGAATTAAGAAGGGTATTAGAAGGTGACTGCCAGAACCATTCAAACGAGATACTCAGTTGTTGGATGAGTTTACCAGAGAAATTTATTTGTCTTAAGAAAGTAGCGCTTGCCATGCTTACAGCTTTCGGATCATCCTATATCTGTGAACAACTTTTTTCCCATATGAGAGTGATTTTAAACCCGTACCGAAGCAGGCTGACAACAGACAACTCGGAAGCATGTGTGACACTGAAAATAACCAGACATGAACCGGATATAAGAAAACTCTCTAAAGAACTTTAAGCACAGGATTCACACTAGGTCCTAGGGCTAGTATAATAAAATTATTTGTTGAATGTTAAAATTTTTTTGTGATTAAACCTTCTAAAAGCAATATTTTAAGTTAATTTAAGTTAATTTTTGTTAATTTTAGTTGTAGTAAGTACCAATGTCGGCACGCAAAATGTTGTATGGATGAAAACTGGCACCCCTTAGTTAAAAGGTTGCCGACCCCTGATATAGTAGATACAATAAAGATATAACGAAATAAAATACATAATTATTTAGTAAAGTAAGAATAATAAATATGATTATAAAGCGATATTTGATTTGCTAGAGAGTTATTTGATGGGAAAATTTAGATTTAGACTAATCGTTTTAACAGATATTATTCTAACAAGAAGGAAATACGGAAAGACATAAGAAGACACAATACAATATGGCTTGGGTAAATGTAATGATAGAGGTCAGAGACTGATCCAGTTCTGCCAAAATAAGCACCTCAACACTTTTTTTTAAATTGCCACCCTGACGGTTATATGCGTGGAAAGCCCCTGCAGATGGGAAAGATAACAAAATCATCTGAAATCATATAGACTATATAACCATCAATAGAAGACAACAAAATATAGTCAAATCTGCCCAAATCTATACTGGAGCAGATATACCTAAAAACCATAATTTGCTGCTTACAACTATCAAGATTAAACTAAAAACAACAAATATTAACATCGCCAAACTCAAAGAATAAGTCATAAAGAAGAGAATTCTTGAGGAGATTGGTAGAAGTCTGGATATAAACAAGCTGGGAACTCATCAGACACCGGAAGAAAAATGGCACCACATCAGAGCAACACTATCGGCCAGAATAGCAGTATGGGAGACATAAGCGGCATAATTATAACCAATAAAAAAGAAATTACTAATGTAATAGAGAAATTCTATACTACTCTTTACTTATCAACAACCTCGAACCCGGGACTAAGAACTAAGGTAATGAATTCTGGATCAAAAGATATTCCAGACATAACATTAGGAGAATTACAGGAAACCTTTAAACACATGAAAAAAAACGAAAAAAGCCCTAGCGAAGATAAATTTACAGCTGAAATGTTGAAGTTTGGAGGATCGATGCTAGAAAAATGTATCTGTATGCTATTTAATAAATGCCTACAGAAGTAAAAGTTTCGGAAAGTTGGTTAGATGCAGAAGTCATCTTGCTGTTTAAGAAAGGTGACTCAACAAACATAGAAAACTACAGACCAATAAGTTTATTGTCCCATTTGTGCAAACTATTTACAAAAATTATTACCAATCGACTAACATCAAAAGTTGACATACACCAACCTGTGGAACAGGCTGGTTTCCGAAAGGGCTTCAGCACAAGTGACCATTTGCAAACCATAACATCCCTTATAGAGAAAACAACTGAATATAATGTACAAATACACCTAGCCTTTATCGACTTCCAGAAAGCTTTTGACACAGTCGAAATTGGATACATATTAGTGGCCATGGATCGAGCACGAATTGAAACTCGATACATTACACTGATTGAAAATATCTACAAAAACACTTCTCTTTATATAAAGATTGATGAAGAAACGAAAACCAATAGCATCAAAGTGGAAAGAGAGGTTCGTCAGGAAGACACTAAATCACTAAAATTATTTACACTTGTACTTGAGGATGTCTTCAAGAAACTACCATGGGAAGATAAAGGAATCAGAATTGACGAATTATATCTGAACTATCTCCGATTTGCGGACATTGTGTTGATATCAAGTTACTTGAACGAATTGGAATCAATGTTTCAACAATTGAGTTATGAGTCGAAACAGGTTGGCCTCAAAATGAGTTACTCGAAAACAAAAATAATGAGCCTAGAAGACCCACATATATCGATTGAGAACCAGGACATATGGAATATTACTGAATACAACTATTTAGACCACTCAATCACTCTAGGGAAAGAGAATCAGTACAGGGAGGTTATCAAGCGAATACATCTCTCGTGGGCAGCATTTGGGAGACTTTCCTTAGTGCTGAGAGATAGCAATATTCCGATTAATTTAAAAGGAAGGTTTTCGATGGCTGTATTCTACTGGCTACGGATGTTATAGAGAAGATTGCCGGACTGAAGTGGCAATGAACTGGACATGAATGATAAAGGATAACCACTGAAAATCATACAGAGAGACAAAACGAAGTAGAGGTAGACACTAACTGAGATGGATATATGATATCAAGAGGATAGCTGGTAGAGACTGGCACCAAAAAGCACAAGACAGGGCAAAATTGAAAATATTAGGAAAGGCCTATGTCCAGGAGTGGGCGAGTTAAAGGCTGAAGAAGAAGAAGACGCACAGGCAGTAGACCTATCTCATCGAAATAGACAGGAACAAGGCATTGCAGCCTAAGAGCTTCATAAGAGAATCGAACCATGAGTCGGCTGAAATGACACGTAAAACACTGAAGAGGGTGACGGGAAATCTTTCTTATAGGGTACTGCCACTTGAATGACCGTCTAACTCGGTTTAGGGTCCTAGAGGATCCAACTCTAGTAATATTTCTAATACGAATAAACTTTAATAAAGAAAGGAATCGTATTAGAAATATAACTAGAGTTAATGGTTATGACGATGACTTGGTAAATAAGCTAATAAATAGACATAAGTTTAGGTTTACTATTCAGAATTCCACCAGAATAACACCAAGTATGTCTCCATACCATATAATCCGAAATATAGCAAGGGACTCAATAAGGTATTTAATAAGGTAGGCCTCACCTTAGTCTATAAGTCATCAGACAATCTGAGGAATATCTTAGGAAATCCCAAAGATAAAATTCTCAATTGTGAGAAAAGTGGAATTTATGAAATTAGTTGTAATGATTGTGACAAAAAGTATGTTGGGCAAACTAAAAGGTCAATTAAAACAAGATTTAAAGAACACTTAGCACACTTAAAATACAATAGAACAGAAAAGTCTAGCATTGCCGAACATGCCCTTGAAGCTGATCATACTGTAACATTAGATAATCTAAGATTAATAAAAAATGTATCTGATAGGAGATTGTTGAACGCATACGAAAGTATGGAAATCATAAAATGTAAAAGTAGTTTAAATAAAGACAGAGGGCCTATTCCTTATAGTCCTCTCTACTGGTTACTTGACCGGAACTGATGGCCTTGCCTATGTCATTAGTTCCGCTTGAGTAATTCAAGGGTTAGGCTAAGTATAAATAGGGTAGATTTGTAGTTTAGCTTTAGTCAATCATCGCTCCTGATGAAGCTAACATGGTTAGCGAAACGCGCGTCGAGTGCAAAAATAAAGTGTTTGGTGTAGTGGTGATATATACTGAGTAGGATGATGATGATGTTTAAATGTAAGGCGCGTCGACAACTGACGTCATTTGGCGCCTGTATTAGATTATATCTTAGTATAAAGATCTGCTTCTTTCAGGAACTTTATTAGAGATTGTACCTTTTCTTTATTTTGTATCAGAATTTCGTTTAGTGGTCTTCGTAGATTGTATTTAGATCTAATGTGAGTATAGTCATGAGACAAAATATGCTTTATTGTAAGTATCGTGCGGTGTGTTTGACAGGTGGGTATCGGGTCATTTTTCAGAAGATAAGCATGAGTGTATGTTCCGTAGCTATTCTCCTCCATATAACATTTTCTCTTTTGCTCAAGCTCTGAAGATGCACGAGTGGATATACATTTGATTTCGATTCCCAAAGTTTATTCTCATCTTGAAGATCCCATGAAAGTTGGAACATATTTTTTATGGATTTATGAAAATAAGAGATTAGATCTGATGGTGATAGAATTTTGTTTTCCATTTTCCCTGATGTGATTGCTGATTTTGGATTTATATCCGCTAAGTCATTCCCTTTTATGTTGACATGACTGGGAGATCAAAGGAACACAATTTGTATCAAGCGGACATTGCATATTTGTACGAGGTTCATTATGTCCAGGATTAAGGGTATAGACGTTTTAGATGCATTAATGGATTGAGAACTGAGTGAATCTGAAATGATTAAAATATTTTTATTTTTGTTGGATATTGTTGATCTGATGGCTTCTCTTATGGCTAACAGTTCAGCTGTAAAGATCGATGATATGTTGTTTAATTTATATCTTGATTTGGATATTGAATTACCGCTGCGTCCGTTCCCAATTTGGATTTAGATCCATCGGTGTAATATTGAGTAAAATTTTTATATTTTTCCTGTATTGTTTGAATGAATAATGATTTTAATATTATTGGTGAGGTAGAATCCTTTTTGTATTTAGTGAGACTGACATCGATTTTAAGTGAGCTGTTTGTCCATGTATTAGGACTGTACGATTTTTGTGAGATATTTTGTAGATCTAGTGTTCTTGCTGCATGGGTTCTGAAAAGTGAAATGGAGTAGAAACGCATCAGGGAGAATTGTCTTTGTAAAGATAGAGGTAATAGAGAGGGAAGATATTAGAAAATCATTAAAAACTTTTAAAAAATGTTCCCTTTTTTTATAATTTTGCTCTTATAAGAGTGTTCATGATAAACGTATTTTTTGCTTATTATTAATCATACAACTTAATCTTAAAATAAAAACAATATATTTAAAAGTGGGAAATGAAAGCTAAAAGTCTAAGCTTTAAGTATTACGTATTTATATTTCATTTAGACAGTTATTGAAAACAGAAAAATTCTAAATTACTAGAAGGAATTTTGTTAATGGCGATCGGAGAGAAAACGCGCGTGCAGCGCTTCCAGGCCGATCTGTTTTCTGACATTTGTGCGACGCTTGCGTAGTTTGTATATTGTATATTGTTAAAAAAACTTTTAGATAAAAAATAATTAACTGTAAGGGTAAATTAAGTGTTGGTTGTTGTTTTGTATTCGTACAATCATTATTAAATATATTTATTTTTTATATAACTAAATAACTTTCGGATGGTTGTAGCTTCTACTTGATGGACATTCATTATAAATATATAATAAAAGACTGTTTTTAGTCAATTTCCACTGATTTATTTATAAATTTTCGATGATGCGTTTTGCTGTCGGTGCAGCTTCGTCGGATCTACATTTAATAGGTTATTATTGTATATTAATGAATAAATATATTTTCATTTACTTTTTTATATACAGTGACTGCCATTTTGGATCACCCACTTTGAATTTTTTAAATCTGTCCTCACATTCTTAATCAGCACCCAAAAAACCCCTTAGTAGACATTTTAAGGAGAAAATTGGAAAATTAAATGAATTACGTACTCGTTGACCGCCATATTGGATCCGCCATTTTGAATTTTTCAAATTTGTCATTAGATTCTTAATCAGCATCCCGAGAAACCCCTTAATAGCTAATTTCCAAATATTTAGTGGTATACAAAAACGTTAATTTAATCACAAATGAGGTGATTCCCACTACAATTGGAGGGGCTATTTTATTTTAATATATTTTTTTTAAATGTAGTTTTAAGATTTCCCGTTCTTTCACGTGGTGCTATTAGTTTTTTGATATCTTTTTATTTTTCGAGATATTTACGTTAATCCAATTAATTTATTTTCAATTTTGTAGGCTTAGCGTACACTTGAGAGCAGTATCGTAATCTACGTCCAAAAAAACTACCTTTATGCCAAAACGCAGCCTGTTAAAATTTAATGAGAGCTTTTCGTCAAAGTTTTTCCTCTGGCGATTGGGCTGTTTAATCAACACACGAAATTCTTTTGGTTCCATTGTTTTGCAAAAATCAAAAATATCGTCACTTAAACAGCTGTAACTCGCTAATGGACAAAACGTCATGCAAATTTTACGCGAATGTTCTGAGAGTTGACACTAATTGAAAATTATATGTTTTTTTGTTGGTGTTGCCGTCTCTCAGAAAGTCTCTGGACTTTTCACCCCATGTTTTATGTGTTATTCTCTCTTTTAGAGTATAGCCTCAACTTTCTTTATTTTTTAAATAATATTTTATTTGCCCTTTATGTATATCTTAATTATTGAGATTGGATTGAGTGGATATTAATTCTGGGAGAACAAAAATTAGATATAAGCTCAAAAAATGAAAAAATATTGAAGACTATTTAGTTGTTAATAGAAAATTGAATATAGTACAACCGTTACGTCCTGAAAGAAAGAGCAGGGGTTCAGTGAGACACTACACTTAAATAAAGAAGAGTATATTAACAAAATAAAAATTCCTACTTTTATTACACTCTTAAAATTGCATCTACTAAATAAATAACCTTTTATACTATGAGAGTGCACACTATTGCAGAAAGTCTCTAAATTAGAATTATTAGGTTTTTAATAAATGGCTTTAAAGAACACGATATAAAAGTTTGTGAAATCGACTTCGCGGATTACACGTGTTGACTTACTGCTTGTCTTCTCCTCGTGGGTTTTCCATAAACAAATTGGCCTCTCCTGGTGAGATTTTCATCCAAATATTGTCTCAACCACTACTCTCCTGTTCTTATTTGGGTAGCTAATTACTTTTTGACCCGAAATGCCTTAAGATGAGCAGAATATTTTAAGAACGGAAAAAGGCCTCAAACTTGAGATCTAGAAACGACACCCACTTCGTGATAAAAAAAAGTCGTTACTGCACTACGGTATGACGGAAGAAAAAAAGCCTACTACGGCCTGACGAAGGAAAAAACCTTCTACGGCTTGACGGAGGAAAAATCCCTTCAAAATTCGAAATGTACTCGTATATGTATTTATGCGTGTAAATAATTATAATTTTGTAACATGTAGGCTGAAAAGTTTTTGATCTATTCGACTTTATTCATTGTCTAGTCACATTAGGGGTTTCACCTCGGTATGAGAGATAATAGGCTGTAAACTTGTATAAACCTTTATTTTGGGATTCTAAAAGTTGTCTCAAAAGTCTCATAAAATCTCGTGTCCGCGTCTTAAGATATTCAAGGTCCAAGGTCACAAAAATCAGTTTTTTTGCAAATATCGCTTCCTATGGTTTTAATCATATTTGCATTTATTATGAAAATTGTAGAGCATAAAATTCTCTACAAATTTTGTTGTAATTTTTTATACGCTTAACCGTTTTTGAGATAGAGCGCAGAGAGCGCGCAGCGCTCTGCCATACATAGCATAATGCAAGGTCAACTGTGAGTCCCGGTAAATAATACGTCGAATAAAGTTACTTAACCACTCAAAAATCCATAATTATGAATAATTTGCATTATTTATTAATTAATACATTATATTTAATAATATTTTTCATTTATCAAATACATTCGTTTAATAATACTTACCTACTTCGTGTAATTAAAAAATTGTTAAGTGAAATACTTTAAGTATATTTTAATTATATTCTAATATACCTTATATTTTAAGTAGAAAAAGAATTAAGTACTTTTTCGTTAAAATATTTATATTACTATTAAGATTATACCTGGGAATACGGACCGCTATAATACGACCTTTTCTATGGCTACTACTACGGCCTGACGAAGGAAAAAACCCTCTACGGCTTGACGGAGGAAAAATCCCTTCCAAATTTGAAATGGCTGCTTAAATATCTTTGCCCTTCCTGGTTCACTTCCGGAACGCAATCAATGCAAACTAAATAAGTTAAATAAGTAACACGCGTTACACACTACTGGTTTAAGCTGAGTCGGAAACATGCGTTACACACTAAAAAAAGTTTAAATTACACTGCTCAATCAAATATAAAAAACTGCAATAAAATTTAAACTCACTGTTGAACTTAAATTAGCAATTATTACATGAATTAATGAAGAAGAAAAACGGTGTTATAACATGATCTTAAAATATAGGAAAAAATGAATGTTACAAGAGTTCCAAGACAGTTTCGGATATTATTATTTTTAAACAACGTCAGAAGGTATATTTAAAAGTTGCATCTTTATTGTTACACAAGTTACCTGTTAAACAAGAAAATTTTCCCGAAATTGCACTTAAAAAACCATAATCTAACCACCGTAACTTTCTAAAGTTTATCTCCTCTTTTAGTACCTCGTTCGCTCTACGTTTTAAAACTACATTTTTGGCCATAACCCAAGTTTATAGTGTACCGAGGACCTAATTTAAACTCTTCGCACAAAAGTACAATAAAAAGAGGCAGAATGGTCGTCGTGGGAGCACTTTGTCTTATACTTGCGGGTGACATACAAGTCGTAAACTATAAATACAAAAAAATTGAAAATACTAAAACACTGCGAAAGCTTTGTTTTGGGACCGTTTCATGGGAAAATAGCAACTTTTGTTTTAATTAAAAATGTACTCGTATATGTATTTATGCGTGTAAATAATTATTATTTTGTAACACGTACATAGGCTGGAAGGTTTTTGGTTTAGCTATTTAGAACACATGTTTTTTTTTTGCAAAATTCGACTTTATTCATCAACATAGTCTCCTTCAAGAGCGATACAATCAGTCCAACGCTTTTCTAATATTTCTACACCTTTCTTGTAGAAGGATTTGTCTTTGCCTTGAAAATAGGTCTCAGTTTCGGCGATAACGTCTTCATTGGAGCTAAATTTCTATCCTTCGAGCATTTTTTTAAGGTCTGCCAATAGATAATAGTCGCCAAACGTGGAGAATACGGTGGATGAGGAAGTAATTCGAACTTCAATTCATGCAATTTTGCCATCGTAACAATTGATTAGTGACACGGCGCATTGTCTTGATCAAAGAGCACTTTTTTCTTGTTCATTTGGCGATTTCTGCCCTCAAACGCACCAATAACTTTATATAATATTCGCTATTGATGGTTTTTCCCTTATCAGCATAGTTAAAGTGACCATACGTCCCGTTTTGAACGGGACTGTCCCTTTTCTCGGTCACCTGTCCCGTTATCCCCAAACAAAGCGCCGGGACGGTAAATAGTCCCGTTTTCCGAAACCGCGCGAAAATTTTAAATTACGATGCTCGTGAGACACGCGCGGGCGGGGAATCACAGACCGTCGCGACGTCGACGATTGGCGATTCCCCGCCCGCGCGCGCTGTCCGTTACCTAGTAACGCGGTGAGAAGAGGGAGCATTTATTTGGTTATTAGGCTAATCACGCGCATGCACACAGACTTGTCGCTATTGTTTTGTTTTTGCGTAATGTTCGTGAAGTAGTTTAGTGGTAAACTGGTAACTAATTTGAAGTTTTCTGTTGTTTTGGAGTTTTACCTATAGTTATGCCGAAACGCAAGTGTTCATTTAATGTCAACTTACAAGCAAAATACCCATTTATTAAGCAAATTAATACTTCCTCGGACGTCAAATGCGAAAACTGTCGTACAGAGTTTAGTATTTCCCATAGTGGTGCTGGTGATATTGAACAGCATTTGAAGTCTGAAAAACATAAAAATGCCGACCGTGCCGCTGCTTCCAGTTCTTCAGTGTTGAACTTTTTCAAGAATTCAAACGCGCCAACTTCAAAGGATTTGGGTATTGCTGCTGCAGAAGGCGTCTGGGCTTATCACACTATACAAGAAAACCACAATTTTCGCTCCAATGATTGTGCGTCGAAATTAATCCAATCATGTTTTGATTCAAAATTCACATGTGCGCGTACAAAAACAGAAGCTATTATAGTAAATGTTTTGGCGCATACAGCGATCGATAATTTAAAAGATGATCTCAATAAGTCCAATTGTATTACAATTTTAAACGACGCTTCAAACCACGGTAACAAGAAAATATATCCTTGTGTAGTGCGCTTTTTTTTAACCTTATGAAGGTGTGCAAGTAAAAATTTTAGACCTCCAAGAGCAACCAGGTGAAACTTCTGATATCATAGTCGACTATTTACACCAAGTATTGACAGATAATAATTTGTCAAATAAAGTCGTGGCATTTTGTGGCGACAATGCTAATGTCAATTTTGGGGGTGTAGCTAGGCGAGGAACTAATAATGTATTAGCAAAATTACAATCATCTCTGAAAAAACCGTTGATAGGTATTGGATGTGGAGCCCATATAATTCACAATGCAATAAAATCTGCTGCAGATGGTCTACCTTTAGATTACGAAAGCATTATCGTAAAAATATATTCATTTTTTTATATTTACACGGTTCGAGTTGAAGCTTTAAAGGAGTTTTGCGCTGAAGCTGAAATAGAACATCACCAAATGCTCGGCTACAGTAAAACCAGGTGGCTTGCGCTTATGCCTGCCTTGGAGAGAGTTTTAAAAATGTACCAGCCGTTAAAAGACTATTTTTTGACCATTGAAAAATGTCCCAAATTGTTAAAAAACTTTTTTGATGATCCCATATCAGAATTATGGCTTCATTTTTTACACGCTCAGTCAGCAAGTTTTCACCAAGCTGTATTGAAGGTTGAAGGTCAGACTGTGTCGGCAATTGAGGCTGCAAAAGAAATCAATCATCTCAAAGACAATTTGGCTCAGAAACAGATCAACCAGTTTCTTCCATTTACTGTTCGTAGTTTAATTGTGAAATTAAAAGATAATGGCACTTAATATTGATGAAGAGTTTGTGAAAAATACGGCCACAGAATTTTATAAAACAAGCCGTGAATATCTGGAACAGTGGACTTGCTTTCTTACTAAAGAAATGGAGATATTTCATTGGGCAGATTTAAGAAAGGTACCTGCATGGGAAGATATTCAAAAAGCGCTGGATGTATTGATTGAAAAGGGATATTTTCCCTGTAACAAAGATACAGAAGTATTTGACGAATTTACATTCATTTTAAGCTACGTCACTTCCCAAAAAATTACCGAATGGGATAATTTAAAAGGCTCCACAGAAACTCGTTGGGTGGAAGTATTCAAACACTTTCGCACCAACAATCTACAACATGAAAATTTTTGTATTTTAATTGAATATATTTTATGTCTACCTGATACAAATGCTTCAGTAGAAAGAGTCTTTTCTCTTATGAATAAATTGTGGACGTCTAAAAAAAATCACTTACAGGTACCAGTTCTGAAAGCGATGTTGATAACTAAGGTCAATATAAAAAAAAAACGTGCCAAGAATTTTATTCTTATTTAAAATCATCACCAATTTTATTAAAGCAAATTTGTTCCTCTGATAAATATAAATACAATTAAAAAAAATATGCTGCATATAATTTAATAATTTCTGTCAGAGGAACTTTGCTTCAATAAAGCTGGTTAACTGGTGATTGGTTTTTATTTTTCACAACTTGTTATAATAAAAATAATTATAATTAATATGAATATAATAACAGTCAATACTAATTGCATTAAGTTACACTTTTTCTAAATAAAGAAAATTAAGAAGTTGTGTTTATTTTCATTGTTAACCTGCTAAGTTGGGTATAAAAACTTATGTCCCGTTTTGAGTTCAAAAATAAATGGTCAGTTTAAGCATAGTCGATGATAATTATTCCATGCGCATCCCAAAATACAAAGGCCAAAACCTTCCAAGCTGACTTTGGTCGCTTTTGGCGGGTTTCATAGGCTGCTGTCCACTTAGCTGATTGCCGATTGGATTCCGGTGTGTAGTGATGGATCCATGTTTCATCCATTGTCAACAATCGCCTTAAAAAATCCTTTTTATAAACACTTAAACAAGTCCAAACAGCGCTCAGAATCATCAACACGTCGTTGTTTTTGGTCCACTGTGAGCAAACGTGGTACCCATTTCGAGCAGAGCTTTTCATGCAAAATATGACCTCTACGTTCTTTTGGTATCAGCTATCTCACGCAATTTCACTTTACAGTCATCCAAAACAATTCTGTGTAGGAGATACTAACAGTTTTTCTTCTACTATATACATATATAAAAATAAACTTACACAAGTAAAAATCTTAAGTATAAATAGATCTGGTCTTATGGCACTTCTTTTCGGGCTCATTTATTTTTCCATGCTGCCACCCTCGGGAGCGTAAAGATATTTATATCTGTTACATGCCCGATGAGTATCCTTTAGTAAATTATGTATTAAAATGAAACGGATCCCTTGAAACGATAATTTCTTGAAATCGTGCCAAATTCTTATTTCCTTTCGGAATAAGTGAAAATAAAGGATTCAAATAATATTTTCATGTAAAATGTTTACAGGATTCTCTAAAACGCCTTCATTAAATATATATATATATATATATATATATATATATATATATATATATATATATATATATATATATATATATATATATAGATAGATAATAATTTATTTGTTTTCATGTAACAATAGGTTACACTTATAAGCCAATAGGTATTAAACAATGTTAACTAAGTTTACAATAACCTATAATTAAATAAAAGAAAATGAAAAAAATAGTAAATAAGTAAAAACACTTTAAAAGCAAAATTACAATATAGTAACAAAGACACAATGAAATAAGAGGCACAACGGAAAAGACGGCTGGAGATTCTTCTGTTTGTTTGTCCCATGTACAGTTTGTGACAGTCTCTGCATGTTGTGGTGTAAACTTCATGGTTTTCAAGTTTTTTCTTGTACTTGGAGTTCCCGAGAATGTCGGCCAGAGTGTTTTGTGGTTTGCATGTTGTGCATATGTTGTGTTTCCTTAGGACTCTTCCAGTCCTATTTGTAACTCCTTTCACATATGGTAATAGGACTCTACTGACTGGTTGAGATCCCGTTCTTCTGTCCTTGTCTGTGGATGGCGATGCCTTGAAAATGCTCTCTCTATGACGCTGCCTTGAAAATGCTCTCTGTATGGACTGATTTTTATATCCGTTTTGCTTAAGGGGACTGACCGACCGGACCGCCGGACGACCACCGGACGACCAGATTCGGATAAGTCTCGTGAAACTACGGTCAAAGTTCGTTTACATAAAGAACAATGCTTTTATGGTAAAAACATCCATAGTGAATAAAAATAGGATACGTGCTAAATATTAATCTGTCTATATTTTTCGACTCTCTGCAAATACTTGAATGTAGCTAGAATATCCTATATTTGACTACAGTAATCCTTGATGGTCCATATTCTCGATATATAAGTATCAGGTTGGTTTCTAATACTTGAGCTAACAATATAAGGTCTTCAGCATTGAGTTCCCAACCTATACTTTAAACCAAAACTTCTGCACAAGATACGAGGCTGGTTTGAAAAGTCCTTGCAAAGTCCGAGAGATGACACCACCGGCGCGTATCGGGGTCATGTTTAGTTAGTAGCATCTCTTGAATGAACGCACACCAAGTTTCAGCCATATTGGTCTATTTCTTTGTGTTTGGCATTCGTGTGAATCAAGGAAGTCGAGTGATTTTCAAGAAATGGACGAAAAAGAATTTCGTGTGGTGATTAAACATTACTTTATGAAAGGCAAAACGCCTCAGGAGACTAAAGAGAAGCTTGATAAACATTATGGTGACTCTGCACCTTCGATTAGAACAGTTTATAAGTGGTTTCAAAATTTTCGGACTAGCCATATGGACACAAGTGACGCTGAACGTTCTGGACGGCCTGTGGAGGTTACGACTCCAGAAATCATTGATCAAATCCATGATATGGTGATGGATGACAGAAGAGTTAAGGTGCGTGAGATTGCTAGTGCTGTGGGCATCTCGACTGAACGGGTACATAATATTTTGTATAAACATTTGGACATGAGAAAGCTATTGCTCACGCTTGACCAAAAACGGAATCGTGTGAAGTGTTGCAAGGATGGTTTGCAGCTGTTCCAGAAGAATTCGGAGGACTTTAAGCGTCGTTTCGTCACTGTGGATGAAACATGGATACATTACTATACTCCTGAGACCAAACAACAATCTAAACAATGGGTTACCAAGGGGAAATCTGCATCAAAAAAGGCGAAGACCGTTCCTTCGGCCGGAAAGGTTATGGCGACTGTCTTTTGGGATTCGCAAGGGATAATCCTCATCGACTATCTGGAAAGGGGTAAAACTATTACAGGTGAATATTATTCATGGTTATTGGACCGTTTGAAAACCGAGCTGCAAGAAAAACGCCCGCGATTGGCCCACAAGAAAGTCCTTTTCCATCACGACAACGCACCAGCACACACCTCAGCAGTTGTGGTCGCAAAATTAATGGAAATAGGATTCCAACTCGTTTCACATCCCCCCTATTCTCCAGACTTGGCTCCCTCGGACTACTATTTGTTCCCCAATTTGAAGAAATGGCTGGCGGGACAAAGATTTTATTCAAACGATGAGGTGATTGCAGACACTAATGGATATTTTGCAGACTTGGACAAATCCTATTATTCGGAAGGGATCAACAAACTAGAACATCGTTGGACGAACTGTATAAGCCTAAAAGGAGACTATGTCGAAAAATAAAAAAAGGTTTACCTCAAACACATAAGTAGTTTTTATTTTTGCACGGACTTTTCAAACCAGCCTCGTATATTACTATTAGGAATTAATTTTTTCTGTCAAAAGCATTTCTTATAATTATACAAATAGCAGCTCGGGGCCGAATACCCTGCTACGCTTATAATAACGCTCTCCAACTTTGAGCGATGGTGACAATTTTGATGAAATTCATGAACAAAAACGTTAAATCGCCATTGGTCAGTGCACGCTAGGAATACACGTGGCGCCAATACATCACATCCGCATGAAGTACAGCTTGTTACTTCTTATACAACCTTTTTCAAGCAGTTCTTTATATGGAATGATTTGCCCAGGCCTATGTTTCCCACCCTGTAAAATTTACAGCGATTCAAGACCAACGTGAATCGCTTTTTCTGCACACGCGTCGCTCCTCTCTTTAGGGATTTCCCCGCAGCACTAATGCTATACCCATAAAAAGTAATATTAGTTTGTGTGAATCCTATCGTGAATCGTTGCACATACTATTCGTAAATGCTAAATTGGGAATGTGGAATCTTTGGCACAATGACACTACATAGTATACGAGGCTGGTTTGAAAAGTCCGTGCAAAAATAAAAACCACTTATGTGTTTGGGGTAAACCTTTTTTATTTTTCGACATAGTCTCCTTTTAGGCTTATACACTTCGTCCAACGATGTTCTAGTTTGTTGATCCCTTCCGAATAATAGGATTTGTCCAAGTCTTCAAAATATCCATTAGTGTCTGCAATCACCTCCTCGTCTGAATAAAATCTTTGTCCCGCCAACCATTTCTTCAAATTGGGGAACAAATAGTAGTCCGAGGGAGCCAAGTCTGGAGAATAGGGGGATGTGAAACGAGTTGGAATCCTATTTCTATTAATTTTGCGACCACAACTGCTGAGGTGTGTGCTGGTGCGTTGTCGTGATGGAAAAGGACTTTCTTGTGGGCCAATCGCGGGCGTTTTTCTTGCAGCTCGTTTTCAAACGGTCCAATAACGATGAATAATATTCACCTGTAATAGTTTTTTACCCTTTTCCAGATAGTCGATGAGGATTATCCCTTGCGAATCCCAAAAGACAGTCGCCATAACCTTTCCGGCCGAAGGAACGGTCTTCGCCTTTTTTGGTGCAGATTCCCCCTTGGTAACCCATTGTTTAGATTGTTGTTTGGTCTCAGGAGTATAGTAATGTAGCCATGTTTCATCCACAGTGACGAAACGACGCTTAAAGTCCTCCGGATTCTTCTGGAACAGCTGCAAACCATCCTTGCAACACTTCACACGTTTCCGTTTTTGGTTAAGCGTGAGCAGTTGCGGCACCCATCTTGCGGATAGCTTTCTCATGTCCAAATGTTTATGCAAAATATTATGTACCCGTTCAGTCGAGATGCCCACAGCACTAGCAATCTCACGCACCTTAACTCTTCTGTCATCCATCACCATATCATGGATTTGATCAATGATTTCTGGAGTCGTATCCTCCACAGGCCGTCCAGAACGTTCAGCGTCACTTGTGCCCATATGGCCAGTCCGAAAATTTTGAAACCACTTATAAACTGTTCGAATCGAAGGTGCAGAGTCACCCTAATGTTTATCAAGCTTCTCTTTAGTCTCCTGAGGCGTTTTGCCTTTCATAAAGTAATGTTTAATCACCACACGAAATTCTTTTTCGTCCATTTCTTGAAAATCACTCGACTTCCTTGATTCACACGAATGCCAAACACAAAGAAATAGACCAATATGGCTGAAACTTGGTGTGCGTTCATTCAAGAGATGCTACTAACTAAACATGACCTCGATACGCGCCGGTGGTGCCATCTCTCGGACTTTGCACGGACTTTTCAAACCAGCCTCGTATATCACCATTACACCAAACACTTTATTTTTTCACTCGACGCGCGTTTCGCTAACAACGTTAGCTTCATCAGGAGCGATGATTGACTGACTAATTAGTCATGTGTGTCAATGTATAATTTTCGTAAATGCTTTCCATAAATTTGGAATCTTCCTGTAAAAAATATGGATATTCTAGTTAAAGCAACCCTTGTTATTTACTAGTGTGCGTATATTCACGCGTCATGACAAATACGGTTGTCAGGTTGGAAATATGAAAGAGAATCGACGTGCGTACGGTTTTAGCTGAGAAAAAAAAACTATATGGTAAATGGGCATATTACCTACATAAGCGGGCGGACGTGAGTTATATGACTTTTTGGAGATATGATGAATTCTCATATAAAAGCGGTACATTTTAAAATGAAAATGGGTTTTAAGGGATTTATGACTAGGTTGCTATGAATATGAGTTTATTTTAGAGTTCCGTCAAGAACTGCATAGCTGAAATTTAGAATACATATCAAACAGTTAGGTGGAGTTCTAGTTACTACTTAGTGCAGTAAAAAATCATTTAAAATTGCACAGTCTAGATTCAGAAATATTATGATTTTATTCTTTCTGCGGTATTACCAGGAGTATTGTCTTGAGTTTACATAACTTACAAAATTAAAGAAACAGACTAAAAACTGCTTTTTTTCTTTTTATTGTACAGGGTGAGTCAACGATAGAGTAAAGTTCATTATCTCATTTGTTTCGGGAATGACGAAAAAATGTTAAATACAATAGTTTTAGGGAATGTTAAGGTGCACAGTTTAAAATTATTTTTGAGTATATAGGGTACTTCAAAACAGTGTGGCCGATTATAACATATGTTTTTTTAAATAGAACATCCCATTTTCCAATTTATTTTTAAATTCTGCGTTAAATTTTATAACTTTTATGAGTTAGATACTACAGGGTGTTCAAAATAAATTTATACATTTCGACTATCTTGAATTGAAAAATCTCAATTTTTTAAGATGGCACACCCTGTATATTATTATTTTTTCTGATAGAGTTTACAAAACCCTCCAACTTTTATTAAGTATGTCATATACCTATTTCTAATCGTTTTCGATTTATTTTGAATTTTTCAATTTTTACCGTTGTTTTTAATACACTTACGCTATAACATCATAGTTGCCAAGACAAAACAAAAATGTAGGCATTGTCAAATTTTGTCATGTCTATTAAACAAGTAAAAATAGTTTAATTTGTTTTAGTAAGTGACCTATAAAGGTAATAGTTATGGATTTACCTAAAAACGAATTAATTGATATGTTTATACCATTTACTGGGCGAGGGGGGAAAAATTGTCTTTTGGCAGTAAGGCTTTACGGAGCGAAGTGCCCTAATAGACGTATACCATCTAGAAAATCTTTTTAATGCTAAATGGAACGGTTTGAGGGTAGTGGTAGCGTTGAGCATACGAAACGATAAGTAGTAAACCAGAATGCTACCAATGAGGAAAAACAAATGGAGATTTTACTTCATATTTGAAGATAATCCCCAGGTCAACAGCCGTCAACTAGCTGACTTATCTAACACATCCCAATCTACGGCTAATCGCATTACAAAAAAATACAAGTATCATCCTTTTCATATGGAACTACACCAAGAACTTCAAGACCGTGATTTTGAACAGCGAGTAAACTTTTGTACCACCATGAATGGAGCAATAGAGGTCGATCCAAATTTTTTATCGAATATAATGTTTTCTGATTAAGCTATTTTTCGCAGTAATGGAGCAGTTAACAGCCATAACATGCATTAATATTCAACAGTTAATCCATTTTGGGTCCGGGAAGTTCAAAACCAAAACCATTGGTCGCTTAATGTATGGTATGGAATATTAAATTTTCGAATTATTGGTCCATATTTTTTTCGCCAACCGCTTAACGGGCCTAGCTATCTAAATTTTCTGCAAAACGAATTACCCCAGCATCTTGAAGAAGTTGATAACTTTGAAAGGGAATAAATGTGGATTCAACAAGACGGAGCTACAGCTCATTACTACCAGGAAGTTCGGGAATTTCTAAACGATCGTTACCCACAAAAATGGATCGGTAGGGATGGATTCATTCGGTAGCCCCTCGATCTTGTGACTTAACACCTTTAGACTTCTTTTTGTGGGGCTACATTAAAGATCGTGTTTATGTGAATCCCCCTACAACATCAATAGATATGGGAAATAGGATACGGGATGCGTGCAGGAGAATAATGCCCTTTATGCTAAGGAAAGTGAAGGAAAATATAGTAAAACGACTAAACATGTGTATTCAAGTAGATGGGCATATTTTTGGACATTTATTACGTCATAATAATTAATCATTAGATAAGTTAAACTATATTAAAAATTATTATTAACTATTTGTTTATGTTTTCACAATAGCGTAAGTGTATTAAAAAACAAGGGTAAAAATTGAAAAGTTCAACATAAATCGAAAATTATTAGAAATAGGTATATGACATACTTATTAAAAGTTGGAGGGTTTTGTAAAATCTATCAGAAGAAATAATAATATACAGGGTGTGCCTTTTAAAAAATTTGAGATTTTTCAATTTAAAATAGTCGAAATGCATAAATTTATTTTGAACGCCCTGTAGCATCTAACTCAAATTTCTTTACATATATCTTTTTTTTCATCTCTATAGAATGCGCGTATCAATTATGAGTATTCCACCTTCAGAAATAATGGCGCTACTGACAATTTGTTACAAAACTGAAAACTAGTATTTTTTTAAAAAAATTGAAATATTTGAAAAACTACTAGGTTTAGGTATATAATATTATTATTAAAAAAGTTATAAAATTTTACGCAGAATTTAAAAATAAATTAGAAAATAGGATGTTCCATTTAAAAAAAAAAATGTTATATCAGTCACACTTTTTTGAAGTACCCTGTATACTCGAAAATAATTTTAAACTGTGCATCTTAACATTCCCTAAAACTATTGTATTTAACATTTTTTCGTCATTCCCGAAACAAATGAGATAATGAACTTTACTCTATCATTGACTCACCCTGTACAGGTCAACTAAGTGAATCGATCGGCTTGAAACTTTCAGAAAATATGCCTTTTGTTATAACAAAAATACTTTGAAATTTTGGTACAAAAATATTGAACCTAGTGCGTACAATTGAATTTGGTATTTAAAATTTGAATTGCCCTCCATTTTATACCATTTGGTCTAAAACGGATCCTTTTTTTTCAAAATTTAAGTCTTGACGCCAGCTTTCCAAACCATTAAAAAAATGACCAGTATGTCGTGAGACACACAGCGCTGCCACTGCATTATAGTGACTGATCCCTTATCAGGGAAATCTACCAGAAAGAGATAAAGAGATCCTAGCTTTAATCGAAATCACATAATTTCTATGTAATAAGTCCTTATGGTGGACAGAAGGGAGTATATTCTTTAAGGGAAGGTCCTGGAACATCCACAGCACGAATAACGTTTAACAAAGAAATTTAAAGTTTTTTTTTATATCTATCAAGGTTAGAAGTACCTTCTTCGGAGAGTAATTTTATTTTACATATAGTATCTCGTAGTTCTTCAACAATAACAGCCTATATCGTCTCAAAGATCTTTTTCACAGTTTTCCACTTGTTTATTGCTATAAACATGGAGTGAAAAGTCCAGAGATTTTCCGAGAGATGGCAGCATAAACAAAAAAAATATGATTTTCAGTTAGTGTTAACTCTCAGAAGACTCGCGTAAAATTTTGATGACTTTTGTCTGTTAGTTTGCGAGTTACAGCTGTGGCAGTGACGCTATTTTTGATTTTTGCAAAACGATAGAACAAAAAGAATTTTATGTGTTGATTAAGCATTGTTTTATGATGGGAAAAAATACAGCTCGAACCTAAGAATGGTTTGAGAAGTGAACGTGAGAGAGATAGTTGACATCGTGACAACGCGTGACGCAACGCTTAAGGACTATTGTGCATGAATATTTGCATATGAAAACACTATGTGCCCAATCGGTGCCGCCGGCGTAATTCAAAGGAGTTTTTGCTTCGATTTGTAATAATGGACGAAATATAGATCCACCACTACACGCCCATCCTCATCCGCCAAATTCATTAGATCTCGCTCCAGAGATTCTTAGCTTTGGTCTCTAAATATCTATGTTTATGATTGTTTACTTTTAGTTTATGATTTTGATATTTGCTGGCTTCTATCAGTTTTTTAAATCTACTTTCTGCAAGGTAGATACGTAGTAAATAATTTTATGGTTTAGAAAATACATAAAGTTGTATTTTAGTACCAGATTTCGCTGTAAGTCGACATCCAGAATATCTTCTTTCTGCCCAGTAAAGCTTATAGTTAACCGTCTCGTATTTCTTATTCTCCCGGTTTTAAATGTCAACAGCAAGTGGTCTTGCGGCATGCAAATTTTATTATGTTTAATATTTAAGCAAATTCGCTTGACAGTTACATAACCAAATGGTAAATATTATTCATTAGTCGGAAATTTACGTCTTTTGGTCGTGTTTAGGCGTCTGCTTCATCTGGCTTCAAAGGGTCCTCAAAATTTATATCTGCATTAAAGGCCCGCGTTAATGTTTAATGTCGGTTTTGGAACGGATTTAAAGCAGCTGTTTAAAGGTTATAAAGCTATAGAGTTTATATTCTTTGGAATAGTTATTAAGTAGTATACTGTGTGCCAAATTAAGGTAGCCGTATTTTTAAAGAGTCATTACTAGAGACCGGATTATATGCATTTGCATATTTTCATATGCATTTGCGTATTTAGACCATTCTCACCGATTATTGCATATTTTACCCAAAATCTAGTAATGATGCATATTTTTCCTATATTTACAATATTTCTCGATATTACTAGGCAGCTGAATTGCTCAGGGTATTGTTAATGTCGCCGTCTAGAACCGATCTTATCGCCGAGATGTTACCTGCAATAGTCTAAACATCGATTAGGTTATAGTGCCAAGAGAATACCCAAAATTACGACGGTATTTTATACTTTTGTTTCTTGGTCGGGATATTAAGTGATAAGTAGTTAGTTTCTAAGAATATTTGTTTGAGCGTGGATCAAATAAACAATTTTCTCGAAGACGAATTTTTATTTTAAAACAATATATCAGTTTTAACATTATTGTTGACGCGCTTGCATCAGTGTCGTCTTTTTGCAGTTTTTAACGTGTTGTGTTAAAGTTTAACGTGTACCTTGCCACCCGCAAAAAAAGTGTCTCTTCGTGGGTAGCTGATTATCCTGGAACATTTACATACGACGGAAATGTTTTATATTGTCGAGTTTGCGAGAAAAATGTTTCGTGCACAAAAAAGTTTTAAATTGACCAGCATGTCTTCATATCGCAGGATTGCAAAAAAAGGCTCACGACAACAACTTATAACAGCAGCAAGCAGCAGTGATTCCACTTCTATAGGCAAACAAAAAAACCACTTTAGCATGGATTTATGTGAAGCATTGCTTGCAAGTAATATTCCTCTCCACAAACTTACAAATCCTACATTCAAGGATTTTCTGCGAAAATATTGCTTGAACCAAAAAATACCAGATGAATCAATACTGCGTAAAAATTACATACCAACATGTTCTGGAAGAAATACGTAATGAACTTAAGGATGACATTATCTGGATTTCAGCTGATGAAACTACCGACAGTTGTGGTCGCTATATTGCGAATTAAATTGTGGTGGCCTGCAAAATACTTGACAAGACAAAACATTCTACGATCGCCAGATTTATGAATGAGGGTATTAAAAAAATATTTCCTAAATCTTCTGCAGATGAAAGAGTGTTTATATTTCAACGGAAAGAAATAAAACACTTATTATGTATTATTACGACTATATTGCACAAGTTTTGCGACTGCAGTTTCGACCTATGCGGTCATTATCAAGCTTACGTACTAAACTGAATTAAATAGACAAGTCATACTAAAATTAAAGTTAGGTGGTAGGTATAAAATATTATTATAAAACATTATTATTTAATTCTAGGGTTAATACAATTGATCTTAAGTGGTAGGTAGTAATTTTATGGTTCTATGACGGTAAATAGCGGTGAATAGAAAAGGTCTAGTTGGTCGTTTAACAGATTACAGTTTTGGTTTTTCCGATGTTTATAAATTTCCAATGATTCTAAGATATTTAATTTAAAACCTTTCTCCGCATAATGTAGAATTTCTGTATTATGTAAATCGGGAAAGGGGTGTTTGGTTTTCTGTACAGTGGTTTGCAAATGAGGAATCTGTTTTTTGTAGTCTATATGATCTAAAATGTTCTGTATATCTGGTTTTAATGTTTCTTCCGCTTTGTCCAATATATATGCTGTTACAGTCCGAGCATTTTAACTTATAAACTCCACATTTTTGAAATTTGTCCGTCTTATCTTTGGCATTGTAAAGGATATTTGATAGAGTATTTTGCGATTTGAACGCAATTTTCAGATTATGTTTTGAAAAAATATTGGCTAATTTTTCGGATAGCGTGCCATGGTAGGGTATTGTAATGTATGTATGTTGTTCCGTGGATTTTATTTTAGGGTATATTAAGCGAAAAGTAAGTTGCTTTTGTTTTTTGTTGATTAGTTTTCCAACCCACTCTCGAGAGAAGTTATTTTTTGTGGCAATGTTTTTAATAGTATTTAGTTCGTCTTCTAGGTCAGCTTTGGATAACGGGAGTGAAAGGGCTCTACGTATCATTGAGTTGAATGCTGCCATTTTATGTTGGTTTGGGTGGAATGAGTCTTTTGGGATCGTTATACCTGTGAATGTGGGTTTTCTGTATACTTTAAATGTGCAACTGTTATTCATATGTAAGATGCTTAGATCTAGAAAGTTAATTTTGTTATCTGCTTCTTGTTCTAGAGTAAACTGAATTTTTGGGTGGATGCTATTTATGAAATTTAAGAGATTGTCTAGTTGTCCAAAGCTGACCTAGAAGACGAACTAAATACTATTAAAAACATTGCCACAAAAAATAACTTCTCTCGAGAGTGGGTTTGAAAACTAATCAACAAAAAACAAAAGCAACTTACTTTTCGCTTAATATACCCTAAAATAAAATCCACGGAACAACATAGAAACATTACAATACCCTACCATGGCACGCTATCCGAAAAATTAGCCAATATTTTTTTCAAAACATAATCTGAAAATTGCGTTCAAATCGCAAAATACCCTATTAAATATCCTTTACAATGCCAAAGATAAGACGGACAAATTTCAAAAATGTGGAGTTTATAAGTTAAAATGCTCGGACTGTAACAGCATATATATTGGACAAAGCGGAAGAAACATTAAAACCAGATATATAGAACATTTTAGATCATATAGACTACAAAAAACAGATTCCTCATTTGCAAACCACTGTACAGAAAACCAACAACCCTTTCCCGATTTACATAATACAGAAATTCTACATTATGCGGAGAAAGGTTTTAAATTAAATATCTTAGAATCATTGGAAATTTATAAACATCGGAAAAACCAAAACTGTAATCTGTTAAACGACCAACTAGACCTTTTCTATTCACCGCTATTTACCGTCATAATACCATAAAATTACTACCTACCACTTAAGATCAATTGTATTAACCCTAGAATTAAATAATAATGTTTTATAATAATATTTTATACCTACCATCTAACTTTAATTTTAGTATGACTTGTCTATTTAATTCAGTTTAGTACGTAAGCTTGATAATGACCGCAGAGGTCGAAAATGCAGTCGCAAAACTTGTGCAATATAGTGGTAATAATACATAATAAGTGTTTTATTTCTTTCCGTTAAAATGATAAATTACCACATAGTAACGGCCACGACGATCAACTATTTGTTTATATTTCTCTCAGATGCTGCTCACTATATGATCAAGGCAGCCAAAGTCCTCCAAGTATTTGATCCAAATTTAATTCATGTGACGTGCTTTGCTCACGGAGTCCATCGACTCGCTGAAGAAGTACGATCCACGTTTGGAAATGTAAATAAACTGATTTCATCAACAAAGAAAGTGTTTCTTAAGGCACCTGCTCGCAATAACGCCTATAAAGAAAAACTGCCAAACGTGCCTTTACCTCCCGAACCAGTGGTAACTTGATGGGGAACATGGGTTGAAGCTGTACTATTTTACAATGAACACTTCGAGGCCATCAAAGGTGTAGTAAATGACTTCGATAGTGCAGAGGCTATGGCAGTTCGTCAATCCAAGGAAGCATTTAACGATTCTGATATTCAAAAAAAACATAGCTTTGATTAGCACTCACTTTTCCCACATACCTGCGAGTATTAAAAAGCTTGAAACTCGAGGTTTGGCGTTGACCGAATCAATTCAGTTAATGAATAAAATCCATCAAATAAACTCCACATTGCCAGATGTATTCCCGTGTAGAGTTAAAGAAAAGTTTGAAAATATTTGTGCAATAACCCATTGATAGTTTTATTAATGGGACGGGTGAACTTTTGCCAGCTAAAAATAACACCCAAATTCAAATATTGCGCAGTTACCTCAGTGGATGTGGAACAGTCTTTTTCCACTTATAAAAATATTTTAAGTGATCGAAGACACAATCTTACTACCCAACATTTGGAGTAATACCTTATTGTTTACGTATACAAGAATACAAATGTTAAATAATTTTAAAAAATGTTAAATAATTGTTAATTAAATTTAAACATCGTCGTTAACTTGTTAATCTTATGCTGATTTTGAAATAAAAAACTAAAAATTACTACTTTTATTATTATTTAATATTGCATATTTTGACCCTTTTCATGCATATTTTAAGCATTTCTCATGCATATTTGCATGCATATTTGAAGATTTTTATGTTGCATATAATCCGATCTCTGGTCATAACGAATACACGAGATAGTTTTTAAGTTATCTGCCTAGCCGCGAAAATGACCAAACAGAAGTTGATGCAATAGGCTCATAAAAGCTCATCACCTCTAAAGATGGAAAAACTCAATCGCGCTCTGGAAATCCAAAAGCTGATGCAAAAAATTAGGAAAAAAACCAGCCTGAAACACATACGGCACAAATCTTTGTGAATTAAAACTAAAAAGGAATAAATTATGGGCTGTTTCTTCAAATTTTTTGTAAATGATAATGTATAAATTATAAAAAAGTGAGACAGATTTGTTCAAGACTATGGAAAAACTATATCTACCTTTACACAAAAGTTAGGATACCAAATTATAAATATTAAAATTGAAATTCTTTGTATGTATGAGCTGCTGTTAACAATTCCCACATTTATCAATACCGCATATGAGAATAAAAGAATTAGAATCTAATGATGTACGCTATAATTTCCGCAAAGCGGACTATTTGTCTTTATATCATATGTTACATGCCACGGATTGGACATTTCTTGAATCTTATGATAATGTTAATCTAGTCCTCAACGGTTGAGAAACTATACGACATATTTAATAAGTGCATACCTAAAACTAATAATAAACCAAAAAATTATCCTACTTGGTTTAACATAGAAATAATAAATAAAGCAAAATCGAGAAAAAAATATAAAAGGACCAATGATTTACTGGTATTGTTAGAATTTAAAAAAATACGAGCCCAACGGAAAAAGGATATAAGAAGTGCTCAATGTGCGTACTTCATAACAGTACAGAACAATATTGGAATAAGCCCTCGTTTATTTTGGTCCTTTATAAATAACAAAAAAGGGTCATTGCACATACCAAATAAAATGTTTTTCAATATAGAGGAGTCTAATGGAGGGGATCAAATATCTAATGCGTTTGCTAATTACTTTGAAAGCGTCTACTCTAATGATTTAGGTAGCAGTAATGATAGTGTTGAAAGTGTCAAACATCACGGTGTTCTAATTGACAAAATTGATATAGTTAATGTTGTGGAGACATTGAGGGAGTTGAAGGACGATAGAGCAACAGGCCCAGACGGCATTCCCCCATACATATTTAAGGGCTTTGAGGATATATTATGTTATCAGCTACGGTTTTTGTTAAATTTGAGTCTTAAAACAAAAATGTTTCTCCACCTGTGGAAAAGAACAATAATATGTCCGGTTTTTAAAAAGGGAACCAAATTCCATATAAAAAGCTATAGACCAATTGCAATACTCTCAACGGCAGCTAAAGTTTTTGAGCAGATTATTTATATCAACGTCGGTTCGTCACAGAATAAGTACTTATCAGCACGGCTTTATGGAGGGTACGTTAGGTAACATAAGGAATAAGCAGTGACGATAGTAGTGAATCATGTTCACGCGAGCGGAGCCGCGGGCACGGCTAGTTATGTAATATTATTTAAATTAAGTTAATTTACGTTCTAGTACTTTGTAATTGGAAAGATCTCTGTGATCAATCTGTAAAGTGCAGTAAATAAATAAATAATAGATAAATAAGTAAATCGCTATGCTGTAATGATTTAGGGATTAATCGGCGGAGTGTGCTGATAATAAAAACAAAGATGAGATCTACGTCGGCGGCTGACATCAAAACAGATCGTTATTTTAAATTTATTTCTTAATTACCCACGAAGTTACTTTAAAACGTAAAGATAACACAAATAAAAGCAAAAATTACTCCCAAAAGAAACCCTTTTCTTTTTTAACAGGTGAAGGTAAAGTCAAATCTCAAATTTGTTATTCGGTCTATTCGGGGCTAATTGCAACTTTGTAGTCTTATTTCATTACATTTGTATATCTCAAAAGTTAAATACCTTTTCCGACCTTCGTATTAATATTTATTAAAAGGGGCTGTCCGACCTTAGGTCCGTTGTTTAACTTTAGGAGCTCCGGTGAAATCAACGAGAGAAAAGGACAGATAGACATAGTAGTCTCTTTGTCAGATTTAAATTTTAGTTTAAAATGTTGCAAAATTGCGCACTATTCTGGTGGGTGGAACTTCGTACCAAATTCTAAACACAAATGCATATTAGAGGAAAAATAATACTTTGAATATGAAGATAATTATTATTTGATTATGAAAAAATAAAGTGATTTCCTAGCAATCATGTAGTTCTAAAATAAATACTGAATTTGATTTTCTCAAGTAAGGAGAAAGGAAATTTCCAAATGAATCAAATCATACTACATATCGACACTTTTCAACCTTTTTCATTGAAACAATGTAGCTCAAAAACTATAGGTTTCTATTTCAAATGTTATGTCGTTTCGTTCGGGTATTATGATGACAATACAGTTCAGTCAGAATACGATTTTGAAGTGAAATCGTCGGATACTGCTACTTTTTAAAAAAAAAAAAAAATACTTGTCTCGATTAGTATATACAGGGTGGCCCAAAATTACCGAAGGCGTTTGAGTTCATTATAACTTTTTATTTAAGACATAATTATAATTTTTTTTTTAAATACAGTATATTAATGGAGAATATTTTTAATTTAATTATGAAAAATTATATCTCGCAAGTTCTGGCCATTTTCTGCTTCGCATATTCGTGCTCTTTCCAAAACATTTTCCATAACCTTTCGCAAAACTTCAGGTGTTATGTTATTGATTTCGTCGCGTATATTGTTTTTTAATTGCTGGATGGTTCTAGGCTTATTAATATAGACTTTTCATTTCAAATAACCCCAAAGGAAAAAGTCTAGAGCGGTTAAAACCGGTGAACGCGGAGGCCAATTAAAATCGCTTGCACGCGAAATAATTCGTTCACCAAAGATGTCACGTAAAAGAGCCATTGTGTCCCTCGCAGTGTGCGCTGTGGCTCCATCCTGTTGGCACCATACTTGCGGATGGTTTTCCACGGCTGGCCTTAAAACATTTTCCGATATCGAACACCAGTGATGGAAACGGCGACACCGTGTTCATTTTCAAAAAAATATGGGCCAATTATCCTTTCCGACGAAACACCGCACCAAACAGTACACTTAAGTGGGTGTAATTGTCGCTGTTGAACTACTCTTGGATTTTCCGTAGCTCATATCCTGCAGTTTTGCCTATTAACGAACCCATTTAATTGGAAGTGGGCTTCGTCGCTCATAATTAAATTATGAATAAAATCATGATTTTCTTCTGCTTTTTGCCGGAAATAAATTGCATAATCAAGTCGTTGCTGGTAATCTGTCGGTTTCAATTCTTGGACAAGCTGAATGTTGTATGGAAACATTCTTATTGTATGCAAAATTCTCTGCAGCGACCCTCGTGAGAGGCCAAGTTGTGTCGAACGTCTCCTGGTTGATGTTTCTCCATCTTCCCGAATACTCTCCTGTACCCGTTCAATATTGTCATCCGTGTGCACCGTTCGTCGTCTGCCGGCACCAGGAAGGTTCTTTACTGCCCCTTGTTGTCGAAAATTTGCAACCAGACGGTTTATTGTCGACTCTGAGGGTCCAACTCGCACATTAAAATAACGACGATATGCACGCTGAGTCAAAACAATGGACCGTTGATTTAAGAAATAAAGTTCAACGATTTGGGCACGTTGTTCAATTGTGTACTGTTCCATTTTAAATTCCCCAAGTCTTCTTTACAAAATACTGAAAAGAAATAAAAAAACAAAATTATAATAAAAAAGTTATAAGGAATTCAAACCCCTTCGTTAATTTTGGGCCACCCTGTATGTATATTGCGACCGCTGAAAAATTGGAGCAACACCCGCAGAAATGGGAGAATTGGCCGGTTTTCGGGTTTTTAGCGTATTTTTGCAATTTCATTGCATTTCATAAATTTATGGAAGATAAACTAAAAAATTGTGACAGATTTTGATTTTAGATAAAAGGAATAAAAGATTTAAGGGATTATGGATGTCATTTGAACCTTTTGGTAGGGAGAAATTGGCCGTTTTTGTCGTTTTTGTTTTCTTTTTGTCATTTTTTATGATTAAATAGGTGTACTTGCGAACTGTAAGCTAATTTTTTTTAGTTAACTCTGGAAATATGTTCCATGGACATTACTTTAATTAATCCAAACATAACTTTAGCCATTTTTTACATACTAGATATATTTTTTGCTCCTCAAATATTAATAAATTTTACCGATTCACGTTTTTTTTCTTCTGACAAATTTTTTAAAACACCTTTTTTTCGGTATACTATTACCTTACCTAAAATATCAGAAAATGTTCCATAGTCCCTAAACTTTCATTTAGGTACTTAAGAACTCATTTAAACAATTTAATTTGTTTAATGCAAATTTACGATTTTTTTTTTAATAATTACAACCAAAATTTTTAATTTTTATACACAGGCTACTGTACAGGGTGAGTCAACGGTACAGTAAAGTTCATTATCTTGTTTGTTTCTGGAATAACGAAAAAATGTTAAATACAATAGTTTTAGGAAATGTTAAGGTGCACAGTTTAAAATTATTTTTAAGTATACAGGGTGCTTCAAAAAAGTATGGCCGATACAGCATATGTTTTTTTAAATGGAACATCCTATTTTCTAATTTATTTTTAAATTCTGCGTAAAATTTTATAACTTTTTTATTAATAATATTATATACCTAAATCTAGTAGTTTTTCTAATATTTCAATTTTTTTAAAAAAATACTAGTTTTCAGTTTTGTAAAAAATTGCCAGTCGTGCCATTGCTTCTGAAGGTGGAATACTCATAATGGTACGAGCGTTCTATAGAAAATGAAAAAAAAGATGTTTGTGTTAGATGGTACAGGGTTTTCAAAATAAATTTATACATTTCGACTATTTTAAAATGAAAAATTTCAAATTTTTTAAATGGTGCACCCTGTATATTATTATTTTTTCTGATAGATCTAACAAAACCCTCCAACTTTTATTAAGTATGTCATATACCTGTTTCTAATAGTTTTCGGTTTATTTTGAATTTTTCAATTTTTACCCTTGTTTTAATACACTTACGCCAGCGTTTTTCAACCTGTGGGGCGCGCCCCACTAGGGGGGGCATGATTACACTATTAGGGGGGCGCGAGCGTATCAAAAAAAAAAAAAAATATTTCCTGGGAAAATTATGACTGTGATAAATTTCTGTGATATGTTAAACGGTGATATAGATTTTAAGGTGTTTTTCATAGGCCACTCATTGAAGGATATTATGTTATCGCTAACTGAAGAAAAAACTGTAAATATAAAGTTGATGAACAAATGGTATGATTGGGAACTGACAGAAATACATAGAATAAAGTATGAAAAATACCAAATAGCCAAAATAAATAATGATTGGAAAGATTACAAGACAGGGAAAAAATTATATAAAAATATGATTAAACAGAAGAAAGTGCAATATGTACAGAATAAAATTGAAAATAATCAAAGAAACAGCAAAGAAATGTGGAGAGTTTTAAAAGACGAAATTTGTATGTCAAAAAGTACCAATGCAATAAACAGAATCGTTATGAATGGTAAAATAATTGAAAATGAAAAAGAAATTGTTGAACTTTTAAATAAATTCTTTGTTCAGAGTGTCATTGACATTAAAAATGGTATAGACGTTGTGCAGAATACTATGGGAAATACAAATATAATTAATCACCAATTTAAATTTCAAACAGTAGATAGTAACGAAATAATTGAAATAGTTAAAAAATTTAAAAATAAAATTGGCGGTAAGAATATTTTATCTGAAGGTGTAATTAAACATTCTATAACGTACAGGGCTTTTTTTTCGCCAATATCATCAATAATAGCATGCTGCAAGGAAAAGTACCTAACGAATGGAAAATTTTCAAAATTGTGCCAATTGAAAAAATAAAATATACTATAAAACCTGAAGAGATTCGGCCGGTCGCTTCCAAGTGACGAAAAAAAAATCCTTGAAACAATGATGACAAGTCGATCGCGAGTGCTTTTTGAGTCGATCTCGGGAAAAAAATTCCGATATAGAACTATTCACAGATTTTGTTTTAGGTAACTAAAACAAAATGTAATGAATAAACTACTAAAATTTATTCGATCCACAATTAGGCGAGAATAACCCCCTCAACACTTTCTTTTATTGTAATAACCCCCTGCTAGCCGCAAAAGGCGGCTTTATCAAAGGAACGCGCGGTACTTGTCAAAGAAAAGCCGCGTTTTTGATTCCTGCCGATTTTTCTAGAAACTTCGGGCGGCGTGTTTGACGGGAACATTCGAGACTTCGTTCGCGCCGATATAAATGTTGCGCCTACAGGAATAGGAGTCAGACTGAGTTGTAACTTGAAGGCGATACATCGATACAAAGTTTATTAATAAATAGTCCAAAATGAGTGCAGCGAATTTTCCGTCACAGAGTGAATTAAGAAAACGAAAAGTACGTGATTTGATAACTTGTTTGAAAAAAGAACAAACCATGTTCACAAGACCAGCCAAACAATCAAAAGCTGCAACGATCGCGTCATTTAAAATATCTCATATATTGACGAAACACAAGAAATCATTTGATGATGGATTGGTTGTAAAGGAAGCATTTATTGAAGCGGGTGAGACTTTATTTGGAGATTTTAAAAATAAAACAGAGATTATGTCTGCTATTAGAGAACTTCAGTTATCTCCTCCGACTGTCACAAGGCCTGTTGAAGTCATGAGTCAGGACATGGCAGATAAACTAAAACATGATATCATGGAATGTACATACTTTTCTTTACAGTTCGACGAATCCACCGATATGACAGACACTGCCCAGCTGTGTATTTTTATTCAAATGATATTCAATCACATGTCGGCTAAGGAAGAGTTTTTGACAATGATTCCTCTGAAAGGAAAGACCCGTGGCGAAGATATATATGACGTTTTCTTCAATTTTGTAACAAACTACAAGCTACCAATATATAAACTAGTGTGCATTACAATCGATGGAGCACCAGCAATGACTGGAAACGAAAACGGTTTTGTGGCATTGTGTCGAGCTAATGATGATTTCCCTTCCTTTTTCTCCTTCCATTGCATTATACATCAACAAGTTTTGTCTTCAAAAGTTCTAAACATGGAGGAGATTATGGGCATTGCAATAAAAATTGTGAATTCTATCCGTGCACGTAGCTTGCAACGACGGCTCTTTAAATTGCAGTTGGAAGATAGTGAGTCAGTTGAACACACTGATTTAGTTCTTCACACGGACGTCAGGTGGTTGAGTCGCGGAAAATTCTTAGAAAGGTTTCAAAAATTTTTGCCCGAAATAACAGCTTTTCTGGACGAAAGAGGTGATGACACTCAGATGATGAAAAACGGAAAATTGCTGACTGATTTGGCATTTTTCACAGACATGACAATGCATTTAAGCACCATTAATTTGGAGCTTCAAGGTAAAGGAAAAACTATTATTGAGATGATTAGCGCAATAAACGCATTCAAAAGTAAATTGCAACTTATGATAGATCAACTGAAAAGAAAGGATCTGAAAAATTTTCCGTCTTTGAAAGCAAGGATTCCTCAGTTGAATTATGATATTTATGAGGCAGAATTATCAAATATTTTGGGCCAATTCGAAATACGTTTTTATGATTTCAGTAAATTGGTAAATATCATATCATTTATGAGTTATCCTTTTTCGTGTAAAAACATTGAGGAATTAGCTACTGAAATAGCAAGTCAGTTTAACATGGACTCATGTTCTGTTGAAAATGAGTTAGTGCCGATTATATCAGATATACATCTCAAAGCCACAGCATCTGATACAAAATTCTGGTGTTTTATATCTGAAGATAAATATCCGAATCTAAGGCAAATCGCCCTTCAGCTGACGGCAATGTTTGGGTCAACTTATTTGTGCGAGTCTGCATTTTCTGAAATGAAGATAATTAAGTCAAAATATCGCAATCGACTAACTGACGAACATATGTCATCATGCTTGCGATTAGCACTCGATAATTACGTACCATCTTATGAAAAGTATGCTGAGGACATGCAGTGCCACGCTTCAACATCCAAAGTCACTCTTTAGTTAAGTTTAGACACTAGAACTCGTTTGTTTTGTAAGAACCAATAAACTCGCAATTTTGAATAATTATGAGTTGACATTTTAGAGTAGACCTACACTTACCTTGACTAAAAAAATGCATATTATGCGGAAAACTAATATCTATGACACAATACACCCTACCTAGACGACAATCCTGCATCACACTTACTTGCAGCCTCTCAGAGTCGATCGATCGTAGTCTAACAGTATTGAGGTAGATCGCCAGCAGTTCAAGTTTGAGCACCCCTGATGTAAAGAATCATTGATCGGACCGTCGGAAAATTTGTAGTGGTCACCGAAGTCATTAAAACCTGTTTCAGGCACACCGTGGAGGTTATCGTGCCAACAGACGACTGACTGACCGACGGAAATGAGTGACTATCTTTTTCGGGATTTAGGCACTCTAAAACGCGAACGAAGGAAAAGTCTCGGAATGTGATTTTATCACGAATATAATACTTCCTTTTAGCAAGGAACGTAAAAATCCATTGCCTAAAACAATATCAGAAGTGAAAAACTTCTTGCACAAATGAGATAACCTTACCTGCCAGTCGCTTAAATTTAAACTAAACGTTAATAATCCGACCATACCAAAGTTGTATTGTCTGCTCAAGATTTATAGACCTGGAAAAACAGTGTGATTTATTGTATCGACGCACAGCGGGTCAGGAATCTGATTTTCCGTTCAAATTTATCTAGTGTCCTCAATTATTAACGACATTTTTTCTTTAAATACTCTTAAGCCAATTCCGGGCAAACGTAAAGAAGCCGATTTGCAAAACTCAAAATTTTTTTAAAATTGCAAAAAGCAGCACGGAATTTGGAGGTAAAACTTCGAAGTTCATGTGATTTCAAGTTTATACTTTAAAAACTAGTTCCTCGGGGATTTTCCAATTTAACGAAAAGAAAAATAATTCACGTGAATATCGAAATTTCTCCCCTTCTAACCCCTATTTTCACCTCTCAAAAGAGTGCATATGATCAAAATGTCCTCGAAAATAGATTCAGCGACCCCAGAAACCTCCGAGGAACCAGTTTTGAACGCGAAACTCTAATTCAGGTGAATATTGTAATTTCTTCCCCTCCAATCCCCATTTTCACCCTCCAAAGGGTGCATATGATCAAAAGTTGCATTGTTTGCTCAAGATTTGTAGATCTGGAAAAACAGTGCGATTTATTGTGTCTACGCGTAGCGGGCCAGGAATCTGATTTTTCGTTCAAATTTGTCTAGAGTCCTCAATTATTAACGACATTTTTTTTTAATAATCTTAAGCGAAATCCGGACAAACGTAATTAAGCCGATTTGCAAAACATAACCTCAAAATTGCAAAAAGCATAATCCTTATGCCTTTCTACCCCTTGAGGAGTGTAAGGCCCGTGAAGTTGAGTTATTCTATATCTGTGCCGATTGCCTCTTTTGTTTCTTCTGTATTAGTTTCTTCTGTTTGTATGAGTTCTGTACCTTGTTCCGGTATTATGTCTCTATGTTGATTTTTGTATGCTTTTACTTCTAATTTTTTGCATCTGTTTCAGTGATTCCTACATAGTGCAATTGTTGTTCTTGTGTCAGTTCATCCTCATTTATTCCGTGTTCTCAATCTAAAAACTCTATAATTATTTAACATTTCTTTCTTCTTATCTATTTCTGCAGCATCAAGCATCGATTAGAATCGGTGAGAGGCACGGTGGCGAGAACGATTTGCAGAGCATATTCCACGACATCGATCCAGGCTGCGGCCGTGTTGGTAAATATCCCTCCACTAGACGAACTGATAAAAGAAAGATTGGATTATATTCGATACAAAGCTGGCGAATCCATTATAGACCGAGATGATGATGAATTCACACTAAGAGCCGATCCACTACTACCGAGGATGAGCAAAAAGGCACTGAACAATTGGCTAAGAGATAGAACCATCACCAAATGGCAAAGAGGATGGGAAACGAGCGAAAAGGGCAGGGTGACGCACTGCTTCGTTCCGGAGATCAGAAAAAGACAAAACCTATATATTCCATTTAATCAAAAATTAACACAAATTTTAACTGGGCACGGACAATTCGCAACCCATTATGGGAGAATTGGCAAAACGGCAAATTTAAAATGCCGAGATTGTACGCAAATGGAAGACGACGATGACGGACCGCTACATAGGCTTTATTACTGCGACTTTTTCAGAGATGCTAGAAACAAAGTAAAAGAGATACTAGATAATGTCGATGATATAAACGACATAGCACCGAGCACATTATTAGAAGAACTCATTAAAAGAGAAAAGATCGAAGCCTTAGAAGACTTCGTTCCAACTGGGGTGCTCCGTCTGTAGCCGGGAATGTGTAAATAGTCATATTTCCTTCGTTGAGCCAAATAGAGATTAAGTTAGGTTAAGGTAGTTTAAGTATTCCTTATACAACGAACATTTATACTATACGAATGATTTTATAAATAAAGTTATAATAAATATACATCTATAGTCTGCATATTCAGAGTACTAGTTAGCGCGCGCAAAGCAAAGCAAATTCTTTTAAATTTCATATTTTTCACAAATGATCATATAATGATTTCAAAGTAGTAGATTGGGGGTTGTAGGTACCCCGGGACAAAGTCCCACGTTGAGGAAGGACACCTCACCACATACTAGAGAGAATGCCATGAATATGGAAACTACAGAGAACCTAAAATCGAATGAGGATATAATTTTGATTTAAATTTTTTGTACAAGAAAGGGCACCGTCGAGTTCCCTTCAGGAACGGGCGGTGGTAGTGGGAGGTGGGACTCCTCCTTCGATTTTTTTTTTTTTATCTATTTCTTTGATTATCTTCTTATTTGTATACATTTTACTAGTCCTCTCTTCCGTATCCTTTATCTTTGCCAGGGTTGTCGTCAATCGACCTATCTCTCTCCTTTTTTTTTTCGGTTTTTTGACTTGACGGTCGTAGTATTCTTGGTTCGTTCTTTCAGTTTTTCTTCTTCAATGTCCCAATGATCAAGGTCGGAGCTTATCGTTACGATAGCTTCATACAATTTCACAAAATTATTCTCATAAATCTCCAAATCTTTTTACTTATTATCTTAATCTAACACTACACTCTGCTTTATTTCTAGTCCCTCTCGTTTGCAATCGCCAAATTATTAAATAGATCGAAACACTACCGTAATAATGCTCGTTGAACGAGTTGACCATTGCCGGGCGTTCGATTCACGTGTACACTCATCGCGATCTGAAACTCAACTCATTTTTCCAATGATATTTAAAAAAAAATGGTTCATATGAATATCGAAATTTCTCCCCATCTATCTTCGGATCTAATGTATACTTCTTTCCTCAAAAAAACGTACGATATCCTTGTTTTGGCTACCCAGCCACATTCGATACACCACGATAGAGCGGACTCTTTAGCAAAACTTGCCATCGAAAGAGGCTGCCATAACGTGGGAGAAAACCACTTTTCCGACTTTAACATCTTTCTAAAACATCTACACTATTCTCTTTTCGAACTCAAATGGGACTTGGAGGACCCAAACAATAAACTGTGGCCCAACAAACCGAATGTCTTCCCTCCCCTAAACATCATGGCAATTGATCGTAGACATAATGTACTAATTAGAAGATTGGCAACAGGACACTCTTATTCGACTTATGTTTACTTGCTAAAGAAAAAACCCCCTCCGACTTGTCCCATTTGTGACTCCCCTCTATCTGTAGTTCACTTATTTGAATCCAATCTACACCATAACTTAAGAGTTAAACATAACATTCCGTCTAATGTTTCTTCAATTATAAACTCCTTTACTACTGTGAAAGACAACATAATAGAATTTCTAAAAGAATTCAACTTCAGAATTTAACCCACTAATGGTAAATCATCAAATTCTTGGGCGCTAAATGATCATAGCCGTCGATGCGCCCTGACCATTGAAAATCATCATCATCATCATCATCATCATCATCATCTCCCCTTCTGCCCCCCATCTTCACCCCTCAAAAGAGTGTATATGATCAAAATGACCCCGAAAATAGATTCAGCGACCCCAGAAACCGCCAAGGAACCAGTTTTGAACGCGAACTCGAAATTCAGGTGAATATTGTCAAAACGACCTCGAAAATAGATTCGGCGACCCCAAAAACACCCGAGGAATTAATTCTTAATGCATAAACTTGAAATCATGGAAACTTCGAAATTTCACCTCCCAATTCCGTGCTGCATTTTACAGATTGAAAAAATTTCGAGGTTGTGTTTTACAAATCGGCTTCCTTATGTTTGTCCAAAATTCGCTTACGAGTATTTAAAAAATATCTGATTTCATTAATAATTGACGGCTTTAGACAATTTTGAACGAAAAATCAAATTCCTAGCCCACTGTGTAGGAGTACCTAATCTTTAATTCTTAAATTGTTGGCAAAAATGTTTGAAACTTTACCTTTAAGAGAAAATACGTTTCAATGTAAAACTCTTCCGAATTCATTACCAAAATGAACGATTTAGTGTTCAACGAAGGCGAAATTTTAATTTCTTTTGACATCAGTTCTTTCCTCCCTAGTATACTAATACCACAAGCCTTGCGATAAAATGAATGTCCTCGAAGAAGAAGTTATTCATGAGTACTTAATTTGGGCCACTCTTTCCATGGAACAAAATTATTTTTAATATAATAATCAATTTTTTGTGGAAAAAGAAGGCATAGTTATGGGTAATTATCCTACAGGGCCAGTGTATTCGTGAGTTAGTTTGAACCCGAGGTCTGTCAAAAAAAAAGTTTTTTTTTGAGGATGTGGTATTGATCCGGGGATGATATAATCGCGATTTTTGATACAGAAAAAAATTGGTAAAATGATTTATCAACTACTTTCCTTGCAAACATGCAGTTCTAAAATAAGCACTAAATTTGAGTATCACATGCTAAACAATAACTTAAATCAATCTACTTTACGGTGTAATATTTCTTTATCCACCACATGGTGTTTATTGCGTTCTCTTTGATGTTCATTTTCAATGCTTATTTCTTTCATTACGTTCCATAATCTTTGTCTTGGTACTGAGTCATAGGCCTTTCTTATGTCTGTGAAGGCTAGATGAACTTCTCTATTCTTTGCCAGTTTTTTTTTCCATTGTTTGTTTTACAGTGTATATGTGGTCTATACATGATTTTTCGGCCATAAAGCCTGCTTGGTCTTCTCCAATTTTTCCTTTTATATTTTCCTCCATGATATTTTTAATAATTTTTCCATACAAATGTCCCATACTCGATATTATGCTTAGGCCTCTATAGTTTGTGCATTTTCTGCGGTCTCCCTTTTTAAATATAGATACTATATAGACTTTTGACCATTCCTCTGGTATTTTTTCACCATTTATCGCTCTGTGGAACATGTTTCTCAGCATTCGATGTAATTTATGAGACCCGTACTTAATCATTTCATTTACCACACCTCCAGGCCCTGCAGATTTATTATTTTTGAATGTTTTTATTGTCTTCTTTACTTCTTCATAGCTTAGTTCTATCTCTTTTTTTTTTCCTTATTCTGTTCTTCTTCAGAGTTCTCTTCTTGGAATTCCTGTCTGTCTTCTGTTAGCAGCTTCTTATAATATTCCTCCCACTCGCTTTCTGGGATATACTCTATATACATCTTCTCTCTATTGTTGGTCTTTAATGCTTTAATTATTCTCCAAGGCTCTATGCTTCTAGTTCCTCCTATAAACTGTGCATGTTCCCATCTCTCGTTCTTTTCTTTGTTTATCATCCTCCTCGTTTCTGCATTTTTCTCTTTATATTTCTGTAGATCTTCTTCTGATTTTGTATTCAGCTATTTTTCGTATAGTCTTTTTTTCTCCTTTATAGATTCTTTGGTTTTTTCACAGATTCTAATTTTATGTTTCTTATTCTCGTTGTCTTCTTATTCTCGTTGTCTTCTTTACCTAATGCTTCTAGGGCCGCCTGTTTGATGCATTCTTTTATGTGGTCATACATCTGTTTGGAGGTTGTCGTAGTTAAATTCATTTAATTTTTGATCTAATCGTCGTCTATATAGGTCTCTTATCGTTTCGTCTTGCAGTAGTGTATTTTGTATTTTATTTCTTTGTCTGCCTTTTTTGTTGTCTCATTAGTATTTCTGTTTTCTTTATCTATTGTTCCTGTTTGTTTTATTGTTTTGTACCACGGTACTTTTATATTTGCTATTAATAGTCTATGGTCTGTTCCACATTCTGCCCCTCTCTTTACTCTTACGTCTTTTATTTTGATAGTGGTATCGTTTTTAATTATAATGTAGTCTATTATTGATTTTAAGTTTCGTGTTTCTTGCATCCAAGTATATTTGTGGTTGTGTCTATGTTTGTAGAATCCGTTTGTTATTTTGAGGCCGTTTAGTTCACACAGCACTATTAGTCTCTCTCCGTTGTCGTTAGTAATGTCTTCTCCGAATGGTCCTACGGTATTGTCCATTGTTTTCCTTCCTGTTCTCCCATTCAGATCTCCCATTATTATTAATTCTTGGTTTTTCTTTACTTTTTGTGTTTTTATTCCTAGTATTTCCATGAAATTATCTTTTTCTCTTATAGTGCTGTCTTCTGTTGGGCCGTATACTCCTAATATTACCATGTCTTTTCCTAGCATTGTTATATTTAGTTTTATGATTCTTTCATTGATGGGTTCCCAAGATGTTATTTTCCTTTTCCACTTTTTTTTTACTAATATTCCAACCCCGGCCTTTGCTCTTTCTTCCTTCTTTACTCCACTCCAACAATGCATCACTTTATTTATTTCTTCTATTCCACTTCCCTTTTTCTTCGTCTCGCTTATTACTAAAATGTCTATGTTCATCTTCTTAAACACTTGTATGACTGATGTTCTTTGTCCTCCATCCCTGTATATTCCAGGTGCCGAGAGCAGCTATTCTGTTTCGAGATTTCTTCGTTTGGCTGAGTTTTAAGCTTGGGTTAACTATTCGCTTTGAAGTAGAATTTCCCCCCCGTATCCGATGGGGCTCCCTTCTTCGAAGGTGTGGATTGCCACCCGGGGATTTTTGCTTATCTTGTGATTTTTCATCCTACTTTTCAAAAACAACTAGCATTTCCCAGTTTAGCTTTTATGTGTGTTAGGGTGCTAACTCCTAACGCCACAACCCTCCTCCTTTACCCGGGCTTGGGACCGACAACAGTGTTGATAAACTACTCAATCCATCCATCAGTACTGCAGGCGGAGTTGCTGTAATATTAATAAACCAGATTAGAAATTTGCTTTTTTTAAATAATCCTCAAAAATAAGCAATAAATTTGACTTTCTCAGGGTAAAGAGAGTAATCCAAGCACCACCACTGGATATCTTAGGAATCATTTTATTTATGTTTTGCATCGTCGCCATTTGTTCTTATAACATATTTGTAGCCTCAGGTATATATCTCAGGAAATAAAAGTTTGTACGTTCACAACTAAAAATTAAAGGTATTTTCTTGCCTATTGAGATCCCTAGAGCAAGACAGCAAATGAACTTTTTTAGGACGTTTCTACAAGTTTTTTGTGGATGATTTAAAACCACTTTTGTTATTTACGATTCTTTTTTCGAATTTTAAATTCAGTGAAAATTAATGGATAAAAAAAAAACTTTTCGTGACCTAAAACAAAAGATATATATATATATATATATATATATATATATATGTGTGTATATATATATATATATATATATATATATATATATAATATATATATATATATATATATATATATATATAGGGAAATCCTTAAAGTGCTCCAGGAGCGGCATGTGTGCGGAAAACACCTTAAAAAAAGTAGAGAGTACAAGACTATCTATATATGCTTTCTAGACTATCAAAAAGCGTTTGATAAAGTACAGCACATCAAGCTGATAGAAGAATTAAAGAACATCTAACTTGACCAAAAAGTCAGAAATAATAAAACATATCTATTGGAATCAGACTGCTGTAGCACAGAGGAAACACCGATGCCGCAAGGAGTCAGGCAAGGCTGCGTACTGTCACCTGTATTATTTAACTTATATTCCCAAGTCATCTTCAAGAAAGCATTATGGAAACGAAGTGAAAAAATCAGGATAAGGGGTGACGTGATAAATTTCATTCGCTTTGCCGACGATACTGTGATCTTAGCAGAAACATTAGAGGACCTGCAAGCATTGGTTGACAAAGTTAATAGAAAAAGTGTCACAATGGGTCTAACGATAAACACGGAAAAAATAAAATTCTAATTATCAAACCAACAATTGCTAATTAGTCCCCGAAGGAAAACAAATAGAACGTGTAGAAAAATATAAATATTTAGGCACCTATATCACAATCGACATTGATCAAGGCACTGAAATTAAAACCAGGATAGTGGTTGCAAGAAAATCATTTCTAAAATTCCGGACAATGTCCTGCAACAGAAACTTATTATTAGAGGTCAAGACAGAAAACTCTTGACAATCATGAAAGTACAAAAAACATCCTACTTAGGTCATGTACTCAGAAACAAAAAATATTCACTATTGCAGGGACGGCAGAACTGACGGTAGAAAGGGTGTCGGAAAAAAGAAAAAGTCTTGGCTGAGAAACATCAGAGAATGGACCGGCATTAATGTAGAGGAGTTGTTTCATGTTACGAGGGACAGAGAAATATTTAGAGAAGTGTAAAGGCATGAGAAGAAGAATATACATATATATATATATATATATATATATATATATATATATATATATATATATATATATATATATGTATATATATTAGCTATAAACGTTTATTATATGGAAAAACCCTCGTTCCAGGGCCGGTTGAAAAGAATTTTAGAATTAGGATAGGCCGAACAATGCAGTATGCGAAGAAGAATATTAATTATTGATAATTGTTTTCAGGCAGACTGGCTTGTTTACATTAGGTAGATTAAATTATACTTAAGTTACTGTGATTGACATGTCTCAAATCACTAGACCATTAACTCTATTTTATGTGACATATATGTCCATATATCAGTAGAACGTGTTTATGTAATCGTAATGAGGTTTCTGTAACAGAGATATTTTGGTACGTACTAACATAGTTTAGACAGCCGAAGTAGACGGTCAGCTTTGTTAGATGTCTGATTGCAAATTGTTAATGAAAGTAATTGTTGTCGAAATTGCCGAAAATAGTTTAATTTTAAATAAAAGCTAACATATATATATATATATATATATATATATATATATATATATATATATATATATATATATATATATATTATATATGTATAGGTTAGTGCGAAGTGATTTTTTACCTTTAAATATAGTAAATAGTTTTTATCGTAAGAAACATATTATGGCGTAGAAAATCGCTTCTTCATGAAAGAGTTAAACCCTATCCAGTATCGTAAATATTATAAGAAAATTGAACGGATTCTCGACACATAGTGATTAATATATATTCCCAACATTAATTAATAAACTTTCTTGGTTTAAGAAGATGTTATTTCTACTTTGTTGGTAATAAGGGATGAAGTTTTAAGAAAATTAACTTAGTTTAAAAGTCGTCGTTAACTTAGGTACTTAATTTAACATTTGTAGTCCTTCGCAGGTAAATATGGAAAATATTACAGTCAGAATTTATAATTACCATAATCTAACTTGAAAATGAAATACTATTTTAAACAAATGTTTGACTCTTGGTTGGGTAAGTAATAAGAATATTTTATTTAATACCTTCTTCCACACAATAACGATTCAAATTACGTACATATTTTATTTTATATGTACTTATTATACACAACATTTTCCTTTCTCCCAACATTTACATTCATCTTTGTAAAGTTTCGTCGTTAAGATAAACATTAAAGAGATCCTGCTTGCGTATTTAGCCCTATATAATGTATCGTTATAGTTAAACAGGGCAGGAATGCATTTGGTAAGATGGATTAGGTTTCCTTTAAAGATATTACGTATTTTCTGTTCTTCACTATAGAATGGAGAGGTGGACACTCACATGAGTAATGTGCCAATGATTTGATACATTCGAAACGTGAATTTACTGTAAAATTCCAGATAATTGTTCCAGATTTTTTTTTATGGGTCTAGCACACGTACTGCAGGGAAGTCCCTAAAGCGCTACAGGAGCGACACGTGTGCGGAAAAAGTGATTCACGTTGTTCTTGAATCGCTGTAAATTGTACTCGGTGAGAAACACAGTCCTGGGCAAATTATTCCAAAGGGATGATGTTCTCCATATAAAAGACTGCTTGAAAAGTGTTGTACGAGGAGTAACAAGCGTGTCAGTAGCCGATGTCCGAGCGCTCAAAGTGAATGAAGAGATAAGCATACTGTCATCTGCAAAGCGCTAGAGTGGGTTTCCGGTCTTTTCCAGCAGATCGTTAATGTAAATGAGAAAGAGAGTAGGAGACATTATGGAGCCTTGGAGCACACGGCGTTGATAGTGATGGTGTCGTCGACCGCCACTCGTAAAGAACGCTCTCTGAGGAAACATGAGACCCGCAAACAGAACTTTTCAGACATACCATAAGAGCGTAGCTTAGCCAACAGTCCATCGTGCCAAACACGGTCGAATGCCTTGGATATGTCAAGAGCAACCGCTCGAAATTCTGCAAAGTGTTCAATTGCGTTGTTCCAAACATGTGTTACACAAGGCAGAAGATCTCCTGTTGATCTATGTTTACGAAAGCCATATTGGTGATCGCTAATAATGTTGAATCCTTCAAGAAGATGCTGATTGATAACCTTTTCCATGACTTTCGATATTATTGAAAGCAGTGCGACGAGTCGATAGTTATTTGGCAAGGTCTTCTTACTTTTTTTAGGTATCAGCTGAACTGTGGCACATTTCCAGCAGAAAGGAAATATTCCCTTTCTGTAGGATAGATTGAAAAGTCTACAGAAAACTGATGTTAGTTCCCTCGCACAGTTTTTGAGAACTATGGCAGGTATTCCGTCAGCGCCAGAAGCCTTTTTGGTGTGTGTCTAGCTTCATTAAAATACGCATTATGATAACGCTGTCTGAAGACAATATTGGGCATCCTCGACTGCAATATGGGAATGGTAGGTGGTGTTTTTCCTTGCTCTGAATGGCAGTGTTAGAATGAGAAATTGCCTTAATGATTGCCAACTTCAACGGGACCAGGCACTCTAACAAGAAGAACGGAGAAAATAATCGTTCTTAATCACATATGTTTGTGTGGGAAGTAATTCGGAAAATGTCAAAGTCAAATATTTCTTTATTATTCAGAAATCTGTACAATAATATGTTCACTTACTAAATTACTATATGGCAAAGACAATGTAGAATTACATGCATATTCATTTGTTGCTTTTAGCCTTTCGGCTGGCTTGATTTGATGTTCGACCATTCTTGGTAACTTTACGTAGTGGTTATTCTATTTCTCTAATCATTTCCGACCGTCCCTTCAATGATTTTTATCTATTTGTTTGTTTGAAAAAGAGTATGTTAATTATTTATGCGGTTTTTAACGATATTTTATTTTTTTGTGTTTACTGGGAAAAATTATACAAAAAAAAACCAGTTTGATTTTGTCAGGTACAAGGTCTAGTCATCAGTTTGACTGTATTATTAGCCAATCTGTATTATAATTCCTTTCATTCCTCTTTCCCTCTCTCTCTCCCTCCCTCCCTCCCTCCCTTTGATGATCAGCGGTGAAATCGTACATAAAATTATATTTTTGGCATTAATTCGGTAAATATGTAGTCTCTATCTCAAAAATTGGTTTCAAACTTAAACTAATTCTCCCCATTTTTACATGTGGCACTACCAATTCTAGAGAAACAAAGTCATCACCTCACGCGATGCTTCGAATCATATCTCCTTAAAATACAGTCCCGAAAGTAATCGAAATGCTCTATTTTAAATGCAAAATATGCATCTGAAGCCGGGCAAATGATATTGTTCAACTTTAGGAGAATATGCTATGACGCACGAAACATCCAAAATAGAGTACCAATGATTTCAAAGCGGTGGCTTTGTTACAGGATCTATTAGCAGAATATACGGAAAAATACTTAAAAATAGAATAGAAACGGAATACGCGGACGTAGAAGCTGAAGAACAGGCAGGCTTTAGAGCGGGAAGATCCACAATAGACCATCTCTTCTCACTGACACAAATCCTAGAAAAGAAAACCGCATTTGATCAGGAAGTCCATGTCTTGTTTGTTGATCTAAAAAAGGCCTACGACAGCGTGCCCCTAATGAGATTGTGGGAAACACTACAACAGAGTAATGTAAGCACCGAAATAATTAAAGCCGTAAAATCCTTATACCAAGACGCAAGAAGTAGTGTGAAAACCAAATATGGTATATAACAACAGGGTTCCCGGTCACAAAGGGTCTCAAACAGGGCTGCTGTATATCCCCAACGCTATTTAAAATCTATTTGGAGAGTGCACTGAAGAACTGGAAAAGGAAATGCAGCAGTATGGGATTACCACTGGATGACGATACTACATTGTACACGCTATCATTCGCAGATGACCAGGTAGTAGTCGCTCAGGACATCGATGATATGGAATACATGACACGAAAACTTATGGATGAATATGAAAAATGGGGCCTAGAAGTCAATATTAATTAAAAAGACCGAGTACATGTGCGTCGGAGGACAACAGCAGGACTTGAAACTGGCCACAGGACACACCATCAAACACTGTGCCAGTTATAAGTATTTGGGAACGAGAATATCTAGGGACGGAACACTGGAAGAAGCAATATTCGAGAGGAATATCCAAGGAAGAAAAGCGATTGCAATGCTTAATAGTATACTATGGGACAAAAACATAACCATTGAAAATAAGAAGAGAATTTACAACTCAATAGTGAAAAGTATAATAACTTACAGATCCCAGGTGTGGCCATTAAAGGAAAGAAACAGAAAAAATACTAAAAGCTACAGAAATGGATTTCTGGAGACGAGCAGCCAGAAAATCCAGAAAAGACCGCATACCAAATGACACGATAAGGCGAGCTTTATAAATAAAGCACGATATAGTGGAACGAAATCAGAACCCAACAGTTGGTATGGTAACGGACATGTACAGAGAATGTCACAAGACCGACTGCCTAAAAAGATTTTAAATTGGAACCCTCATGGAAAAAGAAAGCGAGGAAGACCACGCCAAAGCTGGAGAGCAGGAATGAACAAGGAAGTACTAGAGAGAGATCTGGAGAAGGAGGGATGGAGAAACCGGGAGGAGTGGAAATTAGGCATCGGAAGACGGAAGACGTTATAAAACCGATTGATATATATATATATATATATATATATATATATATATATATATATATATATATATATATATATATATATATATATATATATATAGACTTTGTTCTTTCGGATTGTAAACTTTATGGAACATCAGCTCGCATACAGCAAAAATGATGTTGGATTTTTTATCAATTTTTTTGGGACTGAAGTTTCTCCCCTTACTATTACTATTTATTTCGGACGCTACACACCATCTCACCGATTCTCACTTCACTTCACTGGAGGACGTTAAAAAAAAGTAAGACCAAATTCATCGACTTGCAACCACAATCTCTGTCAAAGAAGGAATATTTTTCTTGATCGAGTTGTATTATATTGGATATTCAATATTTTGGCAACGCAAAAAAAGGTATCAAATTAATTCATAAACCCAATATAATTTTTTATTTAATTTTTATCATAAAATATTGTTTTTTAACAAGAAATTATTCAGAACGTAATAAATTCCCAAATGAAAACACGCAATATTTTTTTTATGATAATGATTTCGTATATCTCTGGTGAACGTTTCTGTTCGATCAGTTATTTTCAATAATTCCCACAATATAGATAACTGGGAAATTCCTCCCACTTGAAAATGTCACGTTTGTTAACATCAAGAGACATTATGATGACAGATATATATCAAGAGATTCAAGGGGTAAAGATGGATCGCTTGGTAAATCGTTTTAATGACCTTGTTTGCTTTTGGTATTAAAAAATATAATGAATGAATATTCTGTAAATAACCGTTACATACGACATATAAAGTGTGTCCATAAAATTTCCAAATTATTGCAAAAAAATAAGGCAGAAACAAGGTCACGATTACCAACAGTACATTTAAATGAGCAGTACTTTTAGTTGAACCCCTAGCAAATCTAAAGTAATGAAAGACAATTTGTCAAATTTCCACAAAATTGCATTACGCGTTTCGTTACATGATAACTTCTGCTGATGCTTTTCGGCGTTAGTAAATTTCACACCAAGACTACCTGCGCCCTTAATACAACAGGTAAATTCCACACTATCCTTATAAGGGCGCTTAAATCTTACAGGTAATTTCCACACCAAGCAAATATAATTATATTTTATTCATCTAAATAAAATTGGACGGATTTCTTTTAAATCAGTTTTTATTGAAAATTTTAGATATTTGCAAAAATATATGTTTTTTATTTTATAGTAGAATAATATTTATAAAACATGATACATTAATTTTCAACAGAAGCAGCAACGGAGGAGATATGTCATGAAAATTTAAAAAATGATATAGATAACATTAACAAATGGTTAAAAAAGAATAAGTTAAAATTAAATGAAAACAAGACAAAATTAATGGAAATTGATATGAACACTGACAGAGCATTCAAAATAAATAATGTAATAATAGAAAAAGTAAGTAATATAAAATACCTGGGTTTCCTCATAGACAGGGATTTGAACTTTAAAGAACATGTCGAATATATATGTAAAAAAATTGGGAAAAAAATCGGGTTTTTGAAACGTTTAAGTAAAGTAACAATATTAACTGCAATAAATATATACAACACCATGATAAAACCTCATTTTGAATATGGATCAACTGTGTTATTCACATGCTGTTCAGACCAACAACAGGCAAGGCTACAAAAACTCCAGAACAAGGCTATGCGCTCTATTTTGAAATGCAATCGTTTCACATCAATAAGATATATGCTAGATGCACTGAAATGGCTAAATGTAAAGCAAAGACTGCAGCTAAATACAATATGCTTTATCCAGAAAATGAAAATGGGAAATGCACCGGAATACTTGATTGAACAAATAAGCTATGTTGGGGATGTTCAACCGTACAGCCTGAGGAACGCATTAGATTTTAGACCGCAACGTGCAGATACCAGTGCAATGCAAAAATCTTTATTTTCAAAAGGCCTGACCTTATACAATATGATGCCGAACAACATAAAGAGTGAAACAGCTATAAATATGTTTAGAAAAGGAACAATAAATTTTGTAAAAAATATTAGTTTTTAATCGGAGTATGAAATTGTTTGTTAAATTTATTTTAAATGTAAATTAAAAAGTATTGTGAATACTACTACTAAATAAATAAAAAAAAAATAAAAATAAAAAAAACAATTTTTGCTAAATACATAAAATACAATTGGGCAAATTTCTTTACATATACTAGATAATGCTACAAACCTATACATATCTATATATATTTACAAAACAGGTTGAGAAAAATAGGAGACACATTTTAAAAAATTGAAACGATTAATATTCCTAATTGTCTTTGTTCATAAAGCTTTTTTAAATGTTTTTAATTTTTGATTATTATGATTATTACTTATTTTAGACTCGTCGACACTTTGTATTTTTATATATACGTTAATCTGAAATTCTTTCAGCCTATCGATAAAAAGTATACAGAAACGGATGTGTAGAATAAAAAGAATTATTTAGATGGGAATGGAAGGACTCACAACAGTTAGTCGTTCGAGTTAAAGATGGACTCGATTCTGCCCATATTTCAACTGGAAAATCGGCTCCTTCCTCTATATACGTTTCTAGTAGGTAATCACAAAATTTATTTCAACGTTCATCCTCAGGTTTTATGGAATATAAATCGTATGCAAAACTGTCACCTAATTCTTCGGGTGCTAAATAGGACAAGCCGAAACAATACTTTAACCAACGACCAATTTCAGAATTTTTGTCGCAATATTCTTTAGCTAGACCTAGATTCTGTATCTTGCGAAACCAAGATTGGTGTAAATGAAATCTACATCCTAACACTTTTAGCATTTGGCCAAACTTCAGATACTGCCTTATGAATAGATTTTTCGAAGTCAATAGTAATTTTTCTCTGGATTGAAATACAGTGTATCTGTTGAGTAAATCTTACATTTTAATAATGTGAAGAGGTTTTTGTATGTTTCAGCTCTCTTATCACGCAATAAGCAAAATAATAATGGAATGTAATGACCGTTTGCAAAACCATGCACTGTAAATAACTGTGTAAAATATTTAGTGCAGTATGAAAAGGTGCCGTCCATATATATTGGATATTTTACACAACATATTGACATTTGTAGTGCAAGAAAAAACAATAATGCCACTTTCGAGTTCATCGATATATAGAAAATTCTCACCCTTGCTAGTTTTGATTTCAAATGTCTGTAAAACACTATGCACCTCCTCAGCACTTCTTGGATTACGTCCTGGCAAAAATTTTCGTCTATGGTTATAAATGTTTTTTCTAATATATTCGACATCTTTTTCTGTTACTGTTTCAGGCAGCGTGTTTTGTAGTTCTTGTCGGATAATTTTAGATGGCCTTTCACTCATATGCTTTCCGGCTTTTCTTTTGCAGGAATTACTAATTGTTTGCCGATTCAGCTTCGTGTGTATGGAGTCCTTCACTTCTGGTAACTAAATTCTCGGGCCCAACGGTGAAAACACTTTTGATTTGCAATCTTTTTTTGAACATCTCCAAAATATTTCTCCACATTTTAGCACCTTTTGTCGAAAGTAAGTATAGTAATTCACACATAACATGTCCTTTCCTCGATTACTTTTTTATTAACTTTGCGTCCCATATTAGCAACACTTTAAAAAATATATGCACAACCAAGTAATAATCACAAATTAATAATATGTACTAAACTGATATGTAGAAAGGTTTAATAATGATTTAATTGAACAGGCCGGTGCGTACCACCACCCATTTATCAACCCTCATCCTCTACCTGAAAGTACTCGGTGTGGAATTTACTTCTGCAATTACAATCCCTTAAATATGTCTAGGTCATAAACGGATTAGTGGTGTGGAAATTACCTGCGCCCATGCTTTTTGCAACTAACAAACATTTAGGTTTTTTTTTCCACCTTATTATCTACTTTTACAGTTAATCTGAAAATAGTTAGTTAGGGTATTTTTGGAATTCATACTGAACTTTATAATGTATTTAACTTTAATAATGGGGATTTCCCATTGGTCATATTTATTTCTGCATGTTCGTTTAAAATGGAACCTGTGTTTTTCAAACTGTTTATCTCTAGGCATTCCAAAATGTTTAACTTTTTTCCTTTGTTTTCTACATGTAATATTTCAAACTGGTCATTAAATTGATGGTTTTGTTCTATTAAATGATTGCTGTATGAAGAATCTGTTTTGTTGTTAAGAAAACTTCGTTTGTGTTCTGAAATTCTAGTTTCAAATCAGCGCCCTGTCTGCCCTATGTACGCCTTAGTATACGAACCGCAATTCAGTTTATATACCCTGATTTTCCACCTTTGTTTTGTTTCGCAATTTTTTATGAATTTTCCTAGTGAGTTATTAGTTTTTAAAGTTATATTTATATTATTTTGGTTTCAGAAGTGTTTAATTTTTTTCTGAAGGTGTGCCAAAATAGGTTAATGATTTATGATTGCTATTGTTGTCTTTAGTTTTAGGGTAGACTTCAGAAATAGCTTTGTTTTTAAGTTTTTTATTGAGTACTGAATTGACAATATTTGGGGGGTAACCGTTATTTACGTCAATTTGTTTTATTAAATTTAATTTGTAATTATTTTCATTTTCAGATAAAGGAACACTCACTAGCCTATGTAACATACTGTGATATACTGCAAATCTGTGTTGCTTTGGATGGTTCGAAGTGTTGTGTATTGTTGTGTATGTGTGTGAATATTGAAAATGTGTGTTTGTTGTTTATTCCTTGATATAGTCAGATCTAAGAAATTAACTTAATAAAAAAGAACAATAAAATAGCATTCAAAACCAGTAATTCCTTAGGGAGTATAATTTTGAATAACAAAACCAAATCTAAGAATTCCTTAAAATCAGGAGTTTATTTATTAAATTGTGGATCTTGTACTAAAACCTACGTAGGACAACCTGGTAGATCTTTTGAAACTCGCATTAAAGAACATAAACATAGTTATTTAAAAAAATAAGAGCAATTCACATTACGCAACCCATATAATAAACGAATCCCATAATTTTGATGATACGTTAAAAATCCTACATGTAGAAAATAAATCTAAAAAATTAAATTTGCTTGAATGTCTTGAAATTAACAAATGGAAAAACTCCAATCAATTATTAAACGAACAGGTAGACTTAAACCATTCACCCTTACTTATTCTTTATTAGTTCTCGGAAATAGTACCACAGATTTGCATTCTTAAAATAATTCTGTCGCCGCCTCGACTTATCTCGCAATATTTTTCTTTATCTCCCATTATTTCTCCTTATCTCCCATTATATCACCTTATCTCCTATTATCTAGGCTTATCTTGACTTATCTCGCAATATTTTTCCTTATCTTCCATTATTTCTCCTTATCTCCCATTATCTCACCATAATTACTTAGACTTATTTCTGCTTATCTCCCATTATTTCTCCTTATCTCCCATTGTTTATACCTATCTCCCATTATCTCACCTTATCTCCCATTATCTAGGCTTATATCGAATTATATAGAACATATCATATGTACAAATTTATAAAAACACGTAAATCGGATAAGCGGTTCTCAAGTGATAAGCGCACTAACAGACAGACAGAGAGACGTTGAATTTTATATATATTATATCCTTTGCAACTTGATATTGTTCCATATTTAATGGTTTAGGCAGTATATTGCAAGAGAACGCGCTAACGGTAGCCTTTTTTCCGACTTGATTCACTATTATCGTCACTGCTTATTCTTTATGTTACCTAACGCAATAAAATATATCCTGTAACCTGGCCAGAGAACAAATGTATGATTTTTAAAAAAAAAGTACGTAACGCACTAACGGACAAACAGAGAGCCGTTGCATTTTATATATATTATAGATAGATAACCTGGCTAGAGAACATATGTATGTTTTAAAAAAAAGCACGTACATCGGATAAGTGGTTTCTTCAGTGATAAGCGCACTAACGGACAGACAGACAGAGAGACGCTGCATTTTATATGTATTATAGATATAGATTATTATTATTATATAACCTGGCCAAAGAATATATGTATGAATTTAAAAAAAAACACGTAAATTGGATAAGTGGTTCTCGCGTGATAAACGCACTAATGGACAGACAGACAGACATTGAGACATTGCATTTTATATATATTATAGATTATAGATATTCTCTGCTACATAATATTGTTCCATATTTAATGGTTTAGGCTGTGTATAGCAAGGGAACGCGCTACCGGCAAACTTTTTTCCGACTTCATTTACTATTATCGTCACTGATCATTCATTATGCGACCTATCGTAATAAAATATAGCCTATAACCTGGCCAGAGAACATATCTATGTTTTAAAAGAAAAGTACGTAAATCGGATAAGTGGTTCTCCAGTGATAAGCGTACTCACGGACAGACAGACAGACAGAGAGACGTTGCATTTTATATATATTATAGATGATTGATTAAGATTTGCAAGTAGACCGCACACTACACTGGCACCCATTTCTTTACCTCAATTTTGTTTTAAGAGCACCCACACAGATTTTTAGAAACGAGCAGCCTCGTTAATTTGTCTGGTTTAATTGAAGTCCATAACCTTATTTTATTGTTAATAAACTTAGAATTAATTTACATCAATTATCGACTATTTCCATAAAATATATGTACAAGATGATATGCTCCAAAAATTTTCCGCCGTGAATTTTATTTTTCATTATTACTGAAAATGACTTTCCGACGTTTTATCTACGATTGCACAAGGCATCTTCAGGAATTCCTTCGATATCAGAACACGTTCGGCGTGGAAAGTTGGTAGCGACTGTGTCTTAGGAACGTGAAGGAATTTTGTTTATCCAATATATGAAAAAGTCGTTTATTGAAGGGTAAACAAACATTTTTTTTTCGATGGACTGGACTGGACTAAGTGTGTTAGTGTATACAGTAGTTTAGTAAGCAAATATTCCACAAGTTTTCCCTCATAGCTTGATAAATAATTTTAAAAAACACCCTCGTACTTTAATATAATTTGCCCCACTTCTACTTGTCGGCAAATAATTTTCTTACTAATGTTTACCTTTTGGAAAGTATTCTAATTATTTGATTAATGGAGCCCAAGGCTAGTGAACAGACACTTTCTCCCAAAACCCAACGTGAAATCTTAAAGAGCATTGACACAGGTAAGGCATTTCGTTCTGGAATGAAATGGATAATGATTATATCAATAAGAAAAGACAGATATTGAGTAAACACCTTATGAATCTACAACGTATTTAAAAACAGAAATTATCAGATGATGATAATGACAGACCTACTTTTTGAAGGTGGACCGTCATTCCATTCTTTGTTAATTATAAATGGCAATTATTGGATTGATGTTTAGATTTTTATTTTTTCCGTGTTTATCTTTAGACCCATTGCGACACTTTCTCTATCAACGTTGTCAACCAATGCTTGCAGGTCCTCTAATGTTTTTGCTATGATCACGGTATTGTCGGCAAAGATGAAAAGCATATATAGATGGTCTTGTCGTACTCTCTACTTTTTGAAGGAGAACCGTCATTCCAAAAATGTCCTCTTTTTTCCATGCCAATATTTAATTCACTAACATGAATAATATATTTTCTTATTTCCCTTATAAAAGACCAATGTTGTTACTTCTATTTACACTGTTGCTTTATTTCAGCAACTTTTTAACTAGTCAAATTGCTCTTAATACATTTTCTGCCATTTTCAGCTATAACGAACAATCGCTAACTTCTTTACGGTAGTTTATATTCTATCAATTACAGGAAGAAAGTTTCTTTGAACACTTGTTCTCTCAATTTCACTAATCAAAATGTCGATAACGTATTCATTGTACATTCTAAGCAAGTTGAAAGATAATTACGCTCCTTTATTATAATGAATTTATTTCAGTAAAATGATTTTAGTAGCAGGATTTCATTATAAACTTTTACTGCTGTAGGGAAAAAATTTTGTTTTTAACAGCTAAGGTAAATAAGAAACTTCAATACAACTAAGTGCTTTGGTAGCTTTATAGAGTGGAAGATTTAAATTAAAAATTTTCTGTAAAAATATTATTAAGAAAGCTTCGTTCAAAAATAAAAATATTCTGGACCGAATCTGCAGTTCCTTCTTCATAGACCAAGAGGGCGACCTAAAATTTTGACCTGTCGCACAGTGTGTCGACTAGTACAAGTTAGCTGGACAAAATTATTTTTTCACTTATTTCAATTGTTTATGTATATTCTAAGCATATTAAGTTATTTTAAGAAAAAATTCATCGCGTTGGTTTTTTATATGGGCGTGGCTAATTTTTTTCCCCTAAATTAGTCAGCTACGCAGACATATTTAACGATAACTCGGGAACAACTTGTCAGATTTTTATAAATAAAACATTAAAAAATGCGTAACAAAATTTTATTAAAGTTGATTGAATATTTTTTATCGTTTTGGAGTTATTTAGAAATTAATGGAGAGAAAAAATTTTTTTCGTGTAAAAAATTCATTATTTTTTCGGTAAAAAAGCGCAATAACAAAAGAAAAACAAAATATTATACATTTTTCTGACAGCTGCGTATCTGGAAAATAAAATAAGGTATTAATCATGAAAATCGGTTAATAAATGTGGGTTTTATTCACAATTTACCGCAGGTACTCAATATCGATAAAATTTGTGTAATACAGCCACCCTTGCAAATCACGGTAGGATTGCATCAGCTTAGCAGGTAGATAACGGAACTAAAGGGTATTTTGTATAGTTATTAGAATTAAAAATTATAATACAGTGTCTTTCATTTAGCTGCATTTCGCTTACCTGTATTTTTTGTCCAGCTGCACAAAAGATTGTATAACAAAAACAAAATATTCTGCGTATTTGCACGAATTTTTCTACAAACTTGAATGTGCAACTAATTGAAAGACACTGTATTATTATTTTTAATAATAACCAGATGAAAAATCATTTATTGCATTTGTCAATTAAAAATAAAACAATTAATCCATATTACTTAGTTTTATTGACACAAAAAGGATAAACTCAAATAATACCTGCCTTTCAAGTAGGTAACTTGTGCATTATACATACATAAGTAGTTGGTATTTTAAAAATGTTTTTGATTTTTTTAAGGTACATATTTCTTGCTGTTCGGTTCAAAAAAAAAAATTGTTTTTGAAAATTCCAGTCAAAAATTGTTTTTGTTTAATTTTAAAATAAATGTTATAAATGCTCTGTAATAAATTTAGCATAATGACACTGACTGTAATTATATGTAAAATAAAAATACTCATTTATTGATAAAGAAAAAATTTACAAGTCAAGGTTTACATGCTTAGTACAAGCACTACATAACTAAAAATAGTAGCTGAACCTAATAATCATCATCAGAGTCTTCTTATGAGTCGTTTACTGTATAATCGTCATCATTTTGTGGCAACTAAGATAATGTTTTCTGGTTTCAAGACAAAATTTTTTGAATTCAACTAAGTTTATCTCGAATCCAGAAGACAAAGTTCTCAAAATAACATCAAACTTTTTTATAATTGTAACATCCAACCCTGTGATCTGAGCACTCATCTCAGCATTCTTAAAAAAAGCGACGGGCTGTATTTCCATCATTTGAAGAACCAAATCCTGGCTTTGGTTTATCTACAATGAGTTCCATCTCGTTCTTAAATTTCAATTTGATTTCCTCGAAACGAACCTTGATATCTGCTTTGCCTTCGTTGCTTCTAGCCTGCCATTTCTTAATATTCAACTTGTAACTGATATGTAAAAGACATTCGAAGCAACGAATCCAAGCATGAAATGTAGATAAACCAAAGCCAAAATGTTCTTGATTGCTGTTAAACATCGCGGGGTCATCGTTCATCGTCTTGGGGGTGGCGCCACAGATGAAACACTTTTGGGATGAACTAGTTTCCGTTAAGGCGTTACACACCTTTCCGTCTGTCATTGTCAGCAAAAGTTCGTGTTTTACAGAGATTTGAGAATCACCACAGTTGATAAGTGTTGGAAGAAGAGCATTAACTTCTTCCCACAATCTATTTGTCTCCACTAACGTGAAGTCGTTCGTTTCTTTGGCAAATATAAATTTGATTGGGCGACAATACAAAGTTGATGAAGGCTGAGGATTTTGCCAAATAATTTTGGACCCATCATATAACTTAAGGGGAACTAAAGAAAATGCGAAAAGAAACTCGTTCGTATATTCAGTGTTTTCAAATCTCTGTTTGTATGTGCTGTGCCCAGAACTTCCGTCACATCCCATTTACTAACAAATGTAAACGATGAACTTGTTGGGAGCACACTGCTGATAACTTCATTCTGTGCTAATACTAGACGTTCCACTGTTTTATTTAATAAGGCTTGCAAATTTATTTCAGCACGAGTTTATGTTATAGCAATGTGCTCCTCTGCAGGGTAACAGGCCTGTTTGGACTTTTTTAAACTAAAATATGACGGAAACACATTATGCCCCGCCTTCATGGACCACTTCCTAGTTTGTTTGTAAGAATGCGTTGATGACTTAGAATCTATATAGTAAGCTAAGGCTTCGTCACTACTTAATTGCCTAGGATTAACGGAACTGGTATTTTTAGACTTAATAATATTATCTGGGCTCTCACTAATGTCTCTAATCACATTGGCAATTTTCCTTTGCCCTGCTGAACGCACAGCAATTTCGGCAGCAGTCACCAATTCACTGACACTTCGGGATTCTACGAGATCCACGACGCGACGTTTCTTCGTCTTAAACGACGATTCCTTGAAATCTTTGCGAGGTCTTCCTGCAGGAGTCACATTCTCACTTGATGTTGAAGGTTGTGGCGCAAAAGAACTCGCAGTAAACTGTATGTCTGCTTCATTCAACCAATTCTTATTTTTAATTAAAAAACGCTCCTTCGACTTTCCTGAAGCCAACCATTTGGCACCAAACTTATTAGACAAGTTGGATATCTTCAACTTTATTTCTTTTTGGATGCTTTCAGTAATGTCATCAAAGTGAAATTTTGAAGAAAGAAAGTCATATACACGCGAGTTTTTTTTCATTCTTCGTGTGTTTCAACCACTCCTCAAAAAAGGCTACCCTTGAAATAGAGTAAACGTGTTCTGGAAAAAAAAGAAAAAAAAAAACATGTTGTACTGAAGTGTGCTAAACAATATGTGTATTTTTACGAAGAATAAAGTTATTTCTGTGTAATATCTAAAAAACTAGCCCGGATAGAGGTGAATGTCTGTATATTCTGAACTTTCAAAGTTTTTTTTTTTTAAAAACACGCTAAAGTATATAGGCTATTTAAAAAAAATACTAAAAATTCAAATTAATAGATTCTGAATAAAAAAATACATTAAAAAATAGTACTTACCCTCAGTATTAATATTCATCACAAAAACTTTCACAATATTACAATATGTCGCTATAAGATGTGCACGAAAGTGTCGCTAAATTGCAACCGATTGATTGAAAGAGCTGCATTAAACTCATTACCTGACTTCTGACGCTTATGACTCGCCACTTGCAAATTTGATAAACAACCTTTTCTCGGAATTCGGGGTTTGGTGGTGTTGTTTACGTTTTGCAAATAAGATTTCCTGGAAATCATAACATGAATTTTGTCCACCTAGCATGTTCTACGCGACATACTCTGTGTCGCCTAAAAATCTACCTAGTTGTTCATTCTATCAGGCGAGTCGAATAAGAACCTTTAACGTTGATTTTGCGGTCCCTGTGCCCAGGGAGGCCCAAAACGCTACTATCGTTTAACCGGATCCAGCTTTAGGGCCCAAAAAAAACGTCGTCATTTAATCTTATAAAAATCAATAAATTTATCTGTGGTTGTGTTAGCTGATATTTGTTGGAAATTCATAATAAAATTATATAAAAACAGCACTATGTTTTAATTTCCAGTATATTTAAAATGACTTGACAATTGTTTCACCATACAATGGCCTCTTCAGAAGTCCTATATAATTCTAGAATTATCTTTTTTGATGTACAAAACTTATTTCCTAGTGTCCCACCCTGGCCAGTCAAGAATTCGAATATTTCCCAAGGGTATGGTATAGGTATGTGGATGATATTTTCGCGATTTTTGATACAAAGAAAGCAAATATTGATGATTTTGTTTCTAAATTAAATAGCCGGTATAATTCCATTAAATTCACTTACGAAGTTGAGAACAACGGACAATTGCCTATTCTAGATTTTTTAATTATTAAAAATAATAATAGATTAGAATTTGATATCTATAGGAAGGACACAGTAACAGATAGATATATTCCTAATGATTCATTTCATTGCAAACAACACAAATTAGCCTCATTACATTTTTTAGTTCATCGTTTGGTCACTTTCCCTCTCAATATAGTAAACTTTAGTAAAGAAAGGAATCGTATTAGAAATATAACTAGAGTTAATGGTTATGACGATGACTTAGTAAATAAACTAATAAATAGACTTAAGTTTAGGTTTAATATTCAGAATTCCACCTTTTTTACACGCGAAGAAAATAACACCAAGAATGTCTCCATACCATATAATCCAAAATATAGCAAGGGACTCAATAAGGTATTTAATAAGGTAGACCTCATCTTAGTCTATAAGTCATCAGACAATCTGAGGAATATTTTAGGAAATCCCAAAGATAAGATTCCTAATTGTGAGAAAAGTGGAATTTATGAAATTAGTTGTAATAATTGTGACAAAAATATGTTGGGCAAACTAAAAGGTCAGTTAAAATACGATTTAAAGAACATTTAGCACACTTAAAATACAGTAGAACAGAAAAGTCTAGCATTGCCGAACATGCCCTTGAAGCTGATCATATTGTAACATTGGATAATCTAAGATTAATAAAAAATGTATCTGATAGGAAATTGTGGAACGCATACGAAAGTATAGAAATTATAAAATGTAAAAGTAGTTTAAATAAAGACAGAGGGCCTATTCCTTATAGTCCCCTCTACTGGTTACTTAACCGGAACTGATGGCCCTACCTATGCCATTAGTTCATTAGTAGTAATTCAAGGGTTAGGCTAAGTATAAATAGGGTTGATTTGTAGTTTAGCTCTAGTCAATCATCGCTCCTGATGAAGCTAACATGGTTAGCGAAACGCGCGTCGAGTGCAAAAATAAAGTGTTTGGTGTAGTGGTGATATATACTGAGTAGGGATATTTTAGATTTACTTACGACGTGCTTGGATCAAAACTGTTCTGAATTCAACGATAACTTTTATACATCTAAAGAAGGTCTAATAATGGGTAATCCTTTAAGCCCTTTACTAGCGGAAATTTTCGTGGATCATTTAGAACTAAAAATTCATCAAAACGCGGTAAGCAAAAATATTGTTTACTGGCATAGATATGTTGATGATATCATTTCCTGTTTCACGAGAACAGATAGACAACTAACAATCTTCCTTAACTTCCTAAATAATTTGCATCCTAACATTAAATTCACCTTAGAATTAGAAACCAATAACTCTATAATTTTTTAGACATATCTATATCAAAAGTGAGCAATAAACACGATTTTTTCGATTTTTCACAAACCTTCACATACTGACACAGTTATATACAATACTTCATCCAACCTTTATACTTACAAAATGGCAGCTTTTAACTCTTTCATACATATACTGTTATATATTCCTATAACTAAAACTAATTTTAACAAAGAATTCAACATAATCAAACAAATTGCAATTAATAATGGATATGACCCCAACATTATAGATAATATTTTTGGATAAAAAATCGTTTAAAACAGGCAATCTCTCTAATTTATCCCACTATTAATGACAAAAAAGGAAAATTTAGCACACTCACGTACACAGAGAAAATAACTAGAACAATTTCAAAACATTTAACAAAAAAGAACAGTAAAATAGCATTTAAAACCAGTAATGCCTTAGGGAATATAATTTTCATTAACAAAACCAAATCTAATAAATCCATAAATCAAAAAAAAGTTTATTTATTAAATTATGGATCTTGTACGAAAACCTACGTAGGATAAATTGGTAGATCTTTTGAAACTCGCATTACAGAACATAAACATAGTTATTTAAAAAAACAAGAACAATTTACATTACGCAACTTATATAATAAACAAATCTCATAATTTTGATGATACATTCAAAATTCTGCATGAACGAAATAGATCTAAAAAAATTTAATATGCTTGAATGTCTTGAAATTAACAAACGGAAAAACTCCAATCCATTATTAAACGAACAGGTAGATTAAACCATTCACCATTACTTAATCTTTATTCGTTCTCTGAAATAGTACCAAAGATTTGCATCTTTAAAATAACTTTGTCAATAACACAGGAGAACAGCTGTTTTGGTGTCGAGGTTTTTTGAGCTGATTCTATATCAATTTGATGTCCTGAATTCAAATAACGTATTCATTTGTACCTAGGAGCTCAAATTTTTAAGATATACAACTTTAGAGAAATAAAAGTTACATTATTGTAACTCAAATCCGTAAGTGTAGTAAACAAAAGTAGATACGAAATTTTTATTTTAGTTATACAAAATACAATATTATGTCGTACTTACAAACAAAAAAAAACATTGAAGAAATGAAATAGTCACTCAACACTTGGAAAGCTTCTTTTCCGCGACATTCTTGAATGTTTTTTTAAACAGTCCCTTTTTAAACTCCAGCAGTAATCTGCCATCATGTGCATGTCCCATCTTCCTTGGTAGCGGTCCTCCATAACTTTAATATCTTGGTGAAATCTTTCACCTTGTTCCTCACTCATGTCTCCTAAATTTTCTGGAAAACGGTCTAAGTGGCTGTGTAAATAGTGTATTTTAATACTCATATTGCACCCTAAGGATTTGAAACTATTAAGCCATTTCAACATAGTTTTGAGCTTTATGTTTGCCTAGAAAATTTTCTACAACTGCAACAAATGATGTCCAAGCTTCTCGTTCAACTTGATTCATTGAATTTATGAAGGCAGATTCCTTAATTAATTGTCTTATTTGTGGGCCGTCAAATATCCCTGCTTTGAGTTTTTCTGTGCTCAACTGATGCATTTTTACCCCTATATATGCAAAACAAGACCCATTCTTATCAAGAGCCTTTACAAATTGCTTCATTAAGCCCAACTTTATATGTAACGGAGGAAGTATGATTTTTTCTCTTTCAACCAAAGCGTCGTTAATGACATTCTTTTCCCCAACGTCCATGTTTTCTCTCTGAGGCCAATCTTTTCTAACCCAGTGGTGTGTTTTGTCCCTACTATCCCAGAGGCACAAGAAACACGGATATTTCGTGTAACCACTTTGCTGCCCAAGAAGAAAGTTTACCATTTTTAAGTCTACACAAATCATCCATTGATGTTCGTAATACTTTATCTTCTGCAAGACCAAAGCTATGGTATTATATTCTTCTTTCAGTTTCGTTGAGTGAGCTAGTGGTATTGAACCATATTTATTCCCATTATGTAGAAGGACACATTTTAAACTTCGCTTTGAACTGTCAATAAATAGGCGCCAATCATCTGGAATATATTCAGAAAGTCCCATTTCTTTCATGAGTCCCCTAATTTCTTGACAAAATACAAGATTGTCTTCTTGAGAAAAGAATGGTAGCAGATCTTTTTCTCTTGTACGGTAAAAGGTAATTTTGGTTCCTTGTTCCAGTAAATTTTTGTCGTTCAACCTAGAAGCTAGTACTTCAGAAGCTTTTTTCGATAAATTGAGATCCCTGGTGAGATCATTTAATTCATCCTGATTGAAGCGTTGAGGAACTGATGACGTCCCCTCATAGTCACTGTTAGTTTCATTAGCATCAGAACTTTTATTAGCATCAGAAGAGCGATCATAGGGAAAATATTCGTCATCAGAGATATGTGGTAGCTGATGAAATGTTGGAATCGGTATTTCATCTGAGTGCGGGATAGGGCGTATTGCCGAGTCTAAATTGGGATAAGTCCACTTACTGCGGTTATTTCGATTGATTCCATTAGTATTTACTAAACAGAAATAACAATCATTGAAGTGGTTTTTTTGGTTCTCTCCAAACCATTGGTACGCCGAATTTTAGACATTTTCTTTTCCCGGTAGTCCACTGCCGTAAATGCTCTGTACAAGTTTTACATACGAGATGCGGGGCCCACGTTTTGTCCTGATTACCAAGCTTAACTCCAAAGTATCCAAGATACGCTCGCTTTACAAAGTCAGTAATAGTTTGTCTGTTTTGTTGAAACATGTATTCTCCGCATATATAGCAAAACACATCAGGTTGATTTACACAACTTCTTCTTGAACTGGAACCTGAACTCATTTTAATTCTGTTCAATAACACAAAAACACTCTTTTCTTAACATAAAATAACACGCCGAATTCGATCTACTATCATTAGTAAGAACGCACAAACTGACGAGACTTACCCGAGTTAGGTGATTAAAAGGGTCAGTTCAGGTACCTGATAGGCAATGGTTCCACTATTTATAGATTTACCTGGAATTTACTCAATTACAGACTGACAATAAAACCATTGTACCTACATTAATGAATATATAATAATTTTAGAACTCTCATAAATGAATATACTGAATAAAAACCACATTGGTAGATAAGTTGATGTATCTAAAAAAGTAGAGCTGATAGAGAAAAACGGATTGCATGTATAGATTTAGCGTCCCAAATATAGTTAAAATCAGCTCTAAAATCCCAGGCACCAAAACAAAAATATTTTTTTGTTGCCCTGTGTAATTAATATAATAAAACAATTAACATAATCTTATGTAATTAAGGATAGTTTTAAGCACTATATAACCAGTATTATTACCAAACATTTTTTTTCTAATTAACTTCTGAAGACGCCATTGTATGGTGAAATAATTGTCAAATATATTGGAAATTAAAACATAGTGTTGTTTTTGTATAATTTCAATAACTTAAGTTTGTTCTTTGATAAAATAAGAGGGAACCTGCAAAAGGCAGACGTCGCGAATACCGGAGGACGAAGGGACCCGCTTTTTCTAGCCACGCGTCGGTCCTGTAACGCTTTAGGAATTTTCATGGAACACCTGTGCTAGGTCCATAAAGAAAAATATAAGGTATATTCAAGTTCTAAAGTCTATTAATGTTTTTTTTTGACGAAAGTTGAAACTTCTGTTATTGCTCAACATAATCTGCCTGTAGACGTACACATTTTTTACAAAGTCGACGCCATGATTCCGTGGCTACCGAGAACCATTTTGTAGGTATCCGTTCGGCTCACTTGAAAATCGTGAATGCGAGAGCGATGCGAGTATCCTACATCGTTAGAAACGGCCAAAAATGACTAGGAGCGAGATTAGGTGAGTTGGAAGCATACGAACTACTTATTGTTATGAAAAAACATCATATCTTCCGATATGCCGGAGCATCGTCTTGATGAAAAAGCATATACGGAGCTACCGTTGCCATAGTGCTTTTTGAAACACAATGCGTGAAAATTAGGCCTTCGCTGTCCCAAAAGATGGCCACCATCATTTTCTCGGCACTGACAGTAATTCGAAATTACTTCTGTGACGATAAGTCGATGTGCTTCCACTGCATTGATTGCTGTTTCATTTTAGCAGTAAAAAAACAGCATCAGTGTTTAATTAATTGTGACACCTACCATAAAGAAACTTTTTGAATTCTCAGGTTTTCATGCAGAATGATGTGCATAGATCCCAGGGAAATGTCAACTTGCTCCACTCGTACGATCATCTTCTCTGTTAGGCTGGTTCATGGTCAAAGCTTCTTGTGTTCAGTATCGTACGACGTTCGATCTTCTTTGAAGTGAAGAAAATGGATGATCACATTATTTTCTTATACACTAAACACTGTTATTTTTTTAACGCCCTTCACTTTAGCGGCTTGCTGTACGAATTCTGTGTACTGTGTGAGGCAGCCATCTGTGTCTCATATCACATATCCATAAACTCAACCGCATCTTTCTATCAACTCAATTATATTTGAAGACCTTAGAACTTGAACGCACCTCGTACTTTTACTGCTTCATGCTTGACTTTTGAAAGAAACTTATCTCATCATAATGTCGAAACTTTCGTTCAGCAAATAGCATAGAAGAGATTAAATTTTAACTCTAAATATTCCACTTGAATGCTCTACTTTTGTTCATGACGTAATATAGTGTATAAAACAAAGGTTATTTAAGGAGATCTAAGTTTATTAGTTTGTTAAATCACTTTTATTGTTATGTTCAGGAAGATATAAAGTTGATCGCAGTAATGAAATAAAATTTATGCGAACTAAGTATTACTGGATTCACTTGGGTTTATTTTGGCTCTATTAATAATTATAAAAACAATAATATGTATGTATGCAGAAATAAACTCCTGGACAAAATTAACGCAATAATTTAAAAATTAATTTATCTTTTTCTTATGTCAGTTTTAAAGTTTATCGAGTATTTGAATAGTAGGCTATGCATATTTTGTTTCGTTGTTCATGACAGAAATCAAAACAATTCGTTTAGATTTACAGTTTTAAAGAATTTTTTAGAAGATATACAATTTTCTGTAATAATGCGATAGATTTTCTTTAAAAGTAAGCTTATAAATTGTTCCCTTTTTCAAAATAATACGTTTTTGTGGTAGACTGTTTTATTTTTGACCCCGAAGAATTAGAAAAATGAATCGAACAAGGAATTTAACTGAACACGAGGTAGTGCGAGCCTCAGTTTTATTGGACGAGGGATGTTATCAGAGTTATGTTGCCAATTTGGTAGGCAAACATCGTTCCACAATAAGTCGTATGGTAAGACGCTTGAATGAAGTAGGAACTTATTTTAGAAGGCTAGGGCAAGGGCGAAAACGATGCACTAGCGACCTAGATAAACGTTTTATAAGACAATATGCTTTAAGAAACAGGACTGTCACTAGTTCTATATTAAGAAACGAACTCGAAGCTGTTCTCAATGTCTCAATTTCTTCTAAAACAGTTAGAAGACGGTTAAATGATGGGAGACCAGCCACTGCGCCCTTGCTTACTAGAGAGAACAGAGTTGCCAGGTTACGTTTTGCTCGAAATCACGAAAACTGGTCTGTGGATGATTGGAAACAAATTTTCTTCACAGATGAAACTAGGGTTAGTCTAAAACATCCAGATGGTCGTGGGCGAGTATGGCGAAGACCAGGAGAGAGGTTTGCTCCTTGTAATATCTCTGCATAGTTAAACTTAATAAACAGTGTGTTAATAGCTTCTGGTTGAAGTGGTTTCGGACGCTGAAAAAGTAGATGCGATTCTTATTTATGGAGAAGGAAAAGGGAATTCTCAGAAAGTCGTTAGACCGTATCGAGAACGTTACCCCGACAGATACATTCCGGATCATACTATGTTTTGTCGAGAAGGAAATTTGAGAAGCAATATGGATGCATTTTCTGGGCAGAAAGATTTTTTTAAACAAAAAACTGTTTTAACGGATGAAAAAGTAGCGGAAATTATGCAATATTTTCGAAAGCATCCATATAATTTAATCAGACTAGCAAGCAGGCAATTGAATGTACCCTTGTAACATTCATTTTTTTTCTAGATTTTAAGATCATGTTACGTCACTGTTTTTCTCCCTATTTCTCAATTTTTATATTTATTGCAGTGATTACTAACTTTTAAGCAGTGTAGTTCAATTGAGCCGTTTATATTACGGTATGCATTGCGGGTTATCTACTGGATTTATTTAATTTGCATCTAATGCGTCGATTGGCTAGGGTTTGTATCCGGGAAGTAGCTATCTTGAAGACATGATTTTAAGGAAGGGAGAAAAATATTTAAGGGTCCGGATGACATGGATCTAGGCTTTTTTCCATCATGTAGCCGTAGCCAGGTCTTTTTTCTTAGCCGAGATGAAGTAGGGCATATATTTTGTGAAGCCAAAGTAAGGGTATTTTTTCTACAGAAAGCCGCGCAGTAGGCTTTTTTCATCAAGTTTCCGTACTCATATATTAGTGATGTAGTAGTGCAAAAACGGTTTTAGTGTTCAAGTTCAAGGCTTTTTCCTTGAAATATCCCGCTTATTACCAGACCTTTAGGGGTCAAGAAAAGTTTAGTAGCCCAAAGGGAACTGGGGTAGCCAAGGTGGAGACATCAGTGTTATGAATATCTCACCAGGACAGGCCAAAAACTCATAGAAAAACCGTAAGTCATCAGTATATCCATCCGTAGACCTAGTTTCCCGCTGACAAGTGTGTTTTACATCGTACTGAACTGGTAACTCGTGAAGTGAATCCTACGAACCTTCAACATCGTGTTTAACAAAGCTTTAATTAAAATCCTGATTTAAAGACTCTATTTAATAATGCCACATACTAGACTAAAGGATTTTATTTAGAAATAAGAGTAATAGTAGTGCAGCGAAGTTAGAACTTTTAATTTTGTCATTAATAAACTCTTTTTCTTTATTTAAGGCTAGCGTTTCACTGAATCACCTGTTTTACTTTTCAGGACGCAACGGTTGTACCATAACAAAATTATTCTTAACAACTACATAATCCTTCAGTATTTTTTTATTTTTTAGTTCAAGTTAGATTCTTTTTATTTCAAAATGAATGGTGCCCAAAATCTGTACAACCAAGAATTTTAAATAACTGTAGAGACTATTTTCAAAAGACGTACAAAAATTATCTCTTACCCATATTACTCTACCAAGAAAAACTGAGCTAGTGTATGTCTAATTTCTTTAGTTCTTTTTGTATTAATATCCACTCAATCCATTATCAGAAATTATGAAAAGCAACGTGCGGGCGAAACGTAGAGGGTACAAAAATTGCGCCCAAACGAGAGGCAATCTTTTTCACACGCCACACCCTATGTGGCAATTCAGACACAAATACCATGACTATAAAATGCATAATCTTCAGTTATTAAAACGATGCAGAAATGATTATTAAATATGAGGAAAAACGTTATTTTCTGAATCATACGTTATGGACAGATGAAAATAATTTTGTCAGCTACGTCAAAGCTAACGGAAAAAATTATCATTACTGGGCTAACGAGAATCCATACAACGTTAATCAAATTGAGAATGAAGGCCATTATGGCGTTAATGTATGGTGTGGGATAATTGGGAGACATTTGGTTGGACTATACTTTTTTGAGGGAACACTAACTGGAAATAGATACCTTAATTTCTTGGTTAATACCCTACGAGTTTTATTAGAAAATGTTCTCCTTATTTTAAACAGGTATATGTGGTATCAACACGACGTAGCACCACCTCATATAACAGCTGCTGTTAGAGAGTATTTGAATGAAGGGTTTCAACGAAGATAGATAGAGGTTTGCAGCCCAGTTATTCAATGACAGTGAGCAGTTAAAGGCAAAAATATCAGATGCGTGCAATAGTATATCTGGAAAAATTATTTACAAGGCCACTCATCAAACGTTAATGAAAAGAATGGAAAATGCATGATAGAAGAAGAAAGACATATAGAAAATTTCTTTTCATGTTTTTTTTTTATTTTTTAAGTTTCAAACATTTAATTTTGTAAATATGTTTTATGTAATGTTTAAAGTTATATAGGTTTTTTTTGTGGTATTAATAAAAATAATGTATTCTTGTTTTTTATTGTTCAAAGATATTTTATTAAAGAAAAAACCTCAACAGTACGAGGCTGGTTTGAAAAGTCCGTGCAAAAATAAAAACTACTTATGTGTTTGGGGTAAACCTTTTTTATTTTTCGACATAGTCTCCTTTTAGGCTTATACACTTCGTCCAACGATGTTCTAGTTTGTTGATCCCTTCCGAATAATAGGATTTGTCCAAGTCTGCAAAATATCCATTGGTGTCTGCAATCACCTCCTCGTTTGAATAAAATCTTTGTCCCGCCAGCCATTTCTTCAAATTGGGGAACAAATAGTAGTCCGAGGGAGCCAAGTCTGGAGAATAGGGGGGATGTGAAACGAGTTGGAATCCTATTTCTATTAATTTTGCGACCACAACTGCTGAGGTGTGTGCTGGTGCGTTGTCGTGATGGAAAAGGACTTTCTTGTGGGCCAATCGCGGGCGTTTTTCTTGCAGTTCGGTTTTCAAACGGTCCAATAACGATGAATAATATTCACCTGTAATAGTTTTACCCTTTTCCAGATAGTCGATGAGGATTATCCCTTGCGAATCCCAAAAGACAGTCGCCATAACCTTTCCGGCCGAAGGAACGGTCTTCGCCTTTTTTGGTGCAGATTCCCCCTTGGTAACCCATTGTTTAGATTGTTGTTTGATCTCAGGAGTATAGTAATGTATCCATGTTTCATCCACAGTGACGAAACGACGCTTAAAGTCCTCCGGATTCTTCTGGAACAGCTGCAAACCATCCTTGCAACACTTCACACGATTCCGCTTTTGGTCAAGCGTGAGCAATCGCAGCACCCATCTTGCGGATAGCTTTCTCATGTCCAAATGTTTATGCAATATATTATGTACCCGTTCAGTCGATATGCCCACAGCACTAGCAATCTCACGCACCTTAACTCTTCTGTCATCCATCACCATATCATGGATTTGATCAATGATTTCTGGAGTCGTAACCTCCACAGGCCGTCCAGAACGTTCAGCGTCACTTGTGCCCATATGGCCAGTCCGAAAATTTTGAAACCACTTATAAACTGTTCTAATCGAAGGTGCAGAGTCACCATAATGTTTATCAAGCTTCTCTTTAGTCTCCTGAGGCGTTTTGCCTTTCATAAAGTAATGTTTAATCACCACACGAAATTCTTTTTCGTCCATTTCTTGAAAATCACTCGACTTCCTTGATTCACACGAATGCCAAACACAAAGAAATAGACCAATATGGCTGAAACTTGGTGTGCGTTCATTCAAGAGATGCTACTAACTAAACATGACCTCGATACGCGCCGGTGGTGCCATCTCTCGGACTTTGCACGGACCTTTCAAACCAGCCTCGTATAATAACTAATATTATTATAATTACTGTCAGATTAAAGTATGATAGCTGCCTAGTAGATAAATTGTTTGAAAATCGCCAAACATGGCATACGATTCATGGCAACCATCCAAAGCAACCGCAATAAGCACAAAAATATTTTAGAGGGTTTTGCTGCTTAACTTCTTTGCAAAATAAATTAGGAAAAAATAATTTAAGGAAACAATGTTGACAAAAATTATGGCTTTCCAATGTCGTTTTACAAAAAGAATGTCAATGGTAAAAAAAGAGTTGCTTGACGTCGCGGCAACCAGCGTCGTTTTCACTACCAAATATCAAATACGTCAGTATACTCCTTGACATGCATTATACCATTCTTCATTAAAAAAAAAAACGGTCAAGTGCAAGTTGAACTTGCGCAATTAGTGTTCCGTGCTTTTAAAATAAAAAATGTTGTAACGGAAGTATAAAATCATCAGTGACTTCACAAAACACACCCCAAAGGAGTTTTCAACAAAGTTTATTTCCAATCTTTACTGAAAATTGATGACCTTGAAATTTCTGTTTTTTTATATAGCAGATAAATTATTATAGGTAATGCACTCGTGATAGTTTTCGTTCAATCTACACATCGTGGAGAATATTCCAGAATTTTTTCAAAATTTTTTGATAAGTACTTTTCGAGATAAGCCGGGTGGACAACGATTTTTCGCGGTTTTTTAAAAATAATACAAAGAAAAGTGGGCGCAAGTATTACATTATATATATATTTTTTACTCGTGTTTTCACAAGCTTTCATTTGACACCACACTCGATTACCTAGTAAAAAAATTTTTTTTTTACTTCCGATTTCACCCCCCAAAACTAACCCTTAAGTTAAAATTTAACTTTCAAAACTACAAGGCTCTAATGAGGCGATCAATTCCTATATTATTACCAAATTTCAACTTTCTATGACAAATAGTTTAGGAAAAAATCGGGTGTGACAGACGGACAGACAGACAGACAGACACCGAAGTGATCTTATAAGTGTTCCGTTCGGAACACTAAAAATGTCCAACAATTTTTCATAAATCGGGACCGGTCGTCTAAAAATGATCACCCTGTGTATAGTGATATGTACAAAACTTATTGAGAAACTGTAAATATTACCATAAAAAACTGGTTAGGTGCAAGTTGGACTTACGCAATTAGTGTTCTGTACCGTGATTACTTTTAAAATAAAATAAAGCCCTTACCTAGGCTAAGTTAATTAGGTCCTTGACATCTTAAGACCCAATATGTATTTTTAAGTCAATAATGTATAATAGTTATAGAACCTTAGCTACCTAATAGCCAATAAATCAATCTAAAGTCTATGTGTTCGGAGTTGATAGCAGAATTCTCTCATTGTAGATGCAAATATATGTTGGGGTGCGCCCAAAAAAAAAAAAAAAAATTATGCATTTTACTGGATTTTGCTGTGTTGAATTATTTTTAAGAGTTCATATTATTTTAGGCAGAAAACCACTGCTATACAATAGAGTCATAAAATGTAAATGAGGGTTCATCGGTAGCATAGCTGTCCGAGCGTAACCTGCTGCGGTGTTTAATAAATAAAATTAAAGTTATAGAAATATAAGATTTATTACCAAAACTTTTTTTAATCTATAGATCTATATATATATATATATATATATATATATATATATATATATATATATATATATATATATATATATATATACAAATTCACAATTTAGGATATAAAAGTACTTTAATTACAATCAAAAAGAATCATCATCTTCAAAATCTGAATACTCGACTTCTCTTTAATTGATAATTAAGGGTTTTATTTCCACAGTTTCTTCGATGTATTCGTCAATTTCCACATTTTCTTCTTCTATAACATGTCAAATGGCATTTTTCTAATTATCCTCTTTGATTCTCTCTATTCCGGCGAGTAATAATTACCTTACGTCTTGAAGTTTGAACGTGGTGTTTTCCCTTGCAACGAAACCTTTCATTTGTGTCAAAATTAATTCTATGGGATTCAATTCGCAATGATATGGAGGTAATCTAAGTACTGTGATATTTCGTTCCTTTGCCATCTCATCGATTGCGTATTTCTTGAACTGTGCCTTATTTTGTTTCGCAATTTTGAGAAGTTCCACTTTTAACATACCATCTTTATGTTTGAGATTTTTGTCTCTTATCCACTGAAAAATATCCGCTTTCTTCCAAGAATTTGTTGGGAGTCGTTTTAATAATCGAGAATGGTATAGGGCATTGTCTGATACTATAACTGATTTTGCTGGTATACATTCAATTATTTGTTGCAAGTACTCCTCAAAAACATCGATCGTCATCTCTTTATGGCAATCTTTAGTTGACTTTGATTCGGATTCCAACAAGTCACCGTCGTAAAATCCGTTTTCACTACCAATATGTGTGAAGGATTCAACATTATTAGCGATCATCAATATGGCTTTTGTAAAAATAGATCAACAGGAGATCTTCTGACTTATGTAACACATGTCTGGAATAACGCAATTGAACACTTTGGAGAATCTCGAGCGGTTGCTCTTGACATATCCAAGGCATTCGACCGTGTTTGGTACGATGGGCTGTTGGCTAAGCTACGTACTTATAGTATATCTGAAAGGTTCTGTTTGTGGCTCTCAGGTTTCTTCAAAGAGCGTTCTTTACGAGTGGCAGTCGACGGATTTCTTTCCTTCACTATCAACGCCGGTGTACCCCAAGGCTCCATACTGTCTCCTACTCTCTTTCTCATTTACATTAACGATCTGCTGGAAAAGACCGAGAATCCAATCTACAGCTTTGCAGATGACAGTACACTTATCTCTTCATTCACTTTGAACGCTCGGGACATCGGCTACTCAGACGAATATCCGCAGACAGCAAGAAGTCATTCAACTTAACAAAGACCGGGAAGAAATTCTATCTTGGGGTGACAGTAACCAAGTGGAATTTAACGCTACAAAAACCTAGGCGGCAGTTTTCTCTAAAAAAGTTAACGTTGCTGAACCCGACATAGTTATGTCGGGGCACTCCATCCCTCTAACATCGTTACTCAATTTGTTGGGCGTTAATTTGGGAGCAAATATGTCTTGGCATGAACATGTTGCAGGCATAGCAAGGAGAGCTTCTCATAAGTTGGGAATATTATTTCGAACCAGAAAGCTTTACACTCCACAACAACTGTTAATTCTTTACAAAGCTCAAATTAGACCAACTATGGAATACTGCTCCCATGTTTGGAGCTCCGCTCCCAAACATACACTGCATTTATTGGATTCTATTCAGAGAAGAGCTATTCGTCTGATTGGAGACCCGGAACTGACCGATGGCCTTGATTCGCTGGAACATCGAAGAACGGTTGGCGACTTGAGCCTATTCTACAAGTACTTTCATGGAAAGTGTTCGAAGGATGTGGTCCGCTTAATTCCTCCCAGAGCGGTGCATGTTAGAAGTACACGTCGCGCTTATTCTTCACATCCGTATGAGGTTCAGCTTGTTACCCCTCGTACAACGCTCTTCAAGCAGTCTTTTATATGGAGAACATCATCCCTTTGGAATAATTTGCCCAGGACTGTGTTTCCCACCGAGTACAGTCTGCAGCGATTCAAGAACAACATGAATCGCTTTTCTCCGCACACGTGTCACTCCTGTAGCACGTGTGCTAGACCCATAAAAAAAAAAAACAATATGTGTTATAATTAGCCTGCGACCTTTTCCTGAAGGGGGTTGTAATCCAGTTGACCAACCTTCCATAAAAGTTTGTTTGGCACTCTTAATGTTTTTGTCAATCCAGAATTTTTTCACTGTATGTCTCTCATTTACCCAAGTCTCATCTAAATAAAAAATATTTCTTTCTTCGGCTCGAAATTTTCTGATTGCTCTTACATAGATATTCTCTTTTCCAACAAATTATTTCTGTTTTATCGATAAGAACAGATTTTCTATTGCGTTTTTTTCCCAACGAGAATTCAGGTTATGAAGGATTTTCCATAATTTCCATTTTTTTTTTAAATCTGGTAAGTCCTGGCCTTCTCTGATTTCTTGCAAAACTTTATATAGTGTAGGTATTTTTTTCTGAATAAAAAAATGGTGTACTTTTCTTCTTATTGCGTTTTTAAAGTCTTCATCGATTTCTAAGGGCTCATTTTCTTTGTGTTGCTGAGGTTCCTTGCAACGACCGCGTTTTCTTTCTTTTAGAAATCTATAAATAGCTACTGATCCAACTCCTGTCAAGTTGGCACAGATTTCCACAATTTCACGAACTTGGCTTGTTGGCTGTTGATGTACTAAGGCATCGTGGAAAATGCAGATTTACATACTCCGCCAAGTTTGACGGGGGCAAAACTGAAAGGTGAAGCCATCGATGTTCTGATTTGAACTAAGCATGTTATATTAATTGTACTCGTTTAGGCCTTTATCATATAAATAATATTTTTAGTTTCATCATTTACTCATTAAAATAAACTTTGAAATGCGTTGACTTATATAGTTTATTGTAAAGTTTAGAAGGCATGTGCTAAAATATTTTTAGAATAAGGTCGCAATGTTTTATGGAGATAGAAAATAAAGGTGATTAAAACTAGAAATGCAAATAATTGGTAGAGAAATTTCGGACGCTTATGGTTTATGACATTTTAATGTTTATAGAGATAGAATATCAACTTAAGCCATTATAGAATATCAAGAATTTATATAAATTACACAGGGCAACAAAAAAATATTTTTATTTTGGTGCCTGGGATTTTAGAGCTGATTTTAACTATATTTGGGACGCTAAATCTATACATGCAATCCGTTTTTCTCTATCAGCTCTACTTTTTTAGATACATCAACTTATCTACCAATGTGGCTTTTATTCAGTATATTCATTTATGAGAGTTCTAAAATTATTATATATTCATTAATGTAGGTACAATGGTTTTTATTGTCAGTCTGTAATTGAGTAAATTCCAGGTAAATCTATAAATAGTGGAACCATTGCCTATCAGGTACCTGAACTGACCCTTTTAATCACCTAACTCGGGTAAGTCTCGTCAGTTTGTGCGTTCTTACTAATGAGAGTAGATCGAATTCGGCGTGTTATTTTATGTTAAGAAAAGAGTGTTTTTTTGTGTTATTGAACAGAATTAAAATGAGTTCAGGTTCCAGTTCAAGAAGAAGTTGTGTAAATCAACCTGATGTGTTTTGCTATATATGCGGAGAATACATGTTTCAACAAAACAGACAAACTATTACTGACTTTGTAAAGCGAGCGTATTATCTTGGATACTTTGGAGTTAAGCTTGGTGATCAGGACAAAACGTGGGCCCCGCATCTCGTATGTAAAATTTGTACAGAGCATTTACGGCAGTGGACTACCGGGAAAAGAAAATGTCTAAAATTCGGCGTACCAATGGTTTGGAGAGAACCAAAAAACCACTTCAATGATTGTTATTTTTGTTTAGTAAATACTAATGGAATCAATCGAAATAACCGCAGTAAGTGGACTTATCCCAATTTAGACTCGGCAATACGCCCTATCCCGCACTCAAATGAAATACCCATTCCAACATTTCATCAGCTACCACATATTTCTGATGACGAATATTTTCCCTCTGATCGCTCTTCTGATGCTAATAAAAGTTCTGATGCTAATGAAACTAACAGTAACTATGAGGGGACGTCATCAGTTCCTCAACGCTTCAATCAAAATGAATTAAATGATCTCACCAGGGATCTCAATTTATCGAAAAAAAGCTTCTGAAGTACTGGTTTCTAGGTTGAACGACAAAAATTTACTGGAACAAGGAACCAAAATTACCTTTTACCGTACAAGAGAAAAAGATCTGCTACCATTCTTTTCTCAAGAAGACAATCTTGTATTTTGTCACGAAATTAGGGGACTCATGAAAGAAATGGGACTTTCTGAATATATTCCAGATGATTGGCGCCTATTTATTGACAGTTCAAAGCGAAGTTTAAAATGTGTCCTTCTACATAATGGGAATAAATATGGTTCAATACCACTAGCTCACTTAACGAAACTGAAAGAAGAATATAATACCATAGCTTTGGTCTTGCAGAAGATAAAGTATTACGAACATCAATGGATGATTTGTGTAGACTTAAAAATGGTAAACTTTCTTCTTGGGCAGCAAAGTGGTTACACGAAATATCCGTGTTTCTTGTGCCTCTGGGATAGTAGGGACAAAACATACCACTGGGTTAGAAAAGATTGGCCTCAGAAAGAAAACATGGACGTTGGGGAAAAGAATGTCATTAACGACGCTTTGGTTGAAAGAGAAAAAATCATACTTCCTCCGTTACATATAAAGTTGGGCTTAATGAAGCAATTTGTAAAGGCTCTTGATAAGAATGGGTCTTGTTTTGCATATATAGGGGTAAAAATGCATCAGTTGAGCACAGAAAAACTCAAAGCAGGGATATTTGACGGCCCACAAATAAGACAATTAATTAAGGATCCTGCCTTCATAAATTCAATGAATCAAGTTGAACGAGAAGCTTGGACATCATTTGTTGCAGCTGTAGAAAAATTTTCTAGGCAAACATAAAGCTCAAAACTATGTTGAAATGGTTAACAAGATGCTTAATAGTTTCAAATCCTTAGGGTGCAATATGAGTATTAAAATACACTATTTACACAGCCACTTAGACCGTTTTCCAGAAAATTTAGGAGACATGAGTGAGGAACAAGGTGAAAGATTTCACCAAGATATTAAAGTTATGGAGGGCCGCTACCAAGGAAGATGGGACATGCATAATGATGGCAGATTACTGCTGGAGTTTAAAAAGGGACTGTTTAAAAAAACATTCAAGAATGTCGCGGAAAAGAAGCTTTCCAAGTGTTGAGTGACTATTTCATTTCTTCAATATTTTTTTTTTTTGTTTGTAAGTACGACATAATATTTTGTATAACTAAAATAAAAATTTCGTATCTACTTTTGTTTACTACACTTACGGATTTGAGTTACAATAATGTAACTTATATTTCTCTAAAATTGTATATCTTAAAAATTTGAGCTCCTAGGTACAAATGAATACGTTATTTGAATTCAGGACATCAAATTGATATAGAATCAGCTCAAAAAACCTCGACACCAAAACAGCTGTTCCCCTGTGTTATAATTAGGTAAC
>CM032446.1:4616516-4729016 GCA_019049505.1 Pachyrhynchus sulphureomaculatus | reverse complement strand
CGCTGAGGTCAATTTACAGTAAATAAACATTTACGACTCCCACCTAACTAGTTATTACGGAATAATTTATTCATTAAAATAAACTTTGAAATGCGTTGATTTATATAGCTTATTGTAAAGTTTAGAAGGCATGTACTAAAATATTTTTTAGAAAAAGGTCACAATATTTTATAGAGATAGAAAATAAAGGTGATTAAAACTAAGAATGCAAATAATTAATAGAGAAATTTCGGACGCTTATGGTTTATGATATGTTAATGTTTATAGAGATAGAATATCAACTTAAGCAGTATAGAATATCAAGAATTTATATAAATTATAATTAGGTAACAAATTTAAGTAAAAGCATCATTAAAAAGAAAACAGATGATTTACTTAAGGAAAATAACCCTTAGCTGTCACCAAAAAGCCTGGCAGAAATTATGGCCCAAGTTACACTGTGAATGACGTGCAAACAACATAAAGAAAATTAGGAAATAACTCTCCACTTTGATGTGCTACTTTTTTCTGAGATGTCGTATAACGGTAGTAATAAACATTAGGTCAGGGAAATTACATTATAATAGATTATTAAATCACTTTTTTACTATTTTATATATATATATATATATATATATATATATATATATATATATATATATAAACTTGATTGGTTTTCCTTGGGTACTTAGGTTCTTTTGGAAAATGCAAACTAGTTTATTTGACGGTTCGCCTTTTTTTTTTTAGGCATTTTCAAAAATTCTTTATTTTTTAATATTCATTCTAAAATTAGAAAATACAAGGTTAAATTACAGGTTTAAAAACATATAACATTTTTACGCACACTCGGATATTTAAAATATTTACATCATAACAAAAATATAAAACAAATTACTCACGAGTATATACCTTGAAAGTCAACTATTTGTGTGTTTGTGAATTTCAAATTCTATGTTTCTTTCAACATATCGTGTCTCGTATTTTTTACTGATTTTTTTTAAATTTTATTATCTATAATGGGTGTCTTAACCAAAAAACTATTATTGATGTTAAGTATATATACCATTTTGTATTATTAAGAGGATATGCATGCCAGCATGTTTATTTTTTAATTAAATTTGTGTAGATATGACTGATTCCTCTTATTTCAGTCCTATCATTCACAGTGTTTTCATCTTTTTTTTTATTTCAATCATCTCTTTGATCTGTAGTTTGGCATAATTCCGAAGTACAGATCAAAGAAAAACCAATCAAGTTTATGTAAACAAAAGGTTCCACAGAAAAATTTATATGTATATATATATATATATATATATATATATATATATATATATACATATATATACATATATATGACGTTCCATGTCAACCGTGCCACCCATGAGACCAAAATTTGACGCAAGATAGGTAAATGAGCGGGGGATTAAAAAACTCGTATTGATGTGTACTTTTGAAATCCGATGGGCCTTTTGAGAAATTCAATATGGCGGATGCAAAATAGCGTCGGTAACGTGTAAAAATTTCAGTTGATCTAATTATATGGAGTATAATAATGAAAAAAAGTTTCCTAATTATGTGAAATTTACCAATAAATATGGTTTTTGGTTCGCTGATTATAAATTCGAAGTCCAACTGGGCAAATTATACCCGCGAAATCCAATATGGCGTCTTGGGTGAGCAAAATTAAGTAGTTTTTAGTAATATTTCTAGTAAAATTTAAAAAAAGCACCTTTTTTTCTTGTCCATAAGTATTGCATCTCACCCTTAGCATAATCAATCATAAGTGTTTTGCCGTCATTATTTTTTCCAATATAGTGGATCAAAATGACGTCAGCTTGTAAAGAAAACCTCTGGTAATCGAATGATAACAAGTGTAATAATAAAATAAACGTACCAAATAACCTAGTATTTGTCACTGAATATGTCTTCGGGGTCGCTGATCATGAACTCAAAGTCCAACTAGCCCAATTCCACCTGCAAAATCCAATATGACGTTTTGAGTGAGCAAAATTAGGGATTTTTACTAATATTGCTCGGAAAATTTGAAAGCGCACCTTTTTTTGTTCATATATATTGCATCTTACCCTTCGAATAACCGATCATAAGTATATGGTCGTCATTATTTATTTTTTCCAATATGGCGGATCAGAAATGGCGTCAAATTGTAAAGAAAACCTCTGGTAATGGAATGATAACACTATGTTTTAATTTCCAATATATTGGAAATTAAAACATAGTGTTGTTTTTTATATAATTTTATTATGAATTTCCAACAAGTATCGGCTAACACAATCAAAGATACTTAGTATTTGTCAATCTGAGCTTAAAGCACGCAAGATAGCTAGAAAAAGGTGGGTTAAAAGTTAGTTAGTAAAAATATTTTACTAACGTGATGATACCATATACTTGTTTACATTTAAAAGATTGTGATCAACTCTAAGTTATGTTATCTGAGATTTTGTCTCGTGTTATAAATGTATTCTGAAGCTAGTGATGTAAAAGCCTACGATTGTAAATAAACGCTTCTTAAGACAAGATAGTTAACATTATTTTTTTTACGATGACTATTCTCCACACTACATGAAGTAATCTTTCTTATTTTTTACCGATTACATTATTCGATTATCAGCAATTCTTGCTAACGTTAACGCTGTTAAAACTACTGTATTAAAAATGGTAACTATGACTTGGAAATTAGTACCAGTGCGTGCAAGGTTAAGTACACTTACCGAACATAGAATCGTTAAGTAAAGTATGCGAAAGTCTGTACTTAGATTGTGCAATTTCATAACCTAACTTCAATTATTTAGCTGCTTACTTACCAAATTTTAGCCTGTTGATAGCACCAATTAAAAAATAAACTGGAAGTAACTTTTTTCAAATTAATATAAAACATTAAATAAAATACTGAAATATATTGGGTTTTGCGGGTTGAATTTGGCTAATTTGACAGCAAATTCGTAATAAGCGACCCCGTAAACATACGAAGTATAAAATACTAGGTAATTTAATACGTTTATTTTATTAATACATTTGTTATTCCATTACCAGAGGTTTTCTTTACAAGTTGACGCTATTTTTGATCCGCCATATTGGAAAAAATAATGACGACCATACACTTATGATCGGTTATTCGAAGGATAAGATGCAATACATATGGACAAAAAGAGGTGCTCTTTCAAATTTTCCGAGTAAAAATCCCTAATTTTGCTCACTCAAGACGCCATATTGGATTTTGCAGGTGGAATTGAGCTAGTTGGACTTTGAATTCATGATCAGCGACCCCGAAGACATACTCGGTGACAAATACTAGGTTATTTGGTACGTTTATTTTATTATTACACTTGTTATCATTCGATTACTAGAGGTTTTCTTTACGAGCTGACGCCATTTGGATCCGGTATATTGGAAAAAATAATGACGACAAAACACTTATGATCGATTATGCCAACGGTGAGATGCAATACTGATGGACAAGAAAAAAGGTGCTTTTTTAAATTTTACTAGAAATATTACTAAAAATTACTTAATTTTGCTCACTCAAGACGCCATATTGGATTTCGCGGGTATAATTTGCCTAGTTGGAATTCGAATTCATAATCAGCGAACCAAAAAAACATATTTGCTGGTAAATTTCACATAATTAGGAATCTTTTTTTCATTATTATACTCCATATAATTTGATCAAATGGAATTTTTACACGTTACCGACGCCATTTTGCATCCGCCATATTGAATTTCTCAAAAGTACACATCAATTTTTAAGCCCCCGCTCATTTACCTACCTTGCGTCAAATTTTGATCTCATGGGTGGCATCGTTGACGTGGAACGTCACATATATATATATATATATATATATATATATATATATATATATATATATATATATATATATATATATTTGATATTTCGATTTTTCGTCGTAAATATGTGATTCTACCTTTCTTATTCTTTCGCCTTCTATTAATAGTTCGTGGTTATTATCTTCAGTTTCGTTCTTCTTCAAATATTTGATTTTGGTGAAGTTTATTTTTAAACCTATTTCTCGAGACTTGTTATTTAACTGCATCAGCATTTCTTGTAATTCTTTTTTTGGGTTGGCGATCAGAGTGACATCATCTGCGAACCTTAAATGATTTAATTGTTCACGGTCCATTAATATTCCTTTATTTCCCCACTTTAGCGATTTGAACATATCTTCTAGAGTCGACAGCTTTGGGGATATTGAGTCACCTCGTCTAATTCCTCTTTTCATTGTGATTTTATTTGTTTTTTTTTTTAAGTACTATTTCTGATGTGGCATTTTTATACATATGTCTATCTTTCGTCGACTTTGCTATTATTTAAGGCGTTAAGGACTGCCCATATCTTTACCGAATCAAATGCTTTCTCGTAGTTAACGATTGCTCTCTACAAGGTGACCTTGTAGAGAGCAACTAGAGAGTCTAGGTCAAGTGACCTAGACCACTAGTAATCTAGTTGTTTGAAGATGGTCCAAAGTGCTGTATCCCTATGTACATTCCGCTTATTCACGTGGTTGATAACTGTCTAATTTGTTCGTTAATTTATAATTTATGTTTCTAGTGAGGATTTTGTATAGTACCGATAACAGGCTGAAGGGCAGTGAATAGTAATTCTTCAGTTTAAATTTGTTCTTCTTTTTCAAAGTAAGCACAACCAAGGCGTTTACCCAAAGTGTTGATATTTTACTTTCTATCTGTTAAATAGAGCTTGAAGATATTGTATTATCGATACCCCTCCACACCTTATCATTTCTATAGTTATTTCATTGTGCCCTGGTTCTTTGTATTTGCACATATGTTTTATGGTGTTCATTATATCATCTGTTGTTATATCGGGAATTTCTTCATATCCGACACTTCTTACTATTACTCTATTTCCTTCTTTTTTTTCCGGGAGATGGCGATTTTTTAGTGTCGATTTTTTAGTGTCATATTGTATTTGATAATATTGTTCTGAAGCTTTCTTTATCTCCTTGATTTGTCTCTTGGTTATCGTTACATATAAGTTTTATTATTTGATGCCTCTCTTCGTTTATTTTTTGTTTAGGTGTTTAAAACTTTTTCCCTCTTTCAGAGTTTCTTCTGTTTTCGCGTATCTGTACTGTCTAACCTTTTCTCTGTTGTCTATTTCTGTCAGTTCTAATCTGCCATTTATAGGATTATTTCTTAATAGTTTCATTAGATTTTGTGTCTCTACTTAATTTTTGTGTTTTTTCTTTTTTCGTTGTTGCTATTTGTTTTGTAGTTGTAACTACTCAGTATATATCACCACTACACCAAACACTTTATTTTTGCACTCGACGCGCGTTTCATCAGGAGGGATGATTGCTATGATGATGAAGCTAACATGGTTAGCGAAACGCGCGTCGAGTGCAAAAGTAAAGTGTTTGGTGTAGTGGTGATATATACTGAGTAGTGTCATTGTGCCAAAGATTTTACATTCCCAACTTAGTTGTAGTTGTACATAGGCTGTTGGTTATTTGTGTGTATAGTTCAAGTTCTGTTTGGTAGTTTATGTGGTCTATCTGATTTTCCACTACTTGTCGATGTTCGTCTGTGTTTTGAGTTATTACGAGTATTTCCGTTTGTGTTTTTATCTTCGTATGCGTTATCAATCTACGTCCTTCCCACCTCAGATTTATTCTTATTTTTGCTCTGAGCATCCGGTGTTTACTGTCAATGCTTATTGCATTCAAGGCTGTCTTGTCGATTACAATATTCTTGTCATCTGATAAAACTTAATCAATTGCGTCTCTTGTATGTCGTCATTTCCAGGGCTAGATAGATATCTTTTATTTTATTTTGGATGCTACCGAAGTAGACATGGATGATGGACGTGTAAAGGACTGGATTAGATTTTACTAGATTTTTCTAGAGCCGTTGATACTGTACAAGTTGAAATCACTCTAATTTTTGGTTTCTCTTTTTATTTTCTTCTATTGGCATTAATAAAGTTCTTTATGGATATTATCATATTTATTTAAAAAATTGAAAATAGATAAGTTTCAGGGGTGGAAGAGAAACTAACAATGACTAAATGATACACATTTTTTAGAGAATAATTATAAACTAAATCGATATTCCGAAATAAAATTTCGGAATATGGTTTGTTACTTGATTGGTCACTACAACATAAAGTCGAGAAATTTGCACACGCAAAATGACCAACAAAGATCCTATGAATGCTATATTCTATTGCCTTTTCTCCTACGACTATAGTTTCTGAGCCTATACTCTTCATCAGGTAGGCTTTAGGCAACGGTATCGATCGTGAAGATCCGAGTACCGTGGAGAGTCAAGCTGGAATGACTCTCGCTGGCTTATAGCAATCATAGTACCTTAAATAAACGTGATACTAATCGTTGGGCAAGATACAGACCCTTGCGCCATCTGTTGAGATTTTCGAACTTCGAAAAAACCGCTCAACTATATAAAACCTAACTTTGTTAGGAAGGATAAACTAAATTGATATTCCGAAATAAAATTTCGGAATATGGTTTGTTACTTGATTGGTCACTACAACATAAAGTCGAGAAATTTGCACACGCAAAATGACCAACAAAGATCCCTGAATGCTATATTACATGCCTTTTCTCCTACGACTATAGTTTCTGAGCCTATACTCTTCATCAGGTAGGCTTTAGGCAACGTTATCGATCGTGAAGATCCAAGTACCGTGGAGAGTCAAGTTGGAATGACTCTCGCTGGCTTATAGCAATCATGGTTCCTTAAATAAACGAGATACTAATCGTTGGGCAAGATACAGACCCTTGCGCCATCTGTTGAGATTTTCGAACTTCAAAAAACTGCTCAACTATATAAAACCTAACTTTGTTAGGAAGGATAAACAAATCGATATTCCGAAATAAAATTTCGGAATATGGTTTGTTACTTGATTGGTCACTACAACATAAAGTCGAGAAATTTGCACACGCAAAATGACCAACAAAGATCCCATGAATGCTATATTACATGCCTTTTTCTCCTACGACTATAGTTTCTGAGCCTATACTCTTCATCAGGTAGGCTTTAGGCAACGTTATCTATCGTGAAGATCCGAGTACCGTGGAGAGTCAAGCTGGAATGACTCTCGCTGGCTTATAGCAATCATGGTACCTTAAATAAACGAGATACTAATCGTTGGGCAAGATACAGACCCTTGCGCCATCTGTTGAGATTTTCGAACTTCGAAAAACTGCTCAACTATATAAAACCTAACTTTGTTAGGAAGGATAAACTAAATCGATATTCTGAAATAAAATTTCGGAATATGGTCTGATGAAGAGTATAGGCTCAGAAACTATAGTCGTAGGAGGAACGGCATGGAATATAGCATTCATGGGATCTTTGTTGGTCATGTTGCATGTGCAAATTTCTCGACTTTAAATTATAAACTATTTTGAAATAATGGATGAATAGGGATAAAACGATACCACTGAGGTATCGATACTTTTACTCGATACAGTATAGGTCATAAAGTATCGATACTTATTCGGTATCGATTGAAAAGTATCGATACTTACTCTTATCGACTGATTTTTTATAATAAAATTTGGAATAAATTAAATAAAAACAGTAATAAGTATTGATATTTTTTATTGATATAAAAATATACATAAAAATAATTTTATGAAAAAAAGTCGGTTTTTGTAGTGCTCCCCAAAAATATTAGTTTTTCTAAGTGTTTGCCTGTTAGACGATTTCTGGATGTAGTGATTGTTGCGCCAGCTTTGGAAAACAGCCTTTCGCAGGATACAGAGGTACCGACAATGTTTAAATAAATTCGCGCTTGTTTGTATAATGTTGAGAATACGGGTTTTAAATCCTCCCATTCCTCTAATGGGTTGGCTTTTAAAGCGCAGACTGGATTAGCCAAATAAATTGAAACTTCATCGGCTTTTGAGTTAGCACGCCGCCGATTTTAGCCAACTGCAAGTTGCTTGTGGTGCAACCAAAAATCAATATCTTCGTTGACTGCTTCTTCTTCAGATCCACTGGTTGACATTATTATATCTTCTTTAATAATATTTTTTAATTTTTGTATCGCCCTTTCACATGCATTTGCATCTTGAAAATGGAGGTTTTTGAAACGTGGGTCTAAAATTGTTCCCAAAGCTGCAAGGGTGTTAAATTCAATGAGACCAAATATTTTTTTACATTCAGCCAGTAGTTTTGTTTGCAACTGAGTGACACATTCTATTGATGATGAAAATTTTGTTAGCTGCGAAGTGAGACAATTAATCATGGGTATGATTTTGGATAAGGTAACATAATTCTGGCCTGAAGATTCTCTTGTGACAAATTCGAATGGTTGTAACAAGGGGACTACCTGTTTCAATTTTTCAATTTCTTGTCCAGTCACCAATTCAGGACTATCTATAGCAGGGGGTGCTCAAACTTGAACTGCTGGCGATCTACCTCAATATTGTGACTCTGAGAGGCTGCAAGTAAGTGTCATGCAGGATTGTCGTCTAGATAGGGTGTATCGTGGCATAGATATTAGTTTTCCGCACAATATGCATTTTTTTAGTTGAGGTAAGTGTAGGTCTGCTCTAAAATGTCAATGAAAAAACTCATAATTATTCAAAATTGCGAGTTTATTGGTTCTTACAAAACAAACGAGTTCTAGTGTCTAAACTTAACTAAAGAGTGACTTTGGATGTTGAAGCGTGGCACTGCATGTCCTCAGCATACTTTTCATAAGATGGTACGTAATTACCATTACCAACATTGCCATCAGTTGAAGGGCGATTTGCCTTAGATTCGGATATTTATCTTCAGATATAAAACACCAGAATTTTGTATCAGATGCTGTGGCTTTGAGATGTATTTCTGATATAATCTGCACTAACTCATTTTCAACAGAACATGAGTCCATGTTAAACTGACTTGCTATTTCAGTAGCTAATTCCTCAATGTTTTTACACGAAAAAGGATATTTGCCAATTTACTGAAATCATAAAAACGTATTTCGAATTGGCCCAAAATATTTGATAATTCTGCCTCATAAATATCATAATTCAACTGAGGAATCCTTGCTTTCAAGGAGGGAACATTTTTCAGATCCTTTCTTTTCAGTTGATCTATCATAAGTTGCAATTTACTTTTGAATGCGTTTATTGCGATAATCATCTCAATAATAGTTTTTCCTTTACCTTTAAGCTCCAAATTAATGGTGTTTAAATGCATTGTGATGTCTGTCAAAAATGCCAAATCAGTCAGCCATTTTCCGTTTTTCAGCATCTGAGTATCATCACCTCTTTCGTCCAGAAAAGCTGTTATTTCGGGCACTATCTTCCAACTGCAATTTAAAGACCCGTCTTTGCAAGCTACGTGCACGGATAGAATTCACAATTTTTATTGCAATGCCCATAATCTCCTCCATGTTTAGAACTTTTGAACACAAAACTTGTTGATGTATAATGCAATGGAAGGAGAAAAATGAAGGGAAATCATCATTAGCTCGACACAATGCCACAAACCCGTTTTTGTTTCCAGTCATTGCTGATGCTCCATCGGTTGTAATGTACACTAGTTTATATATTGGTAGCTTGTAGTTTGTTACAAAATTGAAGTAAACGTCATATATATCTTCGCCACGGGTCTTTCCTTTCAGAGGAATCATTGTCAAAAACTCTTCCTAAGCCGACATGTCATTGAATACCATTCGAATAAAAATACACAGCTGGGCAGAACTGAAGTTCTCTAATAGCAGACATAATCTCTGTTTTATTTTTAAAATCTCCAAATAAAGTCTCACCCGCTTCAATAAATGCTTCCTTCACAACCAATCCATCATCAAATGGTTTTTTGTGTTTCGCCAATATATGAGATATTTTAAATGACGCGATCGTTGCAGCTTTTGATTGTTTGGCTGGTCTTGTGAACATGGTTTGTTCTTTTTTCAAACAAGTTATCAAATCACATACTTTTCGGCTTTTTAATTCACTCTGTGACGGAAAATCCTTTTCATAGTTTTTATGAACCGTTTTATGATGCCTCTCTAAGTTCCCACGCTTAGGTATTGCAACTGACGCACGGCAAATGAGACGAATGCACTTATCCTTTACCATACAAAAGAAAAATTCTTCCTCCCAATCGTTATGAAAATGATAAGTTTTACTTTTCTTCGCCGCACTCATTTTGGACCATTTATTAATATGTTAAACATTGTATCGATGTATCGCCTTCAAGTTACAGCTCAGATTGACTCCCATTCCTCCAGGCGCAACATTTATATCGGCGCAAACGAAGTCTCGAATGTTCCCGTCAAACACGCCGCCCGAAGTTTCTAGAAAAATTGGCGGGAATCAAAAACGCGGCTTTTCTTTGACAAGTACCGTGCGTTCCTTTGATAAAGCCGCCTTTGCCGCTAGCACGGGGGTTATTACGATAAAAGAAAGTGATGAGGGGGTTATTCTGGCCTAATTGTGGATCGAATAAATTTTAGTAGTTTATTCATTACATTTTGTTTTAGTTACCTAAAACAAAATCTGTGAATAGTTCTATATCGGAATTTTTTTCTCGAGATCGACTCAAAAAGCACTCGCGATCGACCGTTTGAGCACCCCTGATCTATAACATCGAGTAAAAGTTGCGTAGCAATTTTCGACATATCTAAAAATCTATCAGTCATATAATATAGTGAATTCCAACGTGTCTTAACGTCAAGAATAAATTTTTTAGTTCATCCCTCAGGAAATCCACCATCGATCTGGATTTTTCTTAGTTTGTCTGATTGTATAACACTGTTTTTGACTCATTTAACAATTTCTCTAACTTTATTGATAACACAGGGCAACAAAAAAATATTTTTGTTTTGGTGCCTGGGATTTTAGAGCTGATTTTAACTATATTTGGGACGCTAAATCTATACATGCAATCCGTTTTTCTCTATCAGCTCTACTTTTTTAGATACATCAACTTATCTACCAATGTGGTTTTTATTCAGTATATTCATTTATGAGAGTTCTAAAATTATTATATATTCATTAATGTAGGTACAATGGTTTTATTGTCAGTCTGTAATTGAGTAAATTCCAGGTAAATCTATAAATAGTGGAACCATTGCCTATCAGGTACCTGAACTGACCCTTTTAATCACCTAACTCGGGTAAGTCTCGTCAGTTTGTGCGTTCTTACTAATGAGAGTAGATCGAATTCGGCGTGTTATTTTATGTTAAGAAAAGAGTGTTTTTGTGTTATTGAACAGAATTAAAATGAGTTCAGGTTCCAGTTCAAGAAGAAGTTGTGTAAATCAACCTGATATGTTTTGCTATATATACGGAGAATACATGTTTCAACAAAACAGACAAACTATTACTGACTTTGTAAAGCGAGCGTATCTTGGATACTTTGGAGTTAAGCTTGGTGATCAGGACAAAACGTGGGCCCCGCATCTCGTATGTAAAACTTGTACAGAGCATTTACGGCAGTGGACTACCGGGAAAAGAAAATGTCTAAAATTCGGCGTACCAATGGTTTGGAGAGAACCAAAAAAACCACTTCAATGATTGTTATTTCTGTTTAGTAAATACTAATGGAATCAATCGAAATAACCGCAGTAAGTGGACTTATCCCAATTTAGACTGGGCAATACGTCCTATCCCGCACTCAGATGAAATACCGATTCCAACATTTCATCAGCTACCACATATCTCTGATGACGAATATTTTCCCTCTGATCGCTCTTCTGATGCTAATAAAAGTTCTGATGCTAATGAAACTAACAGTGACTATGAGGGGACGTCATCAGTTCCTCAACGCTTCAATTAAAATGAATTAAATGATCTCACCAGGGATCTCAATTTATCGAAAAAAAGCTTCTGAAGTACTGGCTTCTAGGTTGAACGATAAAAATTTACTGGAACAAGGAACCAAAATTACCTTTTACCGTACAAGAGAAAAAGATCTGCTACCATTCTTTTCTCAAGAAGACAATCTTGTATTTTGTTACGAAATTAGGGGACTCATGAAAGAAATGGGACTTTCTGAATATATTCCAGATGATTGGCGCCTATTTATTGACAGTTCAAAGCGAAGTTTAAAATGTGTCCTTCTACATAATGGGAATAAATATGGTTCAATACTACTAGCTCACTCAACGAAACTGAAAGAAGAATATTGGTCTTGCAGAAGATAAAGTATTACGAACATCAATGGATGATTTGTGTAGACTTAAAAATGGTAAACTTTCTTCTTGGGCAGCACAGTGGTTATACTAAATATCCGTGTTTCTTGTGCCTCTGCGATAGTAGGGACAAAACACACCACTGGGTTAGAAAAGATTGGCCTCAGAGAGAAAACATGGACGTTGGGGAAAAGAATGTCATTAACGACGCTTTGGTTGAAAGAGAAAAAATCATACTTCCTCCGTTACATATAAAGTTGGGCTTAATGAAGCAATTTGTAAAGGCTCTTGATAAGAATGGGTCTTGTTTTGCATATTTAGGGGTAAAAAAATGCATCAGTTGAGCACAGAAAAACTCAAAGCAGGGATATTTGACGGCCCACAAATAAGACAATTAATTAAGGATCCTGCCTTCATAAATTCAATGAATCAAGTTGAACGAGAAGCTTGGACATCATTTGTTGCAGTTGTAGAAAATTTTCTAGGCAAACATAAAGCTCAAAACTATGTTGAAATGGTTAACAAGATGCTTAATAGTTTCAAATCCTTAGGGTGCAATATGAGTATTAAAATACACTATTTACACAGCCACTTAGACCGTTTTCCAGAAAATTTAGGAGACATGAGTGAGGAAACAAGGTGAAAGATTTCACCAAGATATTAAAGTTATGGAGGACCGCTACCAAGGAAGATGGGACATGCACATGATGGCAGATTACTGCTGGAGTTTAAAAAGGGACTGTTTAAAAAAACATTCAAGAATGTCGCGGAAAAGAAGCTTTCCAAGTGTTGAGTGACTATTTCATTTCTTCAATGTTTTTTTTTTGTTTGTAAGTACGACATAATATTGTATTTTGTATAACTAAAATAAAAATTTCGTATCTACTTTTGTTTACTACACTTACGGATTTGAGTTACAATAATGTAACTTATATTTCTCTAAAATTGTATATCTTAAAAATTTGAGCTCCTAGGTACAAATGAATACGTTATTTGAATTCAGGACATCAAATTGATATAGAATCAGCTCAAAAAACCTCGACACCAAAACAGCTGTCCCCCTGTGTAATACTACTAATTGCAGGTGAAGTATTTTTTAAAGAGGAATCTATTATCAAATTAATAGTATGTGCAGAGCACGGTAAATGTTTCGACTGTGTATTATTGAACATAGACTTTGTGGATGTCGATGTCGAGGGTTCAGGGGAATCGGGAATTATTTCTTTATTTTGACTTCTGACGTCTGCGGTATTGTCAGCTTCTTTTTTCATTCTCCTAAAAATAAATGAAATACACTTTATCTTCAATAAAGTCAGTAAGCGTTTTGTATCTTGAAAACAAACGTTCTATCTATTTACTTAACCATCTCGTTACCTCAAGGCAGATATAAAATATTAATTAGTTAAGTTAAATGTTTTTTACTTAATCGATACCAGTCAATTCTTACAACATGATTATATCAAACAATATCTATTAACGTATCACACAACACTACTCACAATCGACATCAAAACTATTGTCGTTACTATTAACAGGTGCCATATAATCAGTGTGGCTTTTTAAATGCTTATGCAAATTAGAAGTATTGCCACAAAACTGCACGGCTTTAAAGCATTTTTCGTGAAATATTGCCACACATTAGACTTTGGAGGTCCCATTTTTGATCAGCAAATTATACCTAATGTTTTAAACACAAAACAACGACGACAGTCCGAGGTTAGGATTACGAATGCGGAACGAAAACTAAACAATGACGACCACGACACAATATGGCGACTGAGGGGACGGCATAGAGTTTTTTTTTTCTCTCGGGCATAGACAAACAAGCTTGCCAACTACACAAAACTAGGAAAAGGATGTGTTGAAAAAATTCAATAAACGATACCCAAAAAAATATTTCTTTACAGCGTCGATGAGCGTATTATGCATCAATTAACGTGTTAAAATGAAATCGTGGTATTGGTATACCCATATTTATTTTTTTTTTATTTATTTATTTAGTAGTAGTATTCACAATACTTTTCAATTTACATTTAAAAAATAAATTTAACCATCAATTTCATACTCTGATTAAAAACTAATATTTTTTACAAAATGTATTGTTCCTTTTCTAAACATATTTTCATTTGTTTCAATTTTTATGTTGTTCGGCATCATATTGTATAAGTTCAGGCCTTTTAAAAAATAGAGATTTTTGCATTGCACTGGTATCTGCACGTTGCGGTCTAAAATCTAATGCGTTCCTCAGGCTGTACGGTTGAACATCCCCAACATATCTTATTTGTTCAATCAAGTATTCCGGTGCATTTCCCATTTTCATTTTCTGGATAAAACATATTGTATTTAGCCATTTCAGTGCATCTAGCATATATCTTATTGATGTGAAACGATTGCATTTCAAAAATAGAGCGTATAGCCTTGTTCTGGAGTTTTTGTAGCCTTGCCTGCTGTTGGTCTGAACAGCATGTGAATAACACAGTTGATCCATATTCAAAATGAGGTTTTATCATGGTGTTGTATATATTTATTGCAGTTAATATTCGACATGTTCTTTAAAGTTCAAATCCCTATCTATGAGGAAACCCAGCTATTTTATATTACTTACTTTTTCTATTATTACATTATTTATTTTGAATGCTCTGTCAGTGTTCATATCAATTTCCATCAATTTTGTCTTGATTTCATTTAATTTTAACTTATTCATTTTTAACCATTTGTTAATGTTATCCATATCATTTTTTTAAATTTTCATGACATATCTCCTCTGTTGCTGCTTCTGTGAAAATTAATGTATCATCTGCATATAATACAATTTCACATTTTTTTAATACATTTTCCATGTCATTTATATATATTACAAAGAGAAGAGCTCCCAAAATTGAGCCCTGTGGTACTCCAAAATCGTTTTCTATTGCATTTGATATTTCGTTATTGATATTTGTGAATTGTTTACGATTTGTCAGATAGGACTGAAACCATTTTAGCTCTGTGTCTTGAATACCGTAGCTAGTAAGTTTTTGCAATAGAATATCCCCATCTATAGTTTCAAATGCTCTTTTGAAGTCAAGGAAAATTGCTAATATTTTATTTTTTTATCTTTTTACATTTCCATCTGTTTATAACATAATTGATTGCTGTTTCATATGAATATTTCTTTCTAAATCCTGATTGAAACTTTGATAGTAGTCTGTGTTGTTCCATGTATTGTTCCAATCGATTTTTTACTATTTTTTCAATAACTTTTTCACATATTTTTAAAGTGTTAATTGGTCTGTATTCTTCACATTTTAATGTACGTTTTACTTTTTGGATAGGAAATATCATTGATTCCTTCCAGTTATTTGGAAACAACCCTGTCTCTAGTGACTTATTTATAATATTCAGTATAATATTTCCTGTTATGCCCCAATTATCTAGAATTATGTTACTTGATAGTTTTGTATAGTCTGGTTTTTTTTTTTATATTCTTAAAAATAGTTTTCAGTTCTTGTAGATTTACTGCACGAAATTTGAATTTAGTGTCAATCTCAGGTATTTCATTTTCGTATTGTATATCTTCGATGGAGCATCTGATTTCATTTATACTATTTACAAAATATGTATTAAAATTTTCAGCTATTTGGAAATTGTCTTTATATTCTATTTGATTATATATCACAGTTTTTATCACACTTTTGGGTTTTCTTAAGACTAGTTCTTTAATTTTATTCCACATTTCTTTTTGGTTCTTCGCATTGTTTATTTTATTATTAGTATAATTACTTTTTTCTTTTTCAATTTTGACTTTATACGTATTTCTTATTGTTTTATAACTATTCCATGCCTCATTTGTATTTTCTAAGATTGCTCTTTGGTATTTAAGAACTTTTTCTCGTTTTAATGCTCTGAGCTCATTATTAAACCATTTGTTATAACTTTTTTTAGACATTTTTTTCTTAAAAGTAAATTTTTTTATTACGTTTTCGATACAATCATCAAAGTTGTGATAATATTCATTTAAATCATTAATTTCATCACATCTTAATATTGCACTTAATTCATTTTTGAATCTGTTTTTGTTATACTTAAAAAGGCTTATTTCTTTAATATGATAGTTTCGCTGCTTGGTATCACACTCGGTTAAAATATCAATAGATTCATGATCAGCTATTTTATTATTTATATTAATTTTTGCCGTAATTGTTTCTTTATTTGTTATTATATAGTCTACCAATGTTTTTGAGTTTATTGTGAGTCTAGTATATTCGTTCATTACCTGCTTAAGACCGTTATCGTTAAGTATGCCTAACGAGTACTTTTGACTGATACCTACTTGATACTTAGTTTTAAAGTATCGATACAAACAGTACTTGATATCGGAAGGAATGTATCGAGTAAGTACTTGTATTTACTCGTATCGTTTTATCCCTATGGATGAATAGTCAATAATATTTCAAAACTAGTTGTTTTTTATAAAATAAACCTTTGATTAACATTTTCTGAAACGCTGAGGTCAACTTACAGTAAATAAACATTTACGACTCCCACCTAACTAGTTATTACGGAATATATTCAACCTCATCCTGTAACCCCACTTATTTTAACGAATAGAAATAAACTAGGTAAAATGTCTAAAACCCATTCAACTTAGAGAAGTACATTATTATTGTAGTTTCTATCTCTGAAACCACCATTTGGGCAACAAATTTAAGTTTTAATTGTATTTTCTAAAACTATAATAATAAATTATGTCCTGGCTCTTAGTTTCCTTGGTCAAATTTCCAACAAATTTTCCTATTAAATGTTAAACTAGTGGAAAATTAAAATTTAATTAATTTTAAACAAGTACTCTTGGTATTATATTGGCGTTTTCTTGATTAAAAAATGTGGTAAACTACAAAAAAATCCATTAAAACTGTTCGATAATAACGAGAAAAATTGAGAAAGTTGTTTACTTAGAACCTCCCACGGAATTATAAGTTGAAAATAAATTGCGAGTTTATTTTTCTTTGCTCCAAATAATAACTTAATCCAAGATTTGCTATGTATACTTTAAAGAATTAACACCTTATGGGGAGGTACCGTAATATATTTATACCAGACTGTACAGGGTGAGTCAACAATAGAGTAAAGTTCATTTCGGAAATGACGAACAAATGTTAAATACAATAGTCTTAGGGAATGTTAAGGTGCACAGTTTAAAATTATTTTTGAGTATACAGGGTACTTCAAAAAAGTGTGGCCGATATAATATATGTTTTTTTAAATGGAACATCCTATTTTCTAATTTATTTTTAAATTCTGCGTAAAATTAATAATGTTATATACCTAAACGTAGTAGTTTTTCTAATATTTCAATTTTTTTTGAAATACTAGTTTTCAGTTTTGTAAAAAATTTCTAGTAGCGCCATTGTTTCTGAAGGTGGAATAGTCCTAATTGGTACGAGCCTTTTATAGTGATGAAAATAAAAGATATTTGTAAAGAAATTTGAGTTAGATGCTACAGGGTGTTCAAAATAAATTTATGCATTTCGACTATTTTAAATTGAAAAATCTCAAATTTTTTAAATGGCATACCCTGTATATTATTATTGTTTCTGATAGAGTTTACAAAACCCTTTAACTTTTATTAAGTATGTCATATACCAATTTCTAATAGTTTTCGATTTATTTTAAATTTTTCAATTTTTACCCTTGTTTTTAATAGACTTACGCTATTGTGAAAATATAAACAAATAGTTAATAATAATTTTAATATAGCTTAACTTATCTAAAGATTAATTATTATGACGTAATAAATGTTCAAAAATATGCCCGTCTACTTGAATACACATGTTTAGTCGTTTTACTATATTTTCTCTCACTTTCCTTAGCATAAAGGGCGTTATTGTTCTGCACGCATTCCGTATCCTATTTTCCATTTCTACTGGTGTTGTAGGGGGATTCACATAAACACGATCTTTAATGTAGCCCCACAAAAAGAAGTCTAAAGGTGTTAAGTCACATGATCTAGGAGGCCACTGAATGAATTCATCCCTAGCGATCCATTTTTGTGGGCAACGATCGTTTAAAAATTCCCGAACTTCCCGGTAGTAATGAGCAGGAGCTCCGTCTTGTTGAATCCACATTTGTTCCCTTTCAAAGTTAACAACTTCTTCAAGAAGCTGGGCTAATTCGTGTTGCAAAAAATTTAGATATCTAGGACCGTTAAGAGGTTCGCGGAAAAAATATGGACCAATAATTCGAAAATTTGATATTCCACACCATACATTAAGCGACCAATGGTTTTGGTCTTGAACTTCCCGAACCGAAAATGGATTAACTGTTGAATAATAATGCATGTTATGGCTGTTAACTGCTCCATTACTGCGAAAAGTAGCTTCATCAGAAAACATTATTTTGGATAAAAAATTTGGATCCTCCTCTATTGCTCCATTCATGGTGGTACAAAAGTTTACTCGTCGTTCAAAATCACGGTCTTGAAGTTCTTGGTGTAGTTGCATATGAAAGGGAGGATACGTGTATTTTCTCGTAATGCGATTAGACGTAGATTGGGATGTGTCAGATAAGTCAGCTAGTTGACGGCTGCTAACCTGGGGATTATCTTCAACATGAAGTAAAATCTCCATTTCTTTTTCCTCATCGGTAGCATTCTAGTTTACTACTTTTCCTTTCGTATACTCAACGCTACCACTACCGTCAAACGGTTCCATTAATCACTGAAAAGATTTTCTAGATGGTATACGAGGCTGGTTTGAAAAGTCCGTGCAAAGTCCGAGAGATGGCACCACCGGCGCGTATCGAGGTCATGTTTAGTTAGTAGCATCTCTTGAATGAACGCACACCAAGTTTCAGCCATATTGGTCTATTTCTTTGTGTTTGGCATTCGTGTGAATCAAGGAAGTCGAGTGATTTTCAAGAAATGGACGAAAAAGAATTTCGTGTGGTGATTAAACATTACTTTATGAAAGGCAAAACGCCTCAGGAGACTAAAGATAAGCTTGATAAACATTATGGTGACTCTGCACCTTCGATTAGAACAGTTTATAAGTGGTTTCAAAATTTTCGGACTAGCCATATGGGCACAAGTAACGCTGAACGTTCTGGACGGCCTGTGGAGGTTACGACTCCAGAAATCATTGATCAAATCCATGATATGGTGATGGATGACAGAAGAGTTAAGGTGCGTGAGATTGCTAGTGCTGTGGGCATCTCGACTGAATGGGTACATAATATTTTGCATAAACATTTGGACATGAGAAAGCTATCCGCAAGATGGGTGCCGCGATTGCTCACGCTTGACCAAAAACGGAATCGTGTGAAGTGTTGCAAGGATGGTTTGCAGCTGTTCTAGAAGAATCCGAAGGACTTTAAGCGTCGTTTCGTCATTGTGGATGAAACATGGATACATTACTATACTCCTGAGACCAAACAACAATCTAAACAATGGGTTACCAAGGGGGAATCTGCACCAAAAAAGGCGAAGACCGTTCCTTCGGCCGGAAAGGTTATGGCGACTGTCTTTTGGGATTCGCAAGGGATAATCCTCATCGACTATCTGGAAAAGGTTAAAACTATTACAGGTGAATATTATTCATCGTTATTGGACCGTTTGAAAACTGAGCTGCAAGAAAAACGCCCGCGATTGACCCACAAGAAAGTCCTTTTCCATCACGACAACGCACCAGCACACACCTCAACAGTTGTGGTCGTAAAATTAATGGAAATAGGATTCCAACTCGTTTCACATCCCCCCTATTCTTCAGACTTGGCTCCCTCGGACTACTATTTGTTCCCCAATTTGAAGAAATGGCTGGCGAGACAAAGATTTTATTCAAACGAGGAGGTGATTGCAGACACTAATGGATATTTTGCAGACTTGAACAAATCCTATTATTCGGAAGGGATCAACAAATTAGAACATCGTTGGACGAAGTGTATAAGCCTAAAAGGAGACTATGTCGAAATATAAAAACGGTTTACCCCAAACACATAAGTAGTTTTTATTTTTGCACGGACTTTTCAAACCAGCCTCGTACGTTTATTAGGGTACTTCGCTCTGTAAAGCCTTACCGCCAAAAGAATTTTTTTCCCGCCTCGGCCAGTATATAAACCATATCAATTAATTCATTTTTAGGAAAATCCATAACTATTACCTTTATACGTCACTTACTACAACAAATTAAAATATTTTTACGTGTTTAATAGACATGTCAAAATTTGAAAATGCCTACATTTTTGTTTTGTCGTGGCAATTGTGATGTTATAGCGTGAGTGTATTAAAAACAAGGGTGAAAATTGAAAAATTCAAAATAAATCGAAAATTATTGGAAATATGTATATGACATACTTAACAAAAGTTGGAGGGTTTTTGAATTTAAAATAGTAGAAATGCATAAATTTATTTTGAACACCCTGTAGCAGCTAATTCAAATTTCTTTACATATATCTTTTCTCTCATCTCTATAGAACGCTCGTACTAATTATGAGAGTGTTCCACCTTCAGAAACTATGGCGCTACTGGCAATTTTTTACAGAACTGAAAACTAGTTTTTTTAAAAAAAATTGAAATATTAGAAAAACTACTAGGTGTAGGTATATAACATTATTAATAAAAAAACATATGTTATATCGACCACGCTTTTTGGAAGTACCCTGTATACTCAAAAATATGTACCTTAACATTCCCTAAAACTATTGTATTTAATATTTTTTCGCCGTTCCCGAAACAAATAAGATAATGAACTTTACTCTATCGTCGACTCACCCTGTACTTTCCCTGCAAATACAAGTTATAAAATAAAGACTATATTTGCAATAAAGAACAATGATTACTACCCGATTTTCTAAAGTAGGAAATAATACCCCATGGGGAACGATCAGCCAACAAAATGTCATTTTAGATCTTTTATATGAGTGAATTATTACAGTTTGTCAAGCAAGAACGTGACCGCTCATATTCTTTAAAAAAATATTTTTACCGTCAATGTATTCTTTGGTGTGCTAACAACGGAGCAATTACCTCAGTAAGTTGTCCAATCATCTCCTGTATCAGTAATCGTTTGGCAGGTTCAAGGCAGGATGTCGACGAGATTTTCTGCATATTCTGCAAATTTTTCGAATCTCGCCAGACAGCTGAGTCAGTGTGCTCAGAGTTTTTTCTCTCTGAACTATTTCTTTATAAGGGACCAAAGATTTTCAATAGGGTTGGCGTCTGGCGATTGTGAGGACCACTCTAGTATCTTACCGTGGGTACAAGCAAACCGCTTCGCGACGTGATTTTCAGCTAGCGAAGGTATCTTCAACGTGCTTCGGAATTTGGCATCATGAGCACGAAGATGTTGTCTAATGGTCTCATGGGACACATTCAAACCCGATTTTCTTAATTTTATCGCCCCTTGACGCAGTTTCAATTTCAAGTCCCGTAAAAACAAAGACATGATTCGTTTTTTGACTTTCGGTGTGACTTTGCCTACCGAGCCACGTTTTGGCAAGGTCAAAGGTCAAAAAAATCGTTTTTTCGCAAATATCTCGCCTCCTATGGTTTTAATGATATTTGCATCTATTACGAAAATTGTAGAGCATAAAATTCTCTACAAATTCTGTTCTAAATATTTTTTTATACGCTTAACCGTTTTTGAGATAGAGCGCGGAGAGTGCGCAGCGCTCATCCATACATAGCGTAATGAAAGACCAACCATGAGTCCTGGTAAATAATACTTCGTATAAAGTTAATTAATCACTAAAAAATCCATAATTATGAATAATTTGTATTATTTATTAATTAATATATTATATTTAATACTATTTTTCATTTATCAAATATATTCGTTTAATAATACTTACCTACTTCGTGTAATTAAAAAATTGTTAAGTGAAATACTTTAAGTATATTTTAATTATAAAAAAGTATGAAGATGATGCTTTCATGACAGCAGGGCTAGAAGAGAATATATTTATTAAAATAGGAGCAAAAGTCATGTTAAGACGAAATATTGACGTGAGTCTTGGCTTAGTCAACGGTTCTATCGGTATAGCACAAGTACAGTACATATTACATTTAATAATGAACATCTTTACGAGCTTGGTCCAGTCAAAACTAAATTTGAAATTATTAATAGAGCTTATGTTCATCGCGAACAGTTTCCGATATGTATAGCCTATGCTATTACCATACACACAGGGGCTAAGTCTAAACAGTGCACTGATAGCCATCGGTTCTTCAGTGTTCACATGCGGTCAAGCATACGTGGTACTTTCGAGAGTAACAAGTCTGGGCGGATTACATCTAATTAATGTCGACTTCGGTAGTATTAAACCTCAGGAGTCCGCAATCGTTGAATATAATCGACTTAGAAGCACTTATCGTCCAGACTTGTCAAAAATTGTTACATCATAGCCTTTGAGAAAATCCAATAGAGACAGGGAGTGGGCTTTAAGAAAATCTATAGCTGACGTATAAGAAATATTACCAGAAAAAAAAGAGGACTACCTACAAAAAGAAATGAGATCCCATCAAAAACATAAAATGTAAAAAAATGCCAAATCTCGCAACGCAGTCCTTCCACCACAAAAAGTTGTGAGATCTCATGTAAAACCAAGTCAGTTATTTTAGTTAGTATCTATGGAAGCACCTATTCAACAACTTTGTTATAAATTGTTATTTATTTAGTTACCTGCCAACATTTATAGTGACTGTATCAATATTAGACATCTTTATTTCTATAATAAATATAATGACTTGGCAATCGCACGGCAACATAATCACATAAGAATAATCTACTGTTTAAAATACTTTATTCTTAAGTGCACTGTTTAGACTTACTTAGCAATCGAAATAATGCTTCCTTGAATCTCCAACTTGCATCTTAATTCTTTTGAAGCTACTATACATTTTGTCTTAGTTGTGTTAATAATTATGTTTAGTTCTCTCGCTTCCAAATTGAGGGCGTGAAAGATCTTCTGAAGGTTGTCCTCAGAATCAGAGATGAGGACTGCATCATCGGCGTAGCAGATTATATATAGTGTGTTGCCCATTTTGTATCCTCTAGTTTTTAAAAGATTCTCCACTATTCCGTCCATGATGAGGTTGAAGATAAAGGGACTAGTAAATGGCCTTGATTTATTCCGGCGTTTATTTTGTACTTCCTTGCTCAGTAGATGTCCCACTTTTATATTTGTATTGTTATTGTATCTGTAAAAAGTATAAGGAGAAGAAGAAATTTATTTCTTGTAACTAACTTGAATAAACACATGTTTGTTGTAGGGTCTTTAACTCATTCTAGAAATATTTTTTGTAGTTTTTTTTCAGTACTTTTATATATTTTTTAAGACTAGTATAATAAGGTAATAATAATGTTTTAAATTGAAAACTGTTGGGTAAGCTACGTTCTTGTGGTATGTCTGAAAAGTTCTGTTTGTGATCTCTTGTTTCCTCAGAGAGCGTTCTTTACGAGTGGCGGTCGACGGATTTTTTTCTAACACCTTCACTATCAACGCCCGTGTGCCCCAAGGCTCCATCCTGTCTCCTACTCTCTTTCTCATTTACATTAACGATCTGCTGCAAAAGACCGGAAATCCAATCTACAGCTTTGCAGATGACAGTACGCTTGTCTCTTCATATACTTTGAACGCTCGGACATCGGCTGCTCAGGCGAATATCCGCAGACAGCAGGAGGTCGTTCAACTTAACAAAGACCTGGAAGAAATTCTATCTTGGGGTGACAGTAACCAAGTGGAATTTAAAGCTACAAAAACCCAGGCGGCAGTTTGTTCGAAAAAAGGTATAACGTTGCTGAACCCGACATAGTTATGTCGGCCCACTCCATTCCCCTAGCATCGTCGCTCAATTTGTAGGGCGTTAATTTAGGACTAAATATGTCCTGGCATGAACATGTTGCAGGCGTAACAACTGTTAATTCTTTACAAAGCTCAAATTCGACCAACTATAGAATACTGCTCTCATGTTTGGGGCTCCGCTCCCAAACATACACTGCATTTATTGGGTTCTGTTCAGAGAAGAGCTATTCGTCTGATTGGAGACCCGGAACTGACTGGCGGCCTCCATTTGCTGGAACATCGAAGAACGGTTGGCGACTTGAGTCTGTTCTACAAGTATTTTCATGGTGTTCGAAGGATGTAGCCCGCTTAATTCCTCCCAAAGCGGTGCATGTTAAAAAAAAACACGTCGTGCTGGTGCTTCACATCCGTATGAGGTTCAGCTTGTTACTCCGCGTACAACGCTTTTCAAGCAGTCTTTTATATGGAGAACATCATCCCCTTGGAATAGTTTGCCCAGCGCTGTGTTTCCCACCGGGTACAATTTACAGCGATTCAAGAACAACGTGAATCGCTTTTTCCGCACACATGCCGTTCCTGGAGCGTTTTAGGGACTTTCTTGCAGCACGTGTACTATACCCATAAAACATAAAGAAAAGCACTTTGTATATATAAATTTGAATATTTATTATATTCGTATATTTAAATAGTAACAATTCGTTTAGTGACTTGTTTTTAAACCAAATATGCGACAATATTTCCCAGGAGGGCACGATTTGTGGTCTCCCATTAAAAATGAACGGCATTTGCATAAAATCGACTGGCCTAGTGAAAAATATGCTGCGTCGTTTATTTTGGAAAATCGGGATCCCTTGGGAAACATACGTGCTATTTACATATGACTGAAATTTGTTTATTATCCCAACAAGAAACCAGACAAAATTACCATAAAACTGTTAAAACCTTATAAAATTTATCGACACCTACTTTCTTTCCCTGAAGCGATATAGTTCAAAAACTCTCGATTATCCCTTTTTTAAGTATTTTATATATTCACCTAATTTGAAATCGATATTTTATTTCATTCGAGAGTTATCGTGCCAGTAAACAGACAGATAGACGGAAATGGATGACTATGACCCTAAAACATAAAGGAAAGTAAAAATCTCGAAGTAATTTTTCATGAATACAATACTTTCTTTTAGAAGGAAATTAAAGATATTTTTAAAATCCTCGACTACAAAACTCCGAAAGAGATGTGTTCAAAGTACCCCTCTGTAATCTAACCTCATCGCTTTAAACGCCCTTACCAGGTGTACAAGTATGAAATGCGGATTTCAGACAACATATGGTGCAGTTTGTTGCATAAAGATTTGACACTGCGCCATTTTGTTGTGTCATCAACAAGTGTCAGACGCGCACGAATGATAAATTGGAAAAGTGTGTGCATAGTGTTGTGTTGTTGTGTTCAATATGTCGAAATTTATACCGAACAAAGAGCATTCGCGAACAGCATTAATTTTTTGTTTTCATTTGAAGAAAACTGCTATTGAATCATACCGATTACTTCGAGAAGCTTATGGTGAACATGCTCCATAGCAAGATACGTGTGAACGATGGTTTCGGCATTTCAAAAGTGGTGACTTCGATGTTGCAGGCAAGGAACGTGGAAAACTGCCAAAAAAAATACGAAGATGTGGAATTGCAAGCATTGTTGGACGAAGATGATTTGCCAACACAAAAACAACTCACCGTGTAATTCTGCGTTAGTCAACAAGCTGTTTCCAATCGGCTACGAGAGATGGGAAAGATTCAGAAGACCGGTAGATAGGTACCACATGAGTTGAACGACAGGTAAATGGAAAACCACAAAAACGCGTGTGACATTTTGCTCGCTCGGTACAAAAGGAAGTCGTTTTTGCACGCAAAAAATCATGGGTAGACCCAGGCGTACCATCCACATCGACCGCAAGACCGAATCGCTTTGGCAGAAAGACGATGCTCTGGATTTGATGGGACCGGAGGGGCGTGGTCTATTATGAGCTGTTAAAACCTGGGGGGAAACGGTTAATACTAAACGTTACCAACAACAATTGACCGATTTGAACCGTTCGCTGCTTGAAAAAAGGCCAGAATACCGAAAGAGGAAACACAAAATCATTTTTCTTCATGACAGTGCTCCATCACATATGGCAAAACCAGTTCGCGACACGTTGGAAGCACTCAGCTGGGAAGTTTTACCCCATGCGGCTTACTCACCAGACTTGGCTTCTTCCGATTACCACTTGTTTGCATCGATGGGTCACGCACTTGCTGAGCAGCGCTTTGGCAATATGGCAACTTATACCAACGAGGAATAAGCTGACATCCTAATGTGTTACGGATTTTGCGAAGGAGTGTCGTCGCGTGCACGTGATTAATACGTACTGCGATATCCTACTCGTCGTGTACCTGATGTTAGCGTATTTGATGGAACTTATCGAAGACTACGAGAAACTGGTTCCGTACAAAGACGGCGGACTGACATGGGACGACCACGTATCTTTGACGAAGACGAAGAAAACGAAATACGACGTCTCTTTGAGGTGGACCCAACCACATCTACAAATGTTGTCGCACAACAGCTTGGTATTTCGCAGTGGAAGGTATGGTTTGTAATGCATACTGTTGGGTAACACCCTTACCACTATACGCCCGTGCAAGTCATTGAAGAAGGGGATCCGTTGCGACGATTAGAATTCTGCAGATTTATGTTCAATACCGATGTCGAAGATACATCTTTTTTTAAGAAAATACTATGGACTGACGAGTCGAAATTCGACAAAGACGGTCTTACAAACTACCACAATGCCCACTATTGGGCTTCTAAAGAGGAAGGCAACCCAAACAAAAAAATAACGAAAGGATCACAAACAAGATTCAGCTTAAATGTGTGGATGGGTATAATTTCAAATTATTTGGTTGGGCCATTCTTCCTGCCAGATAATTTGAATGGCGAGAAATACGACAATTTTTTGCCGAACGATTTACCCAATTTGATGGAAGACCTACCTATTGGTTTGAGACAAAACATGTACTTTCAACACGATGGCAGCCCAGCTCACTACAGAGGAAGTGTTCGTGCATGGCTCAATGACAATTATCCCAACAAATGGATTGGAAGAGGCGGACCCATACCTTGGCCGGCGAGAAGCCCAGACCTAACACCGATGGATTTTTATGTGTGGGGTCACATGAAAAGTCTCGTATACGACCAGATGACTCCTAACGAAAACGTGGATGTCCTAAGACAAAAAATAATTGATGCGGCTGACGAAATGAGGCGGCACCTCACAACCAGCGTTGTGAAAAGTAATTTAAGAAAAAGAATGAGAATTTGTGTTAGAAATAGGGGCGACCATATAGAACATGAATTATAATTAATAAAAAACATTAAATTGCAAGATTTTTTGTTTTATTTGTGTATTTTTCGTATTTTCACCTAGAACTAAAAAATTTACCTTTTGCTACCCGAGCCTGCTTTAGGTGTCATTCTGTGTACAGTTTTCCTATTAAACTCCTAGTATTATACCATTTTAGATAGCTAAAAAGACGTAAAAGTTTTTAAAATAATTTGCAGAATAACTTCCATACATTTTTTTTTTCTCTTTATTGATTTAAAGTAGGAAACACTTGGTAAAAATTCGTAATTTAGAAACATTAACAAACCGCCATTTGAAACTGTTAGTAACTAGTTCAAATTTTTTTGATGATTTTTGATACTTGACATACAGACTAACTAAAAATAACCAAAAAAATCGCACTCGAGAACCTCTAATAAAAAAAAAATGAATATAAAAGCAAAAAAAACATGTTTTTTTTTATAAAATCTTTAAACTTCAATATCTCGATAACGGTTAAGTTTAGGACATCATGTCATAGAGTCAAATCAGTCAGAAACGACCTAAACTATAACGTCCTTAATTATCTAGGACGACTTTCCCTGTAACCCTGTATCTGACGCGGTGACGTAGTTAACGTAGAGAGAGTTTTGTGCTCCTCGTATTCTAGGACGCAAAGAAAATATGATAATCGAGAAACTTTAGTATTAATATTTATAAGATGCTAAACGTACACCCACACAAAATTAATTGACTTTTCCTAAGTAAAATCCACTAGTAGATTAAAATTCTCCCCACACAACAGCGACTTTCCACTTAAAATAAACAATAATTACGAAACTGCTCTCTCTTATCGACATTCACCTCAGAAAATTAAAGTATCGTAGAGGTATCAGGAGTATCAGGTGTCTAAAGATAATTTCTCTCAACTAATTCCGCATGCTTGACGGTAGTTAATACCCAAACTTCCGTTACGGATGTGTGAATTACTTGATGGGGGAAAATTAGAGGAACTCCCCCACATTCTGACGTGTCAAAATTTATTGACGATGTAGTATAATGGAAATATGAAACATTAATCAAGGAATTATGGGTAAATGGTTTGCTCAGTTGGTTTTATTCTATTGTTTATTGCTGACAGGTCATGAAGGGTACAATAGAAATTAAAACGAACAGTATGTAGCAGAGACGTACTCGTATGCATAATATGGGGTTTATCATGGTTCTTGACATTTAATAATAATAATAATTTGTGTGAGTTTTTTTATGACTTTCGCCTACTCTCGTTTCTGAGACATGAGATGAGCCGATTATTTCAATCACCCTCCTTTAAATTTCTTGCCACTACAGCTCCTTTTATATCTTGTTGCCCGGTTGCTGGTGGCTTCGTTTCCTTTTCTTTGGGGATGTTATTCCCAGATTTTTTGAGTCAACGTTTATCCGAAATATTTTACAAATTTCCGCTTAGTTTCGATTGTATCTATTATGATGCCCTCCACTGCCATTTTCCTATAGATTATAATATTTCTAATATATTTCAGTCTATAGGCTGTAACTAATCTTCTCCAGAAGTTTGTTTCCGAGACTTTTGGCGTGAGTAATTTCCAAACTATGGAATCCTTCCAAAATCATGTTTTTGAGGTACCAACTTTAGAGTGAAAAAAACGTTTCGAAAATTGTGAAAAGGTGAATATTTTGAGAAACAATAAATCGATTTGCACCAAAAACTTTTTGTTTGGTTTTGTAAAATTTTAAAAGGCTCGTAAAGTAATTTTTTTATAGTAAAATATACACGGGTCAAAGAGATGAGATAGTTGGTTAAAATGATGATAGCCTGTATGTCGTAATGTACTTCTATTTCAGTGTTGTTTTTCCATTATTTCCAATTTTAACGAAAATACTCTCTAGAAGGGATTGAGATCTAATTATACAGTCCCTAAAAAAATATTGAATTAAATATAGGGCAAGTTTTAGAAAACGGTTCAGTTGGCGGAAATGTACTTATGGAACAGCAAGTAAATTAGTCTATTTACTTTCCCTGCTAACAGGAAGTATTGTATTCGTGAAAAATAATCCTCTGATATTCTTATTTTTTTCAGACCTTAGTATTTTTAAACGACGAAAAACATATTTCTTTAATTTCCTATTTGTTCATAAATAATAATCCGGCGACACATCACAATTTTTATTACATATGAAGAGGTTTTTTTTTTGGCATACCTGACAATTTTTTATCTGTACACGCAGATTTGGATTTTATTCTTTAATATATGTACGTAGGCAGAGAGCACGTTTTTTTTTTTTTTTTTTTTTTTTTTAATTGGTCTAGCACACGTGCTGCAGGGAAGTCCCTAAAACGCTCCAGGAGCGGCACGAGTGCGGAAAAAGCGATTCACGTTGTTCTTGAATCGCTGTAAATTGTACTCGGTGGGAAACACAGCGCTGGGCAAATTATTCCAAAGGGATGATGTTCTCCATATAAAAGATTGCTTGAAAAGCGTCGTACGCGGAGTAACAAGCTGAACCTCATACGGATGCGAAGCACCAGCGCGACGTGTATTTCTAACATGCACCGCTTTGGGAGGAATTAAGCGGGCTACATCCTTCGAACACTTTCCATGAAAATACTTGTAGAACAGACTCAAGTCGCCAACCGTTCTTCGATGTTCCAGCGAATCAAGGCCGCCGGTCAATTCCGGGTCCCCAATCAGACGGAACGCTCTTCTCTGAACAGAATCCAACAAATGCAGTGTATGTTTGGGAGCGGAGCCCCAAACGTGGGAGCAGTATTCCATAGTTGGTCGAATTTGGGCTTTGTAAAGAATTAACAGTTGCTGTGGGGTGTAAAGCTTTCTGGTTCTAAATAATATTCCCAATTTTTGAGAAGCTCTCCTTGCTATGCCTGCAACATGTTCATGCCAAGACATATTTGCTCCCAAACTAACGCCCAACAAATTGAGCGACGATGCTAGGGGAATGGAGTGCCCCGACATAAATATGTCGGGTTCAGCAACGTTAACTTTTTTAGAAAAAACTGCCGCTTGGGTTTTTGTAGCGTTAAATTCCACTTGGTTACTGTCACCCCAAGATAGAATTTCTTCCAGGTCTTTGTTAAGTTGAACGACCTCCTGCTGTCTGCGGATATTCGCCTGAGCAGCCGATGTCCGAGCGTTCAAGGTGAATGAAGAGACAAGCGTACTGTCATCTGCAAAGCTATAGATTGGATTCCCGGTCTTTTCCAGCAGATCGTTAATGTAAATGAGAAAGAGAGTAGGAGACAGTATGGAGCCCTGGGGCACACCGGCGTTGATAGTGAGGGTGTTAGAAAGAAATCCGTCGACCGCCACTCGTAAAGAACGCTCTCTGAGGAAACATGAGAGCCACAAACAGAACCTTTCAGACATACCATAAGAGCGCAACTTAGCCAACAGTCCATCGTGCCAAACACGGTCGAATGCCTTGGATATGTCAAGAGCAACCGCTCGAGATTCTCCAAAGTGTTCAATTGCGTTGTTCCAAACATGTGTTACATAAGTCAGAAGATCTCCTGTTGATCTATGTTTACGAAAACCATATTGGTGATCGCTAATAATATTGAATCGTTCAAGATATTTTAGAAGATGCTCATTGATAACCTTTTCCATGACTTTCGATATTATTGAAAGCTGTGCAACTTGTCGGTAGTTATTTGGCAAGGACTTCTTACCTTTTTTAGGTATCGGCTGAACCGTGGCACATTTCCAGCTGGACGGAAATATTCCCTTTCTGTAGGATAGGTTAAAAAGTCTACAGAAAACTGGTGTTAGTTCCCTTGCACAGTTTTTGAGAACTATGGCAGGTATTCCGTCAGCGCCAGAAGTCTTCTTGGTGTCTAGCTTCATTAAAATACGCTTTATGATGCGCTGTCTGAAGACAACATCGGGCATCCTTGGCTGCAATATGGGAATAGTAGGTGGTGTTTTTCCTTGGAAATCGACAGTAGAATGTGAAGCAAAGAGTTCAGCCAACAAGTTCGCTCTCTCAACAGGTGTGGTTGCAATGGAATTATCTGGCCGTGTGAGTGGTGGTATCGTGGATTTGGTAAAGTTTTGACTAACTGCCTTAGCGACTGCCCAAAAGGACCTGGAATTGTTGGGACAAGCGAGAAGTTTGTTTCTAATTCGTTGATTGTGTGCCTCCTTGGTTTCGTCGATAATTCCCTTGCATCTGTTCCGGGCATGAACAAAGATGTTTCGATTTAAGGTGTTAGGATTTTCACGCCATTGTCGGTAGGCAATATGTTTAGAAGCAACAGCTTCTTTGCATTTTCGGTCGAACCAAGGCTTGCCGTTGGAGGAGCATTTCTTCGAAAAAGGGATGTAAGCTTCCATACCAGCCAAAATAACATCGGAGACCTCCCTGGCGCAGTCAGATGGGTTATCGGATCGAAAACAAACGTCCATCCAAGGGAAGGTTCGAAAGTATTCCATGAGATCTTCCCATTTAGCAGATTTGTAGTGCCAAATCTTGCGCGGCCTAGGCGCCTCTCTGTCACTGATTGGCAGGATACTCGATGTCGAAAGCAGTTTATGGTCGGAAGAACCTAACGGCGGATTTACGGTGACCGTGTAAATCTCCGGATTGGTGGTTAAAAACAGATCAAGAAGACTGGCGAACTCCCCGTCTCGATCAGGGATCCGTGTTGGTTCGTCAATAAGCTGAGTTAAGCCATAACTGATTGAGAATGATTCAGCTTCACGACCTTGTTCGTCGGTAGTATTTGAATATTTGAGCCAGTTGATATTGTGGACATTAAAGTCGCCCAGGACGGCAATTTCGGCACTTGGATAGTTACTTTGTAAATGATCGATGGTGTCTGCAAGAGAAGCGAAAAGTGTTCGAAAATTGGTATCACTTGGTGGTCGATACAGGATACAGATGAACCTTGTGGTTTGTTGAGTCGTTATTTTTAACCACATAACATCAAAGTTTGGGGGCTCCAGAGCTTCTTCTCGTTGACAAGAGAGGTCGCTTCTGACAAAAAGACAGATTCCAAAGTTACGCCTAAATCGGGAATAGAAGTCGTACCCAGGATAAAGATAGTTGACCGTGCTGGTCGATGGACTAACCTTGGTTTCACATAGAGCGAGTACATGAGGTTTATCTGATTGCAGGTGTTGATGCACTGAATTTATGTTCGAGTTTATACCTCGTATGTTGCAAAAATCTATCTTAAAATTATGATGTCTGCAAGTCGACGCCTCCGAACCAGCCCCTACCCGGAGATCCGAACGGGGGGCCATTCTACCTCCGGAACTTCTTGCATCCAGGCGCCTCATCATGCTCTTTGGTCCCACAGTAGTTAATGTGGAATTTTCCTGTTCTGTCACATGTTTATCTTTGCCTTCTTTGGCTTTGATCCAGGCGGTGTTATTATTGGGTAGTTTGGGTTCTGACCAGATCCTTTTCCAATGATCTGCGAGTTCTTGTTTGTTTGATGGTTCGGTCACCGCTGTCTGTTTGCTGTGCATAGTTTTCCGGTAGAACTGTGTTTGGCTTCTTCGGAAGAGGTTGTTGGTATCTTTCCTCTCATTTGGTTCTTTGTATCTACGAAGTCTTGCTGCATATACGGATAATTTTTGTTTCAGAGTATCCAGGATTTCTGGCAGCGTTCCGTTGGGAGACCCGGACTTGATCTTGTTTATACTCTGCGTGACTCGTTTGGACACGTTCCCGTTGATAAACTGGGTAAGGTGTCCTAGATATCTCCTGATGTTGTTGATTTGGTTTTCTATTCTTATTTGCCGTTTAAATTTTGGTTTTGTGCTGTTGGGATTTCTTTGTAGTTGCGGGAGTTTTTGATTAAATACTTCGTCGGTTGCGTTTGGGATTGATGCTGGTGGGTCTAGGCGGCGAGTGATTCCCTTCTCAGTGGTTTCTTTGTCAGGACTTGTGCTTTTATCAAAGCAACGCATGGTGTGTTCGTTTGTTCCTGTAGTATAACTCATGCGTTGCCTTGACTTTCCCGCCTTGGTGGGTGTCGGTTTACTCGCCGGCACAACACTTTTGGCAGGTCCATTGTCAGTTGCCCGGTCTTCATCGTTTTGGTCGAGCTGCCATTTCCCGCGACGTCCTCGACCGTTACGTCGCTCGCCCGATGCTTCTTTTATTTGTCTACTGTTGTTTGGGATGTTTTTAGTGTTTTGTGGTGTCAGAAGCTCAAAGTGTCCCGACATTGGGTTGCCTGTTAGTAGAAATAGTTTCGGTGTGTTTTCTTGTGCTTATTATTGTTGGCTTGTCCCTAAAAGTTATTTTTGTATCTCTTGTTCTTCGTTGTTTTGAGAAGATATGAAAGTTGCTATTCTGGGTTTCCGAGAGGGCAAGTATCTCTAGGCTCGTTCCATAGGTGCCATTTTTCCTCATATAGTTATAATAGTTATTGAAGTCTTTCATATCGTCGTCCCCAATTAATGAAAATGTGTTAAGTTCCGACCAGTTTTGTTGCATATATCTTAGAGCAGCCTCTCGGAGTCTTTCATGATGGTTTTGGTGGCCATACAAGTGTAAGCTAACTGCACGGAAAAGGCAATTTCCATCACCTACAATGTCGGATCTGGTAAAACTATCGGGAGTAGTTTCAGCTGAGGCGGTTGGTTGGATCGTTTGTCGTTGTTGTTGTTGTTGTGGGGGTGCTGTAGCTGTTTGTACGACAGGGGTCCGCCTCCTCAGCACCCTGCCATTATCACTAGTATAATTATTATTTTGTGACATAGTGTTCCCGTAGCTTGTTTGATGTGACTGTAGTTCTTTAATTATTAAATATAGTACATAACCCAGGTAAATTTCTAATTTTTTAAACATACTGTGGACTGTATTCTTAGCGTGAGATAGTCAAATTTAGTGTTTATTTTAGAACTGTCTGTCTGCAAGGAAGGTACTGGGTAAGTCATTTTACCAAATTTTTTTTTTTCACATTAATGTCAAGTCCCTACTTGTCATTTAATGTAAAACTACTGAAAACAGACAAAGTCCATATTTCGGCAGTCTACCTACTGTTCCCTTCTTTGTCAATCCATCTCGAAACGCGTTTCGCCGTATCTTGGCTCATCAGTCGGGTTAGGATCGACAAACAGGAGAACAGAATTTGCTAGTCCTTATCTAGGTACTTAAGGAATCTAATGGTAAGATACAACCAATTGAACCTACGCTTACCTAGTACTTCATCGTAAGCTGACACAGCAGCCACAAGCCGACAGAGTGGTTGACAAAGTAAATACTTCTCGTCGTCGCGGATTTCGGGGAATCTCCCTCAGGCATATGTGGTTTACTGTAGAACTACTGAAAACAGAGAAAGTCCATATTTCAACAGTCTACCTTTTCTGTTTTCTTATTTGTCGATCCATCCCGTTTCGCGTTTCACAGCTCATCAGTCGGGCTAGTAAATTGAGTTCTCTTGTTTGTGGATCCTAGCCCGACTGATGTGCCTTGATACTGTGAAACGCGTTTCGTGATGGATTGACAAATAAGAGAACAGTGTTTAGACTGCCGAAATATGGGCTTTGTCTGTTTGTGTGTATTTTTACATTAAACCACATATGCCTGAAGGATCCTTCAAAAACCGCGCCGCCCGTATTGAAGTGTTGACTTTGTCAACCACTCTGTCGGCTTGTGGCTGCTGTATTAGCCCACGATGGAGTATTAGGTAGGCGTACTTGGTATAGTTCGTTGTATCTTACCATTCCCTACATGTCATACACCCTCAATTTTTTAACATGTCGTCCGCAAACAGTCAGGTGGGAATTGAGTTCTCGCCTATTCAAAGTTCCATATTGATAAATTTGCGCTGCCAATTTTTAAGGGCAGTATTTATCTAAGTTTTAAATAACGTTGGGACAAGGGACCACTCTTTCCGGGAACTTTTTTTTACTGCAAACATAGCAGGAAGTTTACTCCCAATGTTAACAGTAGTCGTGCACTCCCTGTAAAATCTTCTTGTGGTGTTATATATCGGTAATTGCCAGAGAATTGACGTTGTTTCAGAAGTCGTAAGTCTTGTGAAGATCTCCGAATGCTAAATGCATCGGCTTGTTTCATCGTAACCTATTTTATGCACGATCGGGTCGCACTATATCCATTTTGTTTTTCTGCTCCGGGTAAGTCTTTTTTTAACCCGTAAAACCTTGCTGAAGATGCCATGATACTAATTTTGATCCATTCTTGCTTATTATTTTTCTCAAAAATGGGCCTGATGTAAGTCTCTCTTCATTCCAATAGTACACTTTCCCCTTCTAGGCATTTGTTAAATATAGAAGTAATTAGTGCTATCTGTTTTTTAGGATCATACTTGATGAGCTTAATTGCTTTGGAGGTTTCTTTACTTATTATTTCTGGAAAGTTTCCGTAACTTTATTTACATTCATGGCTCTCTCAGGAGCTGGAAATCATCATCAGTTTCTTGTGCGTATGTAATGTTAAGTCAAGTTTCCGGATTTGTAAGATTTAGTCCGCTTCAATTCATACTTTGTGTTTTGAGGTCTTTTAGATACTTCCAAGCTCTGTTTGAGTTTGAATTGTTGCCCAGGCTTTGGTTAATCTCTGAACGAGCAGATCTTAACTGGTCATTTGGAGTGACCTGTTGACATTCAAGGCGACGTTCAGTGTTCTAATCTCGAATAGTAAATATCTCGGAAGATGCGTCGTATTATTGCAGGCAAATGAGGAGAGTCATTATAATTTAACATAGTTCAATCCCAAGAAACATAATTTCTCGTCTAGCCGAGGCCATGAAAGCTTCCAATTTACGTTATAAAGGGTGTCCCAAAATTCACGCAAAAAGTAATTTTGATAGAAAATACAGATGTTTAATTAAAAATTGTAATTTTTTTACTGATTTATAAAGTATATAGTATAGGGTTATGTATCGAATAACATATCGGGTAAATGGCCTCCACGGCTTTGCTGGTACATACGCACTCTTTTGTCGAAATTTTCCCTGACCGTTTTGCATAAATGTGGCTGAATTTCGTTGATACAGCGCTTAATTTCCTCCTTCAAATCGTGGGTGGCCGTGGGCTTATTGTCATAAACCTTAGACTTTAAAAAACTGATCACCAAAACGGGATATTACACGACCAGGAAATGACTCATGCATGAATTGTTTCTCGGGCAGTATGACATGTGACACCGTCTTATTGAAACCACATGTCGTCCACATCCATATCTTGCAATTTAGGCACAAAATACTGGATTATCATATCGCGATAACGATCATCATTAACTGTTATTGCCTGGCCGACCGTATTTTCAAAGAAGAATGGTCCGATAATGCCTCCAGCCCAAAATCCGCACCAAACAGTGACACGTTGTGGATGCATTTGTTTTGTAACATTCACTTGTGGATTGTCTAAACCCCAAATGCGACAATTTTGTCGATTAACCAAGCCGTCAAGATGAGCCTCATCGCTGAAGATGATTTTCTTCGAAAAATCAGTATCCACTTGTTGTTCCATAATCCATTTAATGAACTCTCTTCGTTGTGCGTGGTCAGTAAGCTTCAGTTCTTGAGTCAATTGAACTTTGTAAGCATGAAGATGTAAATCTTTCGTGAGAATATGCTGTAAAGAGCTTCTCGAAATGTCTAATTCTTAACTACGGTGCCGAATTGATGTTCCTGGAGTCTCAGCAACACTCTCACGAACTGCTTCAATGTTTTGTATCGAACGACTTGTTGAAGGACGGCCAAATCGTTTTAGATCACTAATTGATCCAGTCTCCCTGAATTTTTCAAATAATCTCTTCACAGTCGATGAGGTTAAATCACTATTCCGACCATATTTTGTACGAAAATACGGAACTGTAGCTGCCAAACTTTCACTATTTTTAAAATATTGCTCAACAACGTTGTTCTTTCCTGTAGCTCTCCATTTTTAATAACCCTGAACTGTCAGCTGTCACGCTGTTTTTTGTTTTGTTGGCAACACTTTACCATACAAATGGCACCAAATTCAAATCTTGCGTGAATTTTGGGACACCCTTCACAAAGACCAGCTTCATGATCTAGAAGGTATGTGAGAAGAATTTAAAAATTTAGATGACGTAGTTGATGAAGAACGGGGAAAATTAGAATATGTGTTGAGAGCGCCCTATAATTTATATGGTAGTGTAAGCCATCGCAGGCAAATTAATTGTGTTAGTTAACAAGGAATTTTAATTGAATGCGTAGATTTGTTTGATGAGTCTGGGGGGACTTAGTTAAACAAATTCTATTTTCCCAGTAAACTTTACAAATTGGTATAAATGTTAATAATGGTTTCTGTCGTAGCTTCCAATATAAACTATACTCAAGGTAATTATTGTCTGTAAGAGATTGTTTGTACTTATGTTGTTCAACTCCCTCTGTTTACCTAGAACTAATTAATATATCGTCTTGTGTTTATACATTTAAGCAAAGATAATTTTGGCTTTATATATTAACACCATTTACCGTGAATTTGTTGTTATATGGAAGTATTTATTAACTTATTAACATAAATTGTGTAATTGATAGTACTTTCTCCTTTTCGTTAACATTTCTTGATGATTGTTAATGGATGGAGGAAGAACGGCTACTTTACGACTATTATAATATTTTAATCTAATATTGGACAGAAATTTTTAAAGAATGAAATCTAAATAAAATTAAATGTTAACAGACTGCACTTTGGCACACAGGCAGTCTTTTGGATGTAGAATACGATAAAAAAAAGTTTGCTGAAGTTTGATGTACGCTAAGCCCACAAAACCCAAAATAAAACAAAAATTAGATTTTTTGGTAATATCTCGAAAAATAAAAAATAACCGGTCAAGTGCAAGTTGAACTTGCGCAATTAGTGTTCCGTACGTTGATTGCTTTTAAAATAAAAAATGTTGTAACGGAAGTATAAAATGATCAGTGACTTCACAAAACACACACACCCTAAATGAGTTTTCAACAAAGTTTATTTCCAATCTTTACTGAAAATTGATGACCTTGAAATTACTTTTTTTTTATATACCAGATAAATTATTAGAGGTAATGCACTTGTGATAATTTTCGTTCAATCTACACCCCGTGGAGAATATTCCAGAATTTTTTCAAAATTTTTTGATAAGTACTTTTCGAGATAAGGCGGGTGGACAGCGATTTTTCGCGATTTTTTAAAAATAGTACAAAGAAAAGTGCGCGTAAGTATTACATTGTATATATATTTTTTTACTCGTGTTTTCACAAGCTTTCATTTGACACCACACTCGATTACCTAGTAAAAAAAATTTTTTTTTCACTTCCGATTTCACCCCCCAAAACTAACCCCTTAAGTCAAAATTTAACTTTCAAAACTACATGGCTCTGATGAGGCCATCAATTCCTATATTATTACCAAATTTCAACTTTCTACGACAAATAGTTTCGGAGAAAATCGGGTGTGACAGACGGACAGACAGACAGACACCGAAGTGATCTTATAAGTGTTCCGTACGGAACACTAAAAATAACACATGGGCTGAAAAGTCCGGGCCTAACAAAGAAAACACGGTTTTTTTGGTTCAAAATTAGCTTTATTCATCAACGTAATCTCCATCAAGAGCAACGCAATCATTCCAGCGCCGCTCTAACATTTCAATACCACTTTTGTAGAACGATTTATCTTTTGCCTCAAAATAGGCCTCAGTTTCAGCGATAACCTCTTCATTCGTGCGAAATTTCTTACCGGCGAGCATTTTTTTCAGGTCTGCGAACAGCCAGTAGTCGCTGGGAGCCAAATCTGGCGAATACGGTGGATGTGGGAGCAATTCGAAGTTCAATTCATGTAGTTTTGCCATTGTTTTGATTGACTTGTGACACGGTACGTTGTCTTGATGAAACAAAATTTTTTTTCTTTGCCATATGCGGTCGTTTCTTTGCAATTTCGGCCTTCAAACGCTCCAATAACGCTATATAATATTCACTGTTGATGGTATTTCCTTTCTCAAGATAGTCGATGAATATTACACCACGCACATCCCAAAATACCGAGGCCATAACCTTTCCAGCCGATTGTTGTGCTTTCGGGCGCTTTGGACGAGGTTCACCAGTTGCTGTCCACTCAGATGACGATCGTTTTGATTCCGGAGTGAAGTGATGGATCCATGTTTCATCCATTGTCACATATCGACGCAAAAATTCCGGTTTGTTACGTTTAAACATGGCCAAACACTGCTCAGAATCATCAACACGTTCTTGTTTTTAATCAACAGTGAGCAAACGCGGCACCCACTTTGAACAGAGCTTTCTAATAGTCAAATGCTCATGCAATATAAAGCCAACACGTTCTTTTGATATCTTTACGATGTCAGCTAACTCACGCAACTTCATTTTTCGATCATTCAAAACGATTTTATGGATTTTTTTGATGTTTTCTGGTGTTACCGCCTCATTTGGACGTCCACTGCGTTCTGCATCATCGGTGTCTCTACGACCACGTTTGAAGTCAGCAAACCAACGTTTTATTGTTGTTTCTGATGGAGCGGAGTCCCCATAACACTTTTCAAGCCATTGCTTCGCTTGAACGGTATTTTTTCCCATCAAGAAGCAGTGTAAAATTAAAACACGAAATTGTTTTTGATCCATTGTTTTGAAAATAACAAAAGTAGCGTCACTCTTAGCACAATAACTCACAAACTAATGAATAGAATATCATGAAATTTTAACAGCTGTCTTTTGAAGGTTAGTATTAACTGAAAAAAAAGGTGACTGCAATAAAACTAGCGCTATCTATGTGTTACGCCCGGGACTTTTCAGCCCATGTGTTATATCGAAACATTAATAGCACCACGTGAATGAGCGGCATATTTTACAAAAGAATAGGATATAGATTTTTTCCAGATTTTTTTTTCTTGGCGTGAGAATTTATTAAGAACTGGTTAATTTGAAAGTCTACGTGCACCGCTCGAAGGTTAATAGATATTTCTTGTTTTCAGAGTGTAAAAAAAAAATAACCGGTCAAGTGCAAGTTGAACTTGCGCAATTAGTGTTCCGTACGTTGATTGCTTTTAAAATAAAAAATTTTGTGACGGAAGCATAAAATGATCAGTGACTTCACAAAACACACTCCAAATGAGTTTTCAACAATGTTTGTTTCCAATCTTTACTGAAAATTGATGACCTTGAAATTTTTTTTTTTTTTTTTATATACCAGATAAATTATTAAAGGTAATGCACTGGGGATAATTTTCGTTCAATCTACACCCCTTGGAGAATATTCCAGAATTTTTTTCAGAATTTTTTGATAAGTACTTTTCGAGATAAGGTGGGTGGACAGCGATTTTTCGCGGTTTTTTAAAAATAATACAAAGAAAAAGTGCGCGCAAGTATTACATTATATATGTATATACATATATATATATATATATATATATATATATATATATATATATATATATATATATATATATATATATATATATAGAACTCATCCACACTTATATTATTTTTTTGTAAATATTGATGGTTTTAGTGCTGCTGTGATTGAAAATGCTCTCTCGGATCATCATGCGCAGCTTATTTCATTTCACTCGGAGCAGGTTGAAACTTTAGATTACAAGTATATTAAAAAAAGAATATTTTCAAGAAAAAGATTACTTCTGTTTAGGCAGGAGCTGCAGACTGTTGACTGGAGCCCCATACTGGAGTGCAATGACGTCAATGTATGCTATAATACATTTATAAATATAATAAAATGTCTAATGAATGTAATTTTTCCAACAAAAAAATATAATTGTAAAAAACTTCATAATGGTTGGATAATTAAAGGTATAAAAATTTCATCTAAAAATAAAAGGAAACTATACTGTGAGAAAAAGAAAGGTAAAATATCTAACGATGAATTCAAGAGATACGATAAAATTTTAAAGAAAGTTATATTGGAAGCTAAAAGAAAATCAAATACTGAATTTATTTTGAATTCTGATAATAAAACTAGGGCAACCTGGTCATTGGTAAGGAATATATCTGAAAATTCTCAAAAAAATTCAATAATCGACACTTTTGCGCCGAAATATGGGGATTCAGTGACAGCATTGAATGCTTTAAACCATTACTTCATTAATTCTTGTCCAGATGTTGATGGTAGTGGGACAGTTGACTCATTCCCTATAGAAGGGTGTCAGCGAACGATATTCTTAGAACCAACTAGCACTGAAGATGTCTGTAGATGCATAAAAAATTTGAAAAACAAAAAATCCGTAGGAGAGGACCAGGTGCCTGTTTCGCTGCTGAAGGAGACGGCAGATATTATATCTATACCTTTGGAAACATATTATTAATGTTATGTTCTCGACAGGAGTCTTCCCATACCAATTAAAGCTTGCACATATAAAAGCAATATATAAAAAAGGTGACCGAGCTGAAGAAAAAAATTATAGGCCGGTATCACTGCTATCAAATGTAAACAAAATTTTTGAAAAAAATATTATACTCCAGATTGATATCCTTCCTTGAGCGAAACAATGTCCTGGCTGATCAGCAGAATGGCTTCAGTCGACATAAATCTACTATTAGAGCTATTTATCAAGCCATGTCAGAGATTCTTAATTCTTTAAATGATGATAGGGTGACTGTGGCCATGCTTCTCGATTTGTCAAAAGCATTTGACTCGGTAAATCACTCAATACTTTGCTTAAAACTAGAGAAGTATGGAATTAGAGGTGTAGCTCTTCAGCTCATAAAATCATATTTAAAAAACAGAACACAATGTGTTATTGAAACAGACCCTTGTGGAAAGCTTGCTTGCTCTGAGAAGGTCATAATAAAAAGGGGTGTACCTCAAGGTTCAATTTTAGGACCCTGTATACTAATGAATTGCCTAAAGTGTCGCATGACTATATAGTGCTGTATGCCGATGATACTACTCTGATCTTTAAAGAGGATAATAAACATCTCTTACTTCAAAAAATGGTTAATACTCTAAACCTATTAAGGCAATATTTTACTTCGAATGATCTACTTTTAAATATCTCAAAAACACAGATGATTCTATTTTCTAACAGAAGTAATGAACGTGTAACAGTAACATATGACAACATTGATGTAGTTTCGGGAGATGAGATTTTATTTCTTGGAGTGATTGTGGACAGGAGACTTGACTGGAAGTGTCATGTCAGTGCTTTGGCCAATAATATGGCTAAGTATTGTTACGCGCTAAGAGTCATTTTAGATTATGTTGGTGAAGACGCAGCACTGTCTTCTTATTACGCCTACATTCATTCGCGTATGAGATATGGAATTATCTTTTGGGGAAATTCCTGTGAGATAAACAGAATTTTGGTTTTGCAGAAGAAGTGTCTAAGAGTAGTGTACAGAATAAAGGCAAGAGATAGTTGTAAAAACGTATTCATTTCAAAACGGATTTTTACTGTAATAAGTTTATATATATATGAAGCAGTGTTATTTGTTCATAGTAATAAAGACCTATTTCAAGAAAGCATAAGAGTGCATGAACATAACACTAGGTTAAAAAATGATTTAAAACCAAACAAAAGTAAATATTCCTATATACAAAAGAATGTACATTTTTGTATTCTAAGATTGTACAATAGTTTTCCTAATCATGTTAGAATTTTAAGAACGAACTTGCTGAAACTAGTAATTAAGAATTATCTAGTCCGTAAGGCATTTTTATAGTTTGGAGGAGTTCTTTGCTGATGAATCTCGGCTATTTTTATGGGTGTAACTAGAATATTTGATAAAATGCAATATTTCTTAGTTTAAGAACTTTTGACATTGTTCCACGCTCCTATATGGAGCTTTGTAATTTACAAGGAATAAATAAAAACAAAAAAAAAAAACATTATATATATATATATATATATATATATATATATATATATATATATATATATATATATATATATATATATATATATATATATATATGTTTTTTACTCGTGTTTTCACAAGCTTTCATTTGACACCACACTCGATTACCTAGTAAACAAATTTTTTTTCACCGCCCAAAACTAACCCCTTAAGTCAAAATTTAACGTTCAAAACTACATCGCTCTGATGAGACCATCAATTCCTATATTATTACCAAATTTCAACTTTCTATGACAAATAGTTTCGGAGAAAATCGGGTGTGACAGACACCGAAGTCATCTTATAAGTGTTCCGTACGGAACACTAAAAATTAAAAGACTTTCAGCTTTCCGATGATATTAATAGTTTTTATTTTTGTTGCTTTATAATTTGTAAAACTGAAAAACGAAATTTTTGTTTATATGATTTTAATGGGCATACAGCAAATTACAAATATTTGATAACATATAGTAAGGAAAAAAAATCCTTGTGCATATATCATTATTATACCTTAAGTTTCAATAGAAGAATAATTAAAAATACCCATATTGTTTATGTTATTTATAAATTAAGTTTTAAAATATGAAAATTATCCTGCTGTAATGCCGCCGGCAATTTTACGTTCCAAGCAGCACGAAATGGTTAAAAAAAGGTCGGACAATTTTTTCTTTTAGTTACACTTAAAGTCTATCCGAGAAAGTGCAGTACAAGTAACATATCTATTTTGTCATAGTTTTCCGTCACTACTCGGATAAGGTCTGAAATGGTGTTCTGTGTGTTTGCTGAACCGAGCCCAGCTGATGAGCTGTGATACGGCGAAACGTATCTTGGGATGATCTAGTAAATACAGAGAACACTTTTGGGAACTACCAAGTGCGGATTTTTTGATTTGCCTTGGTTGCTTCACCAATACGCCATCTATGCCTTCAAGCGGAAAGCTTGAGAAAGGGCGCTTCTGCAATTAAGCTTCAGTTGTGATCTGGTCGTTTTGTTTGGATAGACTTTAAATAAGTGACCGACAGGGTGCAGTACAAAAACTTTGAACTATGGCTAACAGGCAAATTCGTACTATTAAATACAATATTTAGGTTTATTGACTTGCGCATTTTTGTCTTAAATTCCATAGACACGGTCTTTGATAGATTTATTATAAGGTTATTCTTTTTACACCAGTTTGAGAACTCAGTCAATATTATTTTAATTTTTTTCTCCAAAAGTTTCTCATCTTTGGCTAAGTCATTTATGAACAACAAGAAAATTAGAGGACCTAAGACACTGCCTTGAGGGGTCCCTAAGTCACAGTTTGTCATTTGCGAAAAAATATTACCAATTTTTATTTTAAAGTTTCTACCCTTCAAAAATGAATTAAACCTTTAGTGGTCCTCCAATACCTAGCCTTTCAAATTTTTTAACAACAAAGTCTGGGTCTATTGTGTCAAATGCCCTTGTTAGATCAAATAGTAGAGCTACTACTTTCTCATTTATATCAAGTTTTTTATATATATTCTTTATAAAGTTGATCGCCGCGGTCTCTGTAGAGTGCTTTTTTCTCTATACCCGTGCTGGTGTGAGGTTAGAACTTTGTTATTATCTTATTGTAAATAACTTTTTCGAAAACCTTTGAAAAACAATTAAGTAAAGATATAAGCCTACAATTTTCAATTAAAAGAGGATCGCCCTTTTTAAATACAGGTAAAATGTTAGCCTCTTTCAGTCGTGAAGGGAAAATACCTTCATAAACAGACATATTTATTAAATAAACCAGGCAAGCAACTACTTTAGGCGAACATCTCTTCAACAAAGCAATAGGTATCTCATCTGGTCCCGTTGATTTTTTATTGGGTAACTTTTTTATGGCAGACCTAACATCCTGTGAAGTTATATTAGTATATTGAAAGGTATCAAAACATTTCTTTGATACAGTGCATTCCTGTGATAAACCGTTACTGAAGTGAGAATTTAATTTATTTTTTACAACAGTAGATAAATAATTACTAAAGCTACTTGCTATGTCTTCTGCATTAGTAAGAGTGACATTATCTGTGCATATTTGGTTAATGTATCTTTTGGAATTATTTTTGTTTTTGCCATTTAAAAAATTAATTATATTCCATCTGGTCTTTGTTTTGTTTTTTGAGTTATATATTTTCCTGTTATAGTAGCTTTCTTTTTCTTTCTTAATTTTTCTATTTATGTCTTTTTTTAGGTGTTTATATTTATTTTTTAGTTGAAAGTTCTCAGTACGTTTCCGTAACCAATGTAAATTTTTTAAGTTTTTAAGATCCTCTAGAAGTTCATTAGAAAAATTAATCTTTTTATTGTGTAGTTTATTTTCCTTAACCTCTTTATTTGGACAGCTTATTTGAAAGCACCAATTAACCGCATCAAAGAAGTGTTCAAAGTTTTTTTTCCATATTGCTCTGAGTGAAGTCTATTTTAAGTGAATTCTTGTTAAGTAGTAGGCCATATTCCTCGCTTATTGTATTTAATCTATTCATTATATATTCCAATTCGATGTCGTTAGATGCTATAATGAGTGTATCATCAGCATATCTCAGGTTGTTCACTTTTCTGCCTCCCACAGAAATACCTCCATCTCAGTTCTCCAAAAGTCGTTTCATAATGTATTCAGAGTATGCGTTAAAAAGAAACGGAGATAAGATGCATCCCTATCTAGCACCAGCTTCCATTTTGAATGAGTCTGATAGAGTTTGATCGACTTTTACTCTAGTATTACTATTTTTATATAAAGCCTTTTATAAGCTGGATATGGTGTAAGGGAACTCCCATACTCCTAAGTACTGGCCATAATTTGTGCTATTTTACACAATCAAACGCTTTGGTGTAATCTACGAAGCTTAAATAAATGATATGGACAACCGGCTAAAATCATTTATACTACCAGAAATATCTGAGGAACAGACAGGTTTCATTCCAGGGAAAGGCACAAGAGAAAACATTCTTAATGTACGACAGATCATAGAAAAGACGTATAAATTTAATACGTCTTTTCTATGATCTGTCGTACATGAAGAATGTTTTCTCTTGTGCCTTTCCCTGGAATGAAACCTGTCTGTTCCTCAGATATTTCTGGTAGTATAAATGATTTTAGCCGGTTGTCCATATCTCCAAGAATTACTTAAGATGAATGACTTTGAGGACGAAATTATTCATGAGTACTTAACATTATCTAAACTTTATATGGAACAGAATTATTTTCAATATAACAGACAATTTTATGTTCAGAAAGAAGGAACAGCTATGGGTAATTGCTTATCACCTTTCTTAGCCAATTTATTCATGAATAAATTTGAAACTGAAGTCAGTAAAGAATTTCCCAAGGGTATGGTATAGATATGTGGATGATTTGTTCGCGATTTTTGATACAAAAAGTAAATACAGATGATTTTGTTTCAAAATTAAATAGCCGATATGATTCCATTAAATTTACTTACGAAATTGAGAACGAAGGGCAATTATCATTTCTATATATTTTATTTATTAAAAATAATAATAAGTTAGAATTTTATATCTATAGAAGAAACACAGTAATAGTTAGAAAATTGAGGTAAAATGTTCAAAATTCCACCTTTTTTACACGTGAAGGAAATAAGACCAAGTATGTCTTTTTATCATATGATATAAAAATAATAATAATAAGGTATTTAATAAGGTAGGCCTCACCTTAGTCTGTAAGTCATCAGACAATTTGAGGAATATCTAAGGAAATCTCAAAGAGAAGATTCCGCACTGTTTAGACTTACTTAACAATCGAAATAGTAGATTATTCTTATGTGATTTTGTTGCCGTGCGATTGCCAAGTCATTATATTTATTATAGAAATAAAGATGTCTAATATTGATACGGTCACTATAAATGTTGGTAGGTAACTAAATAGATAACAATTTATGACAAAGTTGTTGAATAGGTGCTTCCATAGATACTAACTAAAATAACTGATTTGGTTTTACATGAGATCTCACAAGTTTTTGTGGTGGAAGGACTGCCTTGCGAGACTTGGCATTTTTTTACATTTTATGTTTTTGATGGGATCTCATTTCTTTTTGTAGGTATTCCTCTTTTTTTTCTTCTCGGGTAATATTTCTTGTACGTCAGCTATAGATTTTCTTAAAGCCCACTATTGGTTTTTCTCAAAGGCTATGATGTAACAATTTTTGACAAGTCTGGACGATAAGTGCTTCTAAGTCGATTATATTCAACGATTGCGGACTCCTGAGCTTTGATACTACCGAAGTCGACATTAATTAGATGTAATCCGCCCAGACTTGTCACTCTCGAAATTGCCACATATGCTTGACCGCGTGTGAACACTGAAGAACCGATGTCCATCAGTGCACTGTTTTGACTTAGCCCCTGAATTTTGTGTATGGTAATAAAATAGGCTATACCTATCGGAAACTGTTCGCGATGAACATAAGCTCTATTAATAATTTCAAATTTAGTTTTGACTGGAGCTCGTAAAGATGTTCATTATTAAATGTAATATGTATTTTTTTTATTTTATTTGTATTTTTAGGATCAACGTTTATTCCTTGTACTATACCGATAGAACCGTTGACTAAGACAAGACTCACGTCAATATTTCGTCTTAACATGACTTTTGCTCCTATTTTAATAACTATGTTCTCTTCTAGCCCTGCTGTCATGGAAGCATCATCTTCATACATTTTTATAATTAAAATGTACTTAAAGCATTTCACTTAACAATTTTTTAATTACACGAAGTAGGTAAGTATTACTAAACGAATATATTTGATAAATGAAAAATATTATTAAATATAATATATTAATTAATAAATAATACAAATTATTCATAATTATTGATTTTTTTTAGTGATTAATTAACTTTATACGACGTATTATTTACCGGGACTCACGGCTGACCTTGCATTATGCTATGTATGGTTGAGCGCTGCGCGCTCTCCGCGCTCTATCTCAAAAAAGGTTAAGCATGTAAAAAAATGTTTAGAACAAAATTTTTATAATAGATGCAAATATCATTGAAACCACAGGAAGCGAGAAAAACCGATTTTTGTGACTTTTGACCTTGAATATCTTAAGACGCGGACACGAGATTTTATGAGACTTTTAGAATGCCTAAATAAAGGTTTATACAAGTTTACAGCTTATTATCTCTCATTCCGAGGTTGACCCTCTTTTTTGGCTTAAGTGACTGTACCATTTACAAAACGGGACTGAAATTTCGGGATGTTTCAGTTTTTCCTTCCTTTATAGGCTAAACACTAACTAAATTCAAAATTTGAAGTTTGTGTGTCTGCTAGAAGTACCTTAGAATTTTGATAACACAGCCCCACAAAAAAAAAAGTGGGGTATACTTTTGATGCGATATATCAGATCCGTAGTATTTTTGCCCGCTGATCACGAATCTGACGTCAGAATATCGCCATCACATCTCAATTTTTTTCTAACCTCAAAAAATAGGTAAAAATTAGTAAAAATTAAGAAAAATATACTCCTAAAAAATGGATTCAAGCTTTTTCATGAATCCAAAGATGTATTAATATGTATTCGGACACGCTAAGCTAATATTCATCGGTTGGATTGAGCCATACAGTTCTGTTTTCTTTCTAACCTCAATAAATCAGACAGATATAGTGCTTCTCGAATGCAAAAACGAATTCAAATTAAAATTCGACCGATCCTTACCAAATTTGGTACACGGGGATTTTTTGGGTCGCTGATCACGAATCTGAGGTTGGATTTGCAAAATTCAAGATGGCAGATGTTTTCGCGCCATTTTGAACGCCGAGAAAATTTATCGGTCGATTTTTATTCTTCTACCTGCATCCGGGGCACCTCCACGTGGTGACGGTGGGCAACGGTGTTACTCCACTAGCCGGCAGAGTCCCTGGGTAACGGCTTAGATGCCGTCATGGCAGGTAGAAAAAAGAGAATTACGATGCAGGGACTCGGAAACCCAGTATCGGCGGTTGGTCAGGGTGGGAAAGCGGGCCCGCAGCCGTCGTCATCCAGCGACCGTAGCTCTTCATGTGTGGGTGACTTGGCTCATGTAGAGTATAATGCTACAAGAAAACGGTCTCACGGTACAAGGACTTTTCATAAGTGCGATAAAAACAGTGATTCATTTTGTTATATTTGCTGTCAACACGTATTGAGTAAAATGGGGTCACCGATAACGGATAAGATTAAAACCTTATATAAGGATTGTTTTAACATTGAAATACAGCACCAGGGTACAGATTGGGTTCCCCACATCATTTGCAGTTCTTGCAAAATAATGTTGTACATCAATAAGAAGGCGATTAAATATTCCAGACCAGCAATATGGAATAGACCATACAGTGAAAATGATTGCTACTTTTGTATGAATGTTGTATCTAGGCATAACCGAAAAAATAAAAGCACTATTACTTATAACGATGTTTCGACAGTAACAAGACCAACTAAACTAATTCCGCCTCCTGAACCACTTGATGCTGATGTTATGGAAACAAATGATTTCACCTTATCAGTTCATGCCGAAAACATTGAGACTGTCGAAAAAGATTCAAACACTGTTACTAATGAATGTTCTAGTGACAACCTATCATATACTAGTGACACAGATAAAGAATTTCTACCATACAACCGTAAACCGGAACCAATACTCGTATCACAGTCAGAACTTAGTGATCTAATCAGAGATTTAGGCTTATCCAAAGATGGTTCAGAGCATCTTGCTTCCTTTTTAAAGAAAAGACATTTACTTAAGCCAGAAGCTACGATTTCTTATTATAGAAACAGAGATGAAGAATTTCGAAAATATTTCACAATGGACGAGGAATTGTCACTTTCATATTGTACCGATGTAAAAGGTCTAATGGATGAATTTCAAAATAACTCATACGATCCTGAAGAATGGAGACTGTTCATTGATTCTTCTAAACGGAGCATTAAGGCAGTTTTGCTGCATAATACCAACGTTTACGCTCCCATTCCGATTGCTCATTCCACAGTTATGGAAGAGCAATATGAAAAAATGAAGCAGCTTTTGATAAAAATAAAATATGCTGATCATAACTGGAAAATTTGTGGAGATCTGAAAATTGTAACAATATTGCTTGGTCAACAGTCAGGGTTTACACTTTATCCCTGTTATAAATGTCTGTGGAATAGCAGAGACAGGGAACGTCATTATAAGAAAAAAAATTTGCCGACGAGAGAATCGTTCACTCCTGGTGAAAATAATGTATTGTTTCCACCATTGGTAGATCCAGGAAAAGTTCTTATTCCCCCGCTTCACATTAAGCTTGGACTTATAAAGCAATTCACGAGAGCATTAGATACAAACGGCCCATGTTTCAAATATTTGCATAACAAATTTCCGAAATTTTCTGAAGCTAAAATTAAGGCAGGCGTATTTGACAGGCCACAAATAAGAAAATTGTTTCAAGATTCATTATTTGTTACTAAAATGAATAAAGTTGAAAAAGCTGCTTGGCTTAGTTTTAAAGAAGATGCAACAAACTTTTTGGGAAATAATAAAAGTCCTAAGTACAAAGAAATAGTCGAGAAAATGGTAAAAAATTTTCAAACATTAGGTTGCTTAATGAATCTAAAATTACATTTTCCTGGACTCCCACATCGATGATTTCCCAGATAATCTTGGTGACTACAGTGAGGAGCAAGGGGAACGTTTTCACCAAGATCTGAAAATCATAGAAAATCGGTATCAAGGACGATGGGATGACCATATGCTAGCGGACTATTGCTGGTCGCTAAAAAGAGAAACAAGTCCTCAAAAGCGTTTGGGCAGAAAGCCTTTGAATAGGTCATTCGCGGAAAAAAGAACAAGATACAGCGAAAAAAAAAGGAAAGTTAGGCGCGGGTCTAACCTTCGCAATTCTAGGACTTAAGGGTCTACTATTTGAGAGTATATGGTTTAAAAGTCCTGGTTTTGAGTTTATTGGGTCTCATTTTTAAAGTTACAGGGTTATTGAGGTCTATTTTTTGAGTTTACAGGGTGTGGGAGTCTAAGGTTTCAGGGTTTAGGGTTTAAGAGTATCAGGTTTGAGGATTCCCCAACTGTATACCAAATTTGGTAGGAATCGGTTGGTTTTCAAAAATTTTGTCCGCCATCTTGGATCCGCCATTTTGAATTTTGCAAATCCGACCTCAGATTCATGATCAGCAACCCAAAAAACCCCCGTGTACCAAATTTGGTAAGAATCGGTTGAATTTTAATTTGAATTCGTTTTTGCATTCGAGAAGCACTATATCTGTCTGATTTATTGAGGTTAGAAAGAAAACAGAACTGTATGGCTTAATCCAACCGATGAATATTAGCTTAGCGTGTCCGAATACATATTAATACATCTTTGGATTCATGAAAAAGCTTGAATCAATTTTTTAGGAGTATATTTTTCTTAATTTTTACTAATTTTTACCTATTTTTTGAGGTTAGAAAAAAATTGAGATGTGATGGCGATATTCTGACGTTAGATTCGTGATCAGCGGGCAAAAATACTACGGATCTGATATATCGCATCAAAAGTATACCCCACTTTTTTTTTGTGGGGCTGTGTAATCGGTGAGTGTGTCAGTGACAAAATTAAAGAACTTCGACTGGCGATAGTTCGTAAACTATAAGGTATAAATAGTAGGTAATTTAGGAATATAGCTAGTATAGTATGTCCTTTTGGTCACTGAAAATTCAGGCTTCTAGCATTATCCACAACGAAGTTACAAGGGGGTCGAAAGTGCCTTGAGTGGCTTCGAGAAAAAGATGGTATGGCTGTGCTTTCTGCTCGACTTGACGGGGGCACTACCGTGCCCCCAGATTTGTGGTTTAGCTTTAGTTAATCATCGCTCCTGATGAAGCGAACATGATTAGCAAAACGTGCGTCGAGTGCAAAAATAAAGTGTTTGGTGTAGTGGTAATACATACGGAGTAATATTTCTGAAAAATAAAATTGATTTGCTTAAGAGAAATAGATATATTTGGCCTGGCGAAAGAGCAATGCCCCCTTCGGCCGTCCTCCTGTTAATACGCTACTGATTTGTAACGAATAGAACGTATTTGTCCGTGAAAATATTAGCGTTACTCCCAAAGAAATAAAATATTATTTCTACGTATCATGAGAGTTCTATTCAGTGACACATTAAAACACAGACCATAGAAGTAGCTACTTTTGTCTGAGACGCCCTGTTACCTTCACCCAATTCCTACATACTCGAAGGGTCTTACCAAACTATTACCGATATTTCATCAACCCTAAGTATTTCCAAAATTTAATTAATATCTTGCGTGCAAGTGTTCACATTTAACTTAGTTCAGAATATTCTCGAGAGTTTCTGAGTAATAACCCACATCAATCAGGCCGTTTACATGAATAATTTTGTGCTCGATATTACACTTAGTTAGTTATTCAGTTTACCAGTTTGACTTGTGAATAATCAACGTTGAGAGCAGTCTAACGGATCTAATAAAGTATTTACCTTCAATCAGTGTTTAGTTAGTTAGAATAACGTTGTAATCATTTATATAATTCCTAAGAAACATAAATTGATATCGACACCCGCCTACAAGGTATATACCTTGACGTAGTTAGGTTCAATGGCCGGGGGAAAGGCAAAACGATACAAAGGATGTTTCTTTAAAACCCTAAAAGCAAAAGGGGGGCTGTAACCCGGGGCGGAGCGGTGGTATTGACAGGTGACGTCAATACCACTCCCTTCTTTGTGTAGCTAGGTCTTTCATCAAACAATTGAATAAGTTTTATCTTGTTACGATCATAACTCTGAATCATCAGAGTCTTGCCTCAGTGGATAAGGTTAAATATTGGGCTATAATGCTGGATCTCAAACTAGATTTTGCTTAGACTTTCAGATCGAAGGATAAGTGAATACCTGCAATTCTTCTGTAAGATAGTAAACTCCACAGTAAACTGTATTCCCATGTTGCCATGCTATTTGCTCAGATTGGCGTTTTTGTTCCTCAGAGGAACACTAGGGTTCGCTATAGTTTTGCACAACCCTTTCACCGGTGTAACTATGGGTTGCACTCTCTTATAGCGAAACTTATTTCTGAGGGTAATGAGATGGACTTTGATATATGTAATGTATCTCTGACTAGCTTGAGAAACTAAATGTTGAGAAGGGCCTACGATGTGAATAGCAATTTATGTTAGTTTTGGTTTTCTGTTCTCTGTCTTGTTTTGTTAATTTTTATTGCTTAAATTAAGGAAATTGTATTCATTTCGTTGTTATGTTAAGTTTGTAGAAATGGGTTACACATTAATAAATAAATAAACTCTGCAAATAGTGTGAGTTACAGTCTTTCAAGTGTGTCATTTGGTCAAGTGGACGAAAAGAAATCTCGTGTTGTGATCAAACATTTTTTTTTTTTAAATCGGTTTAGGAAGCTAAAGCAAAGTTTGAAGAACAATGGGGGGAATCTGTACTTTCGATTAAGGTGATTTGAATACTTTTGAACGGGCCATATGAGCAGAGAGGACGGAGAATATTTCGGATGTCACTACGTCCAAAAATATCACCAAAATTCACGATAGGGTGTGAGACGATAGGAATTTGAAACTGCTTAAGATCACTAAGGTCTTGAGTATCTTCAATGACTTCACAATATTACATTAACACCTATTTGCGGCAAGGTCTCTGTAGCGATTGCCTTATCGACTAGAAACTTGAACGTGTCAGGTGGTCTTCAGCTCATTTACGCCCGTATTCATAGTCATTTCGTCAAGTAACACTTAAGTGTGACTTGTGCAAGGCTACTCTGATCACTCCCTATTCGTTCCTATTTCCTTTTCAGTCTCCTTGAAGCGTAAACGACAACACTGTATTTTCTGTCAAATTTCAGCTGCATTTTTGATGTTCAGCTGAATTAGTGATTTCTAAATTCATTTTTGTGGGTGTTAAAAGTTAATATTATTATCATTTTTCACTTCTGTAATATATAAAATGCAACATCTCTCTGTCTGTCTGTCTGTCCGTTAGTGCGCTTATCACTGGAGAACCACTTATCCGATTTACGTCCTTTTTAGTGTTCCGTACGGAACACTTATAAGATCACTTCGGTGTCTGTCTATCTGTCTGTCCGTCTATCACACCCGATTTTCTCCGAAATTATTTGACATAGAAAGTTGAAATTTGGTAATAATAAAGGAATTGATGGCCTCATCAGAGCCATATAGTTTTGAAAGTTAAATTTTGACTTAAGGGGTTAGTTTTGGAGGGTGAAATCGGAAGTGAAAAAAAAAATTTTACTAGGTAATTGAGTATGGTGTGAAATGAAAGCTTGTGAAAACACAAGTAAAAAATATATATGTAATGTAATACTTGAGCGCACTTGTCTTTGTATTATTTTTAAAAAATTGCGAAAAATCGCTGTCCCCCGCCTTATCTCGAAAAGTACTTATCAAAAAATTTTGAAAAAAAGTCTGGAATATTCTCCACGGGGTGTAGATTGAATGAAAATTGTCACGAGTGCATTACCTTTAATAATTTACCTGGTAAAAACAAAAATTTCAAGGTCATGAGATTTCAGTAAAGATTGGAAACAAACTTTGTTGAAAACTCATTTGGGGTGTGTTTTGTTAAGTCACTGATTATTTTATACCTCTGTAACAAAATTTTTTATTTTAAAAGCAATTAACGTACAGAACACTAATTGTGCAAGTTCAACTTGCACTTGACCGGTTATTATTGCTAAGATTAACCCTAAAATTGACAAATGATTGTTTTTGCTTTTAAAAAAAAAATTCTTTTTTAACTAAGTCGTCTAAAACGATTATAAAATGATATTTTTTTTTGGTTATTTGCTTTTGGAAACTTATAAGAGTCAAAATTTTGAGTTGTATCTTTAGGCATACATCACCAAGACTAAAATATTCAGAAAATGCGGTAAAAAAACTTTTTCTTTTCAAAAATTTTTATTTATTACAGTGGAAATCAATAAAACAGTTTCTAGTAGGCACAAGGCATAACCGAACATTACATTTGCTACAAAAAACATGTGTTTGACCAGTTGGGCACTTCCTACATCGTTCTTTTTCACGAAATACTGGAAAATGATCCAGCTTGTCCAGTCTGCTATCATCTTGAGGTCTCGGTTCCAGTGCATTCCTTATTCTCTTTAACGGTTGTGGACCCTCTGAATTACTAGGGCGGCCACTTTTCAATTTGTTTGTTTGAAATAGACTCTTTCCGACACATAATCTAAATTTTCTTCTTCTAATTACTTGTATTCTCGCCTATAAAGCAGCTATGCACCTTTTTAGGAACATACGATCTGCCATTAAAGCGAATCGTGTTTCTTGGGCCCAGTAGTCAGTGTACGCCGGCATATGTACAACACCTATCATAAGTTCTATCCCTAAATAGGTTTCAATTTCTTCGCAATTGGTATCGATGCATTTACCGAACTGTTGAGTAGAATAAAAATTGGTTTGTTCCACTATGAGATTTATTATATCATCACTAAAGAAAGTCTTAAAATATTGCAAAGGGGACTTTTGTCTATATGCCCTTCATAGTCAAAATCGTCGTTAGTCCATTGAAAGTCTCTTACAGTTTTCTGAATTTGTCTTTTTTACTTTAGGAGTCGGTTTTAGAATAGGTTTAATCGTTCTGAAATGAAAAATAATATGTAATTGGTTTATTTGACAGAATTAACAATGGGATAACATATTATTATCAATTATAATGTATCTTGGTTGATATATCTTGCTTCTTAGTCTGAATATAAACTGTAATGTATAAATAATTAATAATTTCAACTTAACTGCCTGTCTGTCTGAAAGTTAAATTTTGACTTAAAGGGCTAGTTTTGGGGGCTAAAATCGGATTTTTTTTTTTTACCAAATCATCGAGTGGGGTGTCAAATGAAAGTTTGTGAAAACACAAGTTCAAAAATAGATATGATGTAATACTTTTCTTTATATTATTTTTAAAAAATGGCCAAAAATCGCTATCTTCCCACTCTATCTCGAAAAATACTGACGAAAAAATTTTAAAAAAATTCATTACATTAAATTGGTTGTAAAAACTATATATACAATTTTATGCAAAAAACAGTTACAACAAACAATTAATCTAATATAACCAAAAACAAAAACTATTAATAACGCAACATTAACCTATATAGGCCCAACAACTGAAAAAATCCTCAAATACTTAAGAAAAAAGAACTTGACAATCTTATACAGTACAAAGAATAACTTAAACAAACATATCAAGAACAATAAAGATAAAACTCTGAAAAACCATAAATCTGATGTTTATCAATTTAATTGTGGTTCTTGTAATTAACTCTATATACGACAAACAGGGAGAACATTCAGAATTTCAGAACATAATAAAAAAATTTTAAAAAGTAAAACTAATTCTTCATGTGGCAAACATTTAATAGAAGAAAATCATATATTGGATAATAATTTCCATATTTTACATGTTCATAATAAATTACATAAATTAGATTTATTTTAGATCTTCGAGATCAATAAAAGAAAGAATACAAACACACTGTTAAATGACTAACGGAACCTCGGAAATTCCCCATTGCTGAATAGATAATTTTTATAATTATTAAGTTTTATTGTTACGCTTTAGTTACAACCTACCCATAAATATTTACTTATAAAATCATCGAGAAATATTTATTTCATTCCATACCCATACTTTTGATAAAGTTCATGCTTTAGCGAAACACGTGTCAAGTATAAAAATTAATAAGAGCGGAAATTTTACTAAAAATTTAGTGTTTTATTCGCATTGAATATCATGAAATTTCCATCAAGTAACTGCTAAGTCGGTTAATTATCTCAAACTATTAGTTTCAGTTGCTCTAAAAAGTATTAAACAAAATTAAATTCAAAGAATCCAGCAAAAATCTTGAAATTCGATTGGAAAGTTGTCTCATTAGTTCATATGATTTCAAACATTTAATGTATGGTACCTTTTTTATCTGTTAATTCAATTTAAGATAGTTTTTATTCTAAATATATCTAAAATAACTTGTTTACTATTATTAGTAGCATTGGAGTATCTTTCTCCATGTTTTTCTTTATTAAAATTCCCCTTTCTTTCTTGGTCTTTCTTTCTGATGTCATAACTACATTATTTTTGTGGCTGCCTTATTTGAGGCCTTCCCGACCTGTCCGTCGGGTCTTGAAATGATAATTTTTTAAACTTCTTTTCTGTAACTACATAGTTTTTAGTGAAAAATAAGATTAATGAATAATTGATTTATTTGTAACCAAATTAGCAAAATTGTAAAATCTAACTTTTTGATTAAAAATAAGGTTATGTATAAATTTTAGTTTTTTAAACTGTACATCCTGAAATAGTTTGAATTAGTTTCTCTTATATCTCTAGTACACCACTCGAAATTATCAGAATATTTTTCTTTTTTCATGTAATCATTACTATTAACAAAGGGAAAATTAGGTTTCTTGTACATACATTACCTATTATCCAGTGTAATTAGTTTTACGTACGTTATTGTAAGACTTCAATCAATTATGGATCATTGCTTCTGATTTTGATCTGATTAATTTTGGTAGCATGTTCCATAATAGATGGCTCTTAAGCAAGCTGAAAGTTATTGTCTTCCTATAATTACACTCTCCATTCTAGAAGTTCCCACTCTAAACTCGAAGTTTCGAAACCTTTGCAAATTACAATGCTATATGTATACCATAGACAAAGGATTCAGGTCAGTTTCCATTATGTATATTGAGGAATTTAATATTAGAATTCTAGTAGAGTCGAATGGAATTAACATAGAAACTGCTATTGATTCTCAGGGTACTTTTGAAAATGCAGTTGCAATTGTATTGGATCTCAACTGATTCTGAAATTTAGTTTCTTGCTATTATCTTATTCGTGTGTGTATTACAATAAATTTTCCTAATACCAACAATAGTTTCAACTTGAAGTAAGACAACAATTAAAAACAGAACCTAAAATCCCGCCGAAATGAGTTCCATCTTTTCAACTCTTGAGTGGATTGCATGCCGAGATTTGCTGACTGTGAAATGAAAAACATCACTCAAGGTGAATTGAAGTTACTTAAGGAACGACTATGAATACGAGGCTTAAGGTTATATTAAAGAAATCCAGGTGGACTTTTACGACGATTTGTTACTGTAGGTGAAGCACAAATTCATTATTACTAATTAGGATCCAACGAACAGTCGAAAAAGCGGGTAGCTAATGGAAAATATTCTCTGAAGGACGCGTTAGCCTCAAAGGACATAGCGACTGTTTTCTGTTTAGATGTAGAAATAAAAAAAAAAGAAATTTTCCCATCTTGCGTAGAAAGTGATTTTCCATAATTACAATGCACTTCTATATTCTCTGTTTCCAACCAGAGAGAAATCTTCTAAAAAATTCATCAAAAGGTCTTAAAAAAATCACTGTTATTTTTGGATGGAATTTTAGAACAGCCTACATATACAAGTATATATATATATATATATATATATATATATATATATATATACATATATATATATATATATATATATATATATATATATATATATATATATATATATATATATGAAAAGACGTATTTTTATATATATATTTTTATATATATATTATTATATATATATATATATATATGAAAAGACGTATTTTTATGAACTCGGAAATAAAATTTGATGTGTGAGGAGTACTGATTGACAACAAAAATGGTATAGGTAAAAAGGAAATACAGAATAAAATACAAAACGCCTGGAGGATCATAGGAGCTCTTAACTCAATATGATGGGATCAAAACATAACTACACAAAACAAAAAGGGAATTGGAAGAACAATGGTAGAATCGGTTTTAAGTTATGGTAGTGAACTGTGGGTAATGAAGGAAGAGGATAAAAGAAAAATAACGACGATAGAGACGGATTACCTGAGAAGAAGCGCCGGAGTGTCCAAATTCCAATACATAACAAACCAAGAAATACGCAATAGAACAGCAGCAACAGAGGGGGGGAACACAATTATACAGAGAATAGAAAATAGAGGATTAAAATGGTTTGAACACCTACTCAGAATAAACGATACAAGATGGCCCAAAAGGCTCTGGACATAGAAACCACCGGGAAGAAATAAAAAAGGACGACCATGTAGATCCTGGAATGAAGATATGAGACAAGCCATGAAGTCACGAGGAATGGATGAAGAGATGGCGGACGATAGAGAGGTTTGGAGAAGGCGAATGGGAACACAACACTTAGTTGTATAATTGTTATATATTACTTGTGTATGATACAGTTAAACCCCAATATATATTAGCCGGGCCCGCAGCTCTGCTCGCGTGGACTTGATTCACTGCTATCGTCACTGCTTATTTCTTATGTTACCCAACGTAATAACATATCTCCCATTATTTCCTCTTATCTTCCAATATTTCTCCTTATCTCCCATTATCTCTACATAATTTCCATTATGTAGGCTTATCTCTGCTCATCTCCCATTATTTCTCCTTATCTCCCATTATTTCTCCTTATCTCCAATTATCTCACCTTATTTCCCATTATCTAGGCTTATCTCGACTTATCTTGCAATATTTTCTCCTTATCTCCCATTATTTCTCCTTATCTCCCATTATCTCACCATAACTCCCATTATCTAGACTTATCTCTGCTTATTTCCCATTATTTCTCCTTATCTCCCATTATTTATACATATTTCCCATTATTTCTCCTTATCTCCCATTATCTCACCTTATCTCCCATTATCTAGGCTTATATGGAATTATATAGAACATATGTATAAATTTATAAAAATACGTAAATCGGATAAGTGGTTCTCGAGTGATAAGCTCACTAATGGACAGACAGACAGAGGTTATATTTTATAGATATTATATTCTTTGCTACATGATATTGTTCCATATTTAATGCTTTAGGCAAGAGAACGCGCTAGCGGCAAACTCAGACTTGATTCACTATTATCGTTACTGCTTATTCCTTATGTCACCTAACGTAATAAAATATATCCTATAACCTGGGCAGAGAACATACGTATGTTTAAATAAAAATACGTAAATCGGATAAGTGGTTCTCCAGTGATAAGCTCACTAACGGACAGACAGACAGACATTTTATATATATTATAGATATAGATTATTATTATTATACAACCTGGCGAAAGAATATATGTATGAATTTAAAAAAAGACCTGTAAATCGAATAAGTGGTTCTCGCGTGATAAACGAACTAATGGACAGACTGACAGACAGAGAGACATTGCATTTTATATATATTATAGATTATAGATATTCTCTGCTACATAATATTGTTCCATATTTAATGGTTTAGACTGTGTATTGCAAGAGAACGCGCTAGCGGCAAACTTTTTTTTTCGATTTCATTCACTATTATCGTCACTGCTCATTCCTTATGCTACCTAACGTAATAAAATATAGCCTATAACCTGGCCGGAGAACATATGTATGTTAAAAAAAAAAAAGTAAGAAAATCGGATAAGTGGTTCTTCAGTGATAAGCACACTAACAGACAGACAGACAGAGATACGTTGCATTTTATATATATTATAGATGTGATAAAATATATATCTATAACTTGGTCAGAAAACATATGTATGAATTTTAAAAATCACGTAACTCGATTAAGTGGTTCTCGAGGGATAAGCGCACTAACTGACAGACAAACAGACGGAGAGACGTTGCATTTTATATATATTATAAATATAGATTATTATTATTATTATTATTATATAACCTGGCCAAAGAATATATGTATGAATTGAAAAAAAACAGGTAAATCGAATAAGTGGTTCTCGCGTGATAAACGCACTAATGGACAGACAGACAGACAGAGAGACATTGCATTTTGTATGTATTATAGGTTATAGATTATAGATATTCTCTGCTACATAATATTGTTCCATATTTAATGATTTAGGCTGTGTATTGCAAAGGAACGCGCTAGCGGCAGACTTCATTCCCTATTTTAGGTCACTGCTCATTCCTTATGCTACCTATCGTAATAAAATATAGCCTATAACCTGGCCAGAGAACATAAGTATGTTTTAAAAAAAAAAGTACGTAAATCGGATAAGTGGTTCTCCAGTGATAAGCGCACTAACGGACAGACAGACAGACAGACAGACAGACAGACAGACAGAGACATTTTATATATATTATATATAACACATGGGCTGAAAAGTCCCGGGCCTAACACATAGATGGCGCTAGTTTTATTGCAGTCACCTTTTTTTCAGTTAATACTAACATTCAAAAGACAGCTGTTAAAATTTCATGATATTCTATTCATTAGTTTGTGAGTTATTGTGCTAAGAGTGACGCTACTTTTGTTATTTTCAAAACAATGGATCAAAAACAATTTCGTGTTTTAATTTTACACTGCTTCTTGATGGGAAAAAATACCGTTCAAGCGAAGCAATGGCTTGAAAAGTGTTTATGGGGACTCCGCTCCATCAGAAACAACAATAAAACGTTGGTTTGCTGACTTCAAACGTGGTCGTAGAGACACCGATGATGCAGAACGCAGTGGACGTCCAAATGAGGCGGTAACACCAGAAAACATCAAAAAAAAAAAATCCATAAAATCGTTTTTGAATGATCGAAAAGTGAAGTTGCGTGAGTTAGCTGACATCGTAAAGATATCAAAAGAACGTGTTGGCTTTATATTGCATGAGCATTTGACTATGAGAAAGCTCTGTTCAAAGTGGGTGCCGCGTTTGCTCACTGTTTATCAAAAACAAGAACGTGTTGATGATTCTGAGCAGTGTTTGGCCATTGTTAGAGCGGCGCTGGAATGATTGCGTTGCTCTTAATGAAGATTACGTTGATGAATAAAGCTAATTTTGAACCAAAAAAACCGTGTTTTCTTTGTTAGGCCCGGGACTTTTCAGCCCATGTGTTTATATATATATATATATATATATATATATATATATATATATATATATATATATATATATATGTATATATATAATATATAATAAAAATATCAGCCCTTCGAACAAGCGGGATTCAGCAATGGTAGTACTGTCCTACTACTCGTATTCTTAGAAGTGTACAAAATAATATATACTCGTATGTCTATTCGTGGCCTTTGCTACCTGCAGTAATGCTTTTGATTTAATGGAATCCTGGGAAATTTTGAGAGCTATGGATAATGCCAGGATAGACTCTAGATACTCAGACCTAATTAACTATATATATATTATCATGCATCGCTGCAAATAACCATCGATGAGAACACAAGGACCGATGGTATCCGTACCGAAAGGCGGTATGTCAAGGGGGCACAGTTTCACCCAAAATTTTCGCCTTAGTGCTGAAAGATGTGTTCAAAGACCTGAACTAACATGAGAAAGGAATTAACATAGATGGCGTACGACTTAGTCACTTAAGGTCCCCAGATGACATTGTCATTATTAGCAAGACAGCAGAGGAACTCCGAATCATGTTGCAAGAACTCCATGAAGCTTCCTTAAAGGTTGAACTAGAACTTGGCGCAAATAAAACTACAATAATGACTCCCTGAGAAGTAATTGTGACTGTTGCCAATCAGTTGCTCGAAAACGTGTCAAATTCTGGTTCCATTTTGTCCAAACATGTAAAGTGAACTGTAACCTGAACTTCAGCTTTTAAGGCGCAATGATCTGAAGGACGTGGAAACGCACAGCTTATCGCGCCTTATTAAAAGATGGCTTTTGAAATAATAAATAAGAAATCTTTTCTATTATGGTTAAATATTATTTTTCTCTGGGTACGCGTTTGATTTGTTATCATTTTAATTTATGAATTGTTTCTCAAATGTGAAAAATTACATTTATTGAATGCATTTTCGTGTATTTGGCGACACTGAGGAATTTCCATATTTTGTTAAGCGTTTTCGTCTTCTTTGGTCCAATGGCACCCATTGATCTGATGTCAGGAACGTAAAATCCAGCTTTGCTTTTTTAAATTTTTCAACAATGTTCGAATTTGAAAAAAGAAGTGTTCAGTGTGTTTCTATATAACTCCATGAGACACCTACATCAATATATTAAATGATTTTCATAACACCCTAAAGATCTCTCGTGCAATTGTAGAAGAAACATCGAAAAGACATTATCCATAAACTCTCATTTGATGAATACCATTAAAGTTTCTGTTGTATAATACTTATTTTTATCATTTTATATTTTTAAAATACAGGGCGAGTCAACGATACAGTAAAGTTCATTTTCTCATTTGTTTCGAGAATGACGAAAAAATATTAAATACAATAGTTTTAGGGAATGTTAAGGTGCACAGTTTAAAATTATTTTTGAGTATACAGGGTACTTCAAAAATAGAACATCTATCCTATTTTCTAATTTATTTTTAAATTCTGCGTAAAATTTTATAACTTTTTTATTAATAATGTTATATACGAGGCTGGTTTGAAAAGTCCGTGCAAAGTCCGAGAGATGGCACCACCGGCGCGTATCGAGATCATGTTTAGTTAGTAGCATCTCTCGAATGAACGCACTCCAAGTTTCAGCCATATTGGTCTATTTCTTTGTGTTTGGCATTCGTGTGAATCAAGGAAGTCGAGTGATTTTCAAGAAATGGACGAAAAAGAATTTCGTGTGGTGATTAAACATTACTTTATGAAAGGCAAAACGCCTCAGGAGACTAAAGAGAAGCTTGATAAACATTATGGTGACTCTGCATCTTCGATTAGAACAGTTTATAAGTGATTTCAAAATTTTCGGACTGGCCATATGGGCACAAGTGACGCTGAACGTTCTGGACGGCCTGTGGAGATTACGACTCCAGAAATCATTGATCAAATCCATGATATGGTGATGGATGACAGAAGAGTTAAGGTGCGTGAGATTGCTAGTGCTGTGGGCATCTCGACTGAACGGGTACATAATATTTTGCATAAACATTTGGACATGAGAAAGCTATCCGCAAGATGGGTGCTCACGCTTGACCAAGTGTGTTGCAAGGATGGTTTGCAGCTGTTCCAAAAGAATCCGGAGGACTTTAAGCGTCGTTTCGTCACTGGGGATGAAACATGGATACATTACTATACTCCTGAGACCGAACAACAATCTAAACAATGGGTTACCAAGGGGGGAATCTGCACCAAAAAAGGCGAAAACCGTTCCTTCGGCCGGAAAGGTTATGGCGACTGTCTTTTGGAATAATCCTCATCGACTATCTGGAAAAGGGTAAAACTATTACAGGTGAATATTATTCATCGTTATTGGACCGTTTGAAAACCGAGCTGCAAGAAAAACGCCCGCGATTGGCCCACAAGAAAGTCCTTTTCCATCACGACAACGTACCAGCACACACCTCAGCAGTTGTGGTCGCAAAATTAATGGAAATAGGATTCCAACTCGTTTCACATCCCCCCTATTCTTCAGACTTGGCTCCCTCGGACTACTATTTGTTCCCCAATTTGAAGAAATGGCTGGCGGGACAAAGATTTTATTCAAACGAGGAGGTGATTGCAGACACTAATGGATATTTTGCAGACTTGGACAAATCCTATTATTCGGAAGGGATCAACAAACTAGAACATCGTTGGATGAAGTGTATAAGCCTAAAAGGAGACTATGTCGAAAAATAAAAAAGGTTTACCCCAAACACATAAGTAGTTTTTATTTTTGCACGGACTTTTCAAACCAGCCTCGTACCTAAACCAAGTAGTTTTTCTAATATTTCAATTTTTTTAAAAAAAATACTAGTTTTCAGTTTTTGTAAAAAATTGCCAGTAGCGCCATTGTTTCTGAATGTGGAACACTCATAATTGGTACGAGCGTTCTATAGAGATGAGAAAAAAGATATATGTAAAGAAATTTGAATTAGATGCTACAGGGTGTTCAAAATAAATTTATACCTTTCGACTATTTTAAATTGAAAAATCTCAAATTTTTTAAATGGCACACCCTGTATATTATTATTTTTTCTGATAGATTTTACAAAACCCTCCAACTTTTATTAAGTATGTCATATACCTATTTCTAATAGTTTTCGATTTATTTTGAATTTTTCAATTTTTACCCTTGTTTTTAATACACTTACGCTATAACATCATAGTTGCCAAAACAAAACAAAAATGTAGGCATTGTCAAGTTTTGACATGTCTATTAAGCAAGTAAAAATAGTTTAAATTGTTGTGGTAAGTGACGTATAAAGGTAATAGTTATAGATTTTCCTAAAAATAAATTAATTGATATGGTTTATACAATGGTCGAGGCGGGAAAAAATTGTTTTTTGGCAGTAAAGCTTTACGGAGCGAAGTACTCTAATAGGTGTATACCATCTAGAAAATCTTTTCAGTGCTTAATGGAATGGTTTGATGGTAGTGGTAACGATGAGTATACGAAATGAAAAGTAGTAAACCAGAATGCTACCAATGAGGAAAAAGAAATGGAGATTTTACTTCATGTTGAAGATCATCCCCAGGTCAGCAGCCTTCAACCAGCTGACTTATCTGACACATCCCAATCTACGGCTAATCGCTTTCATATGGAACTACACTAAGAACTTCAAGACCGTGATTTGGAACGACGAGTAAACTTTTGTACCACCATGAATAGAGCAATAGAGGCCGATCCAATTTTTTAATCCAAAATAATGGTTTCTGATGAAGCTACTTTTCGCAGTAATGGAACAACTAACAGCCATAACATGCATTATTATTGAACAGTTAATCCATTTTCGGTCCGGGAAGTTCAAAACCAAAACCATTGGTCGCTTAATGTATGGCGTGGAATATTAAATTTTCGAATTATTGGTCCATATTTTTTCTGCGAACCGCTTAACGGGCCTAGATATCTAAATTTTTTGCAAAACGTATTACCTCAGCTTCTTGAAGAAGTTGATAACTTTGAAAGGGAACAAATGTGGATTCAACAAGACGCGCGCTCCTGCTTATTACCACCGGGAAGGAAGTTCGGGAATTTTTAAACGATCGTTACCCACAAAAATCGGATCGGTAGGGACGGACTCAGTCAGTGACCCCCTCGATTATGTGACTTAACACCTTTAGACTTCTCTTTATGGGGCTACATTAAAGATCGTGTTTATGTGAATCCCCCACAACACCAGTAGATATGGAAAATAGAATGCGTGCAGGACAATAACGCCCTTTATGCTAAGGAAAGTGAAGGAAAATATGGTAAAACGACTAAAAATGTGTATTCAAGTCGACTGGCATATTTTTGAACATTTATTACGTCCTAATAATTAATCATTAGATAAGTTAAACTATATTAAAATTATTAACTATTTGTTTATGTTTTCAGAATAGCGTAAGTGTATTAAAAACAAGGGTAAAAATTGAAAAATTCAAAATAAATCGAAAACTATTAGAAATAGGTATATGACATACTTAATAAAAGTTGGAGAGTTTTATAAAATCTATTAGGAAAAATAGTAATATACAGGGTGTGCCGTTTAAAAAATTTGAGATTTTTCAATTTAAATTAGTCGAAATGCATAAATTTATTTTTAACACTCTGTAACGTCTAACGCAAATTTCTTTACATATATCTTTTTTTCATCTCTATAGAACGCTCGTACCAACTATTCCACCTTTAGAAACAATGGCGCTACTGGCAATTTTTTACAAAACTGAAAACTAGTATTTTTTTTTTTAAATTGAAATATTAGAAAAACTACTAGGTTTAGATATATAACCTTATTAATAAAAAAGTTATAAAATTTTACGCAGAATTTAAAAATAAATTAGAAAATAGGATGTTCCATTTAAAAAAAAACATATGGTATGTTATATCGGCCACACTTTTTTGGAGTACCCTGTATACCCAAAAATAATTTTAAACGGTGCACCTTAACATTCCCTAAAACTATTGTGTTTAACATTTTTTCGTCATTCCCGAAACAAATGAGATGAAGAATTTTATTCTATCGTTGGCTCACCCTGTACAATACCACGCAAAATAGCGCCTGATATCATTTATTACCAATGAAAACTTAAATAGTTTTAGGAAATGTAATTAAAACTTGTGTTTGTATTTCAGATGACGCTCTTGGTTCTCAAATTTAAAATAAAGACACACTTTTCGTAACACAATTGCTACTGAACCTTCCTTTGTACATTTTAATTAAAATTAAATCCTGGTGGGTAAAGTTTCTATCTCCAGATAGTTCTTTCCCCACTAATTGCTTGAAACCATATTTTTAGTTGTTTAATTATACTTTTATTTTATGTTAGGTAATTGGTTTTTTTTGAGCACGGAGGTGAAAAGGATAATTGGGAAGCTTCCAAACAAATTTCAGCAAGAAATAATTAACTTTCGAAAGTTATCTAATGGAAGTTTGAGTGAACAGTCTACAGGGATTGTTGCCTTGAATAACCAAATGTAACAAATAACTGACAAACTTAAAAAAAAAACTTAAAGAAATATTGAAAATTGTATCCCTCCAACAAAAATCCGTAGCTAATAGAAGAATATTTCTATGCTAGATACGTGTCTAATTTATTAAAGGAGTTTTCAACATAAATTTTTAAACTTGATAGACCAGATCTGACTCCACTTGACTCAAAACTCTTAGCGATCGCCGAAACTTAATTTATCTTATAATGCTTTATAACATTCTTTATGGTGTGCATAACTGTTCTCTTATTGAATAAAATTGGCACTCGAGTTTCTTATCTTCTATCTACAGGCCCGTGCTAGCCACCTGAGTACCTGCGCGCAAAACATACTGTGTCGCCTCCCCCAGAAATATTCTGTGGCCGCCCCCCATTCCCATCCTATTTTCCTTTACTGTAATTTGTACAAAACATTTCCGAATGTCTGGAAAAAGGCTATTATTAAACCATGTGCCAAAGAGACAAACCCCATGGAACCAAAGGACCTACTTTATCAAAAATTCTGGAGCGACATATATATCAGCAAATGTTTTTATATGTAAATAGTAACAAATAATACCCAATTGTCAGTCGGGATTTCGACCTTATTTCAGTACTACTACCAGCTTGGTTAATTTGCTTAATATTAATATGTGATTGGAATGAAAGAGATTTGTCAAAAATTACACCTAATACTCATGACCTAAGGGCAAACAAGTATTGTCAATAGAAGGTCTAAAGGTATCAAAAGTATTACCGTTAAACAGCATAAAACAAGACTTCTGTGCATTAAGCTTGAGGCCTGATCATTACAAAAATTATATATGTTATTTAGGTCCCTATTAAAATATACTAAAGAAGTGCGTAACTTATTTAAAGGAAATGGCATATATACGAGTTTGAGATTCATCGGCATACTGTTCTGAGAAGCCAAAATAGTAAAGCTTTGTCAAGAGCAGATCATGATTTAGGGCAGGGATGTCAAAGATAGGGCCCGCGGGCCGCATCCGGCCCCGGGACGTATCAATAAGGTCCGCGATCGCAATGTATCACAGAAAGAAGAATCATGTCTTTTAGAGCTTTTAGACTTCACTCGATTCCTCTATGGAAGTTTTAAAATGCGCACACTACATTTATAAGTAATTTCAAGGGCAGCGCGTGCCTTGACAAGCGAGAGAGATAGACAGTAACGCCATCTCTTAGCAACAAGCGGAAATACCCTATTATTTTTGTTGAGAACAATAGAATCTTCCACGCGCTTCGAGTCTAGACTAGAACCTTCCTTATCGATATTATAAAAAGGAGTGCGTCGGCGCGACGTGAGTCAGTTGAGTGTGAGTCGAGTAATCGAAGCGATACGGTTGGAGAAGGATTTTAGTTGTACTGCGAAGTAGTGATTGTGAAGGTATTGTGCATTTGTTTGTGTCGTGCGCGTGCGATATCCATAATTGTTGTGTCGAGTTCCATAATTGTTACGATTTTGGCATAATGTCACAAAAACGTAAAGTTGATAGTGAGTGCAGATTTTTTCAGTCTAAATGGGAAATTGCATATTTTTTCATAGAATGGAAAGGTAAACCACTGTGTTTGATTTGCAATCAAACAGTTGCTGTTTGTAAGGAGTTTAACTTGAAGAGACACTATGATACGAATCATAAATCAAAATTCGATTGTTACACTGAAAAAATAAGAATGGACACATTGTCATCTTTAAAATCTAAACTTCAAGGTCAACAATCGATGTTTACTAAAGCTAATACTGAGAGCGAAGATGCTCTGAAATCAAGTTTTATTATTGCATTAGAAATCGCCAAGAGATCAAAACCTTTCACTGATGGTGATTTTATTAAAGACTGTATGTTGAAAGTTGCCGATGTTTCATTTCCATTTCAAAAGTCAATAATTCAAAATATTTCGCTGTCAAAAAACACTGTTGCTTCAAGAATAAATGATTTATCTCAAAATTTGGTTCTTCAACTGAAGGAGAAAATTAAGGAATTTACAAACTTTTCACTGGCTGTTGACGAGAGCACTGATACTGTTGATACAGCTCAACTTGCTGTTTTTATACAAGGTATTAACAGTAACTTTGAAATAACTGAAGAACTATTAAAGTGCGTTCCATTGACAGGTACTACAACAGCAAATGATATTTATTCTGCAATTGAGCATTTGATAGCAGAATATGAACTTGACTGGAATATACTTAGCAGCACAACTACGGATGGCGCTCCTGCCATGGCTGTCAAACATTCGGGCGTTGTAACTAAATTAAAACAGAAAACATCAGGGAATTTTGTGGGATTTCACTGTATAATTCATCAGGAATCATTGGCATCCAAACATTTAAAAATGGACCATGTCATGCAACCTATAATTAAAATAGTAAATTTTATAAGGAGCAGAGGACTAAATCACCGACAGTTCAGGCAGTTTTTACAAGATTTGGACGAAAAGTTTTCTGATGTTCCTTACTTCACTGAAGTTCGTTGGCTCAGTCGAGGAGTAGTTTTAGAAAAATCTTTTGCATTAAGTGACCCTATTCAAGCTTTCATGTTAGAAAAAGGCAACCCAATTGATTATGACAGTGACTGGTGGGTTGATTGTGCCTTTTTGGTAGATATGAATAAACACTTGACTGATCTGAATGTAAAGTTACAGGGTAAAAATCTGATTGTCACTCAAATGTATTCATGTATTCAAGCCTTTGAAACAAAGTTGGGGCTGTGGGAAAATCAGGTAAAAAATCAAACTTTGGATCATTTCCCTCATTTAAAATCATTTGGCACAGTGAACCAAAAAAAATTGGATCAATATTCTCAACTTCTGCAAAATTTGATCACGGAATTCAATAATCGTTTTGAAGACTTTCACAAAATGAATGAAATTGAATTCCCAATTTTCAACAATCCATTCAATTTTGAAGCTTCACAGGCACCAGTTCATTTGCAAATGGAGTTGATAGATCTTCAATCGGACAGTATTTTGAAAGAAAAATTTAAAGAGATTAACGCTCTTACATTTTATACACAATATTTCAAGAGTTTGGATAACTACCTGGAATTAAAAAAGCATGCAGCACGTATTCTTTGCATGTTTGGTAGCACCTATTTATGTGAGCAGATGTTTTCCGTCATGAAAATAAATAAGAACAAACATCGCACAAGACTTTCGAAACAACATCTCCAATCAATTCTTAAAATAACTACAACGAATATGATACCTTACATCAATGAGCTTGTCAAAAACAAGAGAAGTCAGGTATCTGGATCCTCGAGCTCAAAATAATTACCCTCTTTTATAACTTTGATATAATTTTTAACAACCGTATATTATATACTATATAATTAAATAAATAAAATGTTATAATAATTCAGTACATTTTTTTTATTTGAATCTGGCCCGCCTACACATTCTAAATTTAATATATGGCCCTCTGCAAAATTGAGTTTGACACCTCTGATTTAGGGTGTCAAACGCCTTACTAAAATCCAAAAGAGCTAAGCAGGTGTTTTCATTCTTATTTTCATTGAAACGAATATCCCCATAACAGACTCATCAGCCTGTTATGGGTAATATACAAAATACTCACTGGAATGATAACATATAGATTAACGAATAAATTAGATAGTTATCAACTACGTGAACAAAAGGGATTTAGACGGGGATACAGCACTTTGGATCATCTTCAAATAATTAGATTACTAGTGGAAAAAGCAAATGAATGAACGTCACCTTGTGGATAATAATGGTTAACTCCGCAAAAGCGTTTGATTCGGTGGAGATATTGGCAGTCCTTAACGCTTTAAGTAAGAGCAGAGTCGATGAAAGATACACCACTCATCTTGAATAAAGTCTGATCAATGATTCTTTTCATGCACGTCATAAATGTCTGAATATAGTGTAAACATCCGTTTATATTATTCTTCTTGTCAACATGTTAAGTATATTTAAAAACTTAAAAACGTAGGTCTTCTGTCATCTGAAGTTATTTACGATATTCGCTCTATTATTTGTCTCGGTTATTTGTATATATGCAAGAAAGACAGCTAACAACCTGGAATTTGGGTATAGCTTCATGTTTTAGAAGCCAGTACCGCCGAGTTTATAGGCAATAAAAATAATCGATAATTCTTTGACGGATTATGGTTACGTCATCTTTATGTTTAATTTTTGGAAGTGTCTAATGCATGGTTCATTGGACGTCGACATAATAAAAATGCCACGTCCACATTTTGTGTGGGAAATTTGTGGTATCCAGAGAGGGTATACATAACTAGAATTTCCCAAAAAAAAACGTGAACAGCAATTTTTATTCAACGTATATTGGACCATGCAGTAGGCACTTCTCTAATTTTTACGGCAAACGGTCACTATCGTTTCTATCATTATTGAATTTTGGAATATACTTGCCCACTAATAAATAGTTCTGTTCAAAGCTCTAATATTTGTGGAATATTGACCAAATACTTTTCATATGAAGTCACCAAAATGCTTGGAACACGTTTGAATAGTTAAGCAAGAGGTTTTGTTGCGCAATTACCTAATTACTTTATTTTACATCGGAAAGAGATAAGAAGGGTCCTCTTATATCTCTTAATGCTGTACAAGAGGTAAATAAATTACATAGGTATATCTTTTTAATGTATTTACAATGTTCTGGTTCCAGAGAGTCGTTGCTGCTTTACAGATTAGTACGAGAACTGTAGCGAGCATCAAAATTTGTAGAGATAAAAATGAATTGCTTTCAATGCCTGGAAAATCACGACCAAGGAAACAAGCTGAGACCCATGATCTAAGTGAAAGTTCTAAAATGGACGTTCGTGATACATTATATGATATGTATGCACAAAGTAAGTAGCTATTAATATCTATCGGTTTAAATGAAATCGAAAGTAAATCATATTGTACTTTTAGAAAAACATGTTACTATTAACAACTTCCGTAAAAAACTGCTACTAAAGAGATAATTAATGTCATTTATTGAACTCTTCAAACATTACTTCTGGATTTGGGTTTCAAATTTAAGAAAGATGACAACAGACCAGCATTAATGGAGACACCAAGAATTTGTTCAATGAGGGCAGCTTTTCTTAGAAAATATATGTAAACCAAAAATGTACACATTCATGGGCCTGAAGTGTTGAGATTACCTTCTTATCACTGTCAATTTAATGCAATCAAGCTGATTTGGGCAAATGCAAAAACATTTTATAACAAGCACATTGGTGAAGAGGGATATGAAGATAAATAGGTACTTGAGATGTGGAATAGAGCCTAAGGAAAGTGTACACCAGAGGTATGCCAGCGTACAACTTACAGAAAATCTGATTCAACAGTGGTATGATCGTGAGGTAATAATCGAAGAAATTCGACATTATTCGTGTTCGGAATGATGAGAGCGAGACTGAAGAATCTACTTCTAGCGATTAAAGTCATTATTCAATTAATAATTTAAATATTATTTATGGACACGTTCCAAGCCCCTTGGGCAATATTCATTGTAAATTTTGCAGGACAAATATAGACTTATCTATCTATCCATTACTTTGATTTGATAGATCATTTTAAAATTGGATTATGTAATTTATATCTCCTATTCATACTTTATACCCTCGTCATGAAATATTTTTTTTTCTGTTTTTAAAAGTATTATATTTCAGTTCTCTATTTTAAAATTTTATTTAATGAGTTCTACGCTGCAACTTTTTACAGTTTTTATAATGCCTTATATGTAAATTTGATAAAGCTGGGTTCAGTGTGCATTGTTATTTCATTACAAACATTACACAAACTTCAAATAACTTACAGATCACAATTGTAAACTTTTCATAAAGTAAATTTACTCACGAAATAATCTAATAGCAACCTGAAAAATAAAAATAGATGATATTAGACGTTGGATTTATGCAGAGAGGTAAATGTCCATCACAAGTAAGAACTAGGGTGTTTTACACATCATATACTTTTAATATATCCGTAGTTTTCGTTAATTACCAAACCGGATGAAAAATTTTAAATTCTATTTTGACCTTTGAAATTGTCATTTAAAACTCAGACCGCCGACACTGAATTGACAGCGGATTGAAGCGTATGAATATTCTTGACGTCGCGTTGATCACATGACTGCAAAGATTCATTGATCAGACTATACATATATAAAAATGCCACTTCAGAAATAAAATCAGAATTTTTGTTGGGTGTGTAAAATTTTGAAATTCTTGTTAAATGTGTGATTTTCTGTTAAAAGATGATTAGCATATGTTGAATTAGACTTTCTGTGGATGAAACTTTTTTCGTGTTCTGTAATTCTTTGTATAAACGTACGTCCAGTTTGTCCTATGTATGTTTTGGGACATGACCCACATGTTAATTGATAAACCCCTGATTTATTGTCTTTGTTGATTTGTGGTTTGTAGTTTTTTGAGATATTTCCCTATAGTATTGTTAGTCTTGTAAGCTATGTTGATATTTTTTTGATTTAAAAATTTTCCCAGTTTTTCTGTTGGTTTGCCGAAATAGGTTAAGCATTTAAATGTGGTTTTTCTTTCCTTAAAACGTAGGTATATTTCTGAGATTGCCTTGTTTCTAAGTTTTTTCCTAACGATATTATTGATTAAAGTAACCGAATAACCGTTGTTAACGGCTACTTGTTTTATGTAGTTTAATTCTTTAGTAAAATTGTCTTCTGATAAACGGATATTAGTTAGTCTATGTATAAAGCTATGATAAGCCGCGAGTTTATGATGGTTAGGGTGGTGAGAACTATTGTGAATTGTGGTATCTGTATGACAAGGTTTGTCATATATTGCAAATTCATGTTTTTTTCATGGTTTTACTGATTGTTAAGTCTAGGAAGTTGATTTTCCCTTCGACTTCTTCTTCCATTGTGAAACTGATATTTCTATGTAAAGAATTAATGTACTGTAAAAAGTGAGTTAATTGTCTGTCGGTACCTGTAAAGCATACAATTATATCGTCTACGTATCGATACCAGTATAGAGAGTAGTAATTTAAAAAATTGAAATATCAAAAAAATAGTTTAAAGGCTGACTTGGATAGAAGAGTCTCGTTAGCTTGGTCTGCGTTCGGAAGGTTACAATCTACATTTAAATTGCATATCCTAAATTCAATAAAAGCTAGAGTATTCAATCAATGTGTACTGCCGGTATTGACATATGGCACTGAAACGTAAGCTTTAAATAAAAACTATAATAAATAAACTTCAGCTTACCCAAAGAGTAATAGAGAGGAGAGCACTAAATATTAGACTCCAAGATCGTATTTCTAGCATCAAGATTCGAAGAAGATCAAAAGTGACAGATGTAATACAGCGAATATGTAGATTAAGGTGGAATTCGGCGGGACATATCGCAAGGATGAATGGTAACAGATAGACACGCTGTATAGTTGAATGGAGGCCTGGAGAACACAAAAGATGCAGAGGTAGACCACAGGCAAGATGGATGGACGACATAGAAAGATTAGCGGGACACGATTGGATGCAGAAAGCAAATAACAAAGCTTTCTGGATACAACTTGGGGAGGCTTACATCCGACTGTGGATGGAATAAGTTAATGATGATGATGATGATTAAAAAGTTGAAAAGTTGTTAGACTAAATGTATTTATTTGTAAGGTACTTGTAATTAAAAAAAAATTCTCTTTATTCTTGCGTTTTCTTTGTGAGACCTAGACCTTTTGGTATGAGTTTCGTATAAGGTATTTCCACCTCCAAAGAAGACGAAAACTCAATCGTTTTGTGAAAAGTTGCAGCTCTTTCAAGGCAATTCTTCAACAGCCTCTGGTCAACTCAAGGTCAATCTTTGGCTATTACGTCACTTCTTTGGCAGCCTCTAGTCATCTTAACACCATTGAACATGACAAAACTTGGTCACTTCTTTCGGCAATTACGTCACTTCTTCAGCTCTTTCGAGATGATTCTTCGGGTATTGGTCGACGGCAGATTGAACACGCCATCCTCAGTCCCGATACCCCGCCAGCTATACTACTCTAGTTTCCCAAAAGCTGCTCCTGATAGCCCTATTCACCTGTTAATTTCTGCATGCTGGATCTCCTCTCCGATCTTAATAGTGTCACCTAAATAAATACATTCGTCGACGCGTTCTATGGAGTTATTTCCTATCTATATGTTGGTATCTTCAGGGCTTATTAACTTAGTTTTTTTTGACCTACCCTTGCAGGGAATTTTGTTTGTTGAATAACGAAGGGGCTTACATAAGGGCAATTTATAACCTGAAAGAGAAAAAAGTCTGGAGGTTATTGAAAAAGTACCATCCTAATGTTTTTTGCTTTAAAATGAGAGTTATTACTAAATATAATTGGTATGGTCAAATAAATAACGGGAAGGAGACGAGTTATTGGAAATTCTGTTTTTATTTATATTAAAGAAATCATGTGTTAATAACTTTACACCATTTTTCAACATTTTGAACTATTGGAAATAACACACAAGAATTTTTTTTATATTCTATTTGTAATATAAAATATCGGCATTTCCTCAACCATATCATATTGATATGTAAAAATTTACATGAAAGTCAAGTCAACGAATTTTTCTGTATATTTCACATTTTGGTCTTTTATTCCGACTTGATATGTCTTATTTGTACTTTATGTTGTATACGTATATATGCTGATATATACGCTCGACACCGAATATACTGAATGGCGAGATCTCGAAATTTATAAGGAAGAATTTCTTTAAGAATACAATAAAACAAGTTAGATGGCAAATATAGTGTCAGAGTGAAATATAATACTAGTATTTAGGTCGTTTTGATATGGAGCAGAACGTGTCAGTTCTAGTCTGTTAAGTTTCAATGCAATATATTTTAGAAATGTATGTTGGACTTTCTCAATATGTGCACCTGATAGCAAGGTTTCAAGACACAATCAGAATAGTTTAAACTAGATATTATGTGGTCTCTTAAGTTTTGGGTGTGAAGTATAAAAGTTAATCTTCCCGTTTAAATCTTTAATTTCCAATAAATTCAAAAACTGTTTAAGTAACCAAGGTATGATCGTGAGGTAATAATCGAAGAAATTCGACATTAAGTAACCAAGGTACAAGGTGTTTAAAATCAAACTTGTAACTATCACCTGAAGAGATTATTGCCAAATTTTAAATTATCAGTAAAAAAAGACACTGGCCATAACCTAAACGGCGATCCAATTGATGATGTCCCAGATGGAAACTCTAGGCAACGTTAGACCAAGTTGGGAATGTGGAATCTTTGGCACAATAATATTACTCAGTATATATCACCAGTACACCAAACACTTTATTTTTGCACTCGACGCGCATTTCGCTAACCATGTTAGCTTCATCAGGAGCGATGATTGACTAAAGCTAAACTACAAATCTACCCTATTTATACTTAGCCTAACCCTTGAATTACTCAAGCAGAACTAATGACATAGGCAAGGCCGTCAGTTCCGGTCAAGTAACCAGTAGAGTCACAATCATTACAACTAATTTCATAAATTCCACTTTTCTCACAATTAGGAATCTTATCTTTGGAATTTCCTAAGATATTCCTCAGATTGTCTGATGACTTATAGACTAAGGTGAGGCCTACCTTATTAAATACCTTATTGAGTCCCTTGCTATATTTCGGATTATATGGTATGGAGACATACTTGGTGTTATTTTCTTCGCGTGTAAAAAAGGTGGAATTCTGAATATTAAACCTAAACTTATGTCTATTTATTAGCTTATTTACTAAGTCATCGTCATAACCATTAACTCTAGTTATATTTCTAATACGATTCCTTTCTTTATTAAAGTTTACTCTATTCAGAGGGAAAGTGACCAAACGATGAACTAAAAAATGTAATGAAGCTAATTTATGTTGTTTGCAATGAAATGAATCATTAGGAAAACATCTATCTGTTACTGTGTTGTTATCAAATTCTAGTCTATTATTATTTTTAATAATTAAAATATCTAGAAAAGGCAATTGTCCTTTGTTCTCAACTTCGTAAGTAAATTTAATGGAATCATACCGGCTATTTAATTTAGAAACAAAATCATCAATATTTGCTTTCTTTGTATCAAAAATCGCGAAATTATCATCCACATACCTATACCATACCCTTGGGAAATATTCGAATTCTTGACTGGCTTCGATTTCAAACTTACTCATGAATAAATTGGCTATGAAAGGTGATAAGCAATTACCCATAGTTGTTCCTTCTTTCTGAACATAAAATTGATTGTTATATTGGAAATAACTTTGTTCCATACAAAGTTTAGATAATGTTAAATATTCACGAATAATTTCGTGCATATTCGAAAACCTTACTTCAGGATTAAACAATATTGAATATGAAGTATGGAACGAGTTCCAGAGGAAAATGTTTTTAGTTATTGATATTCAATATAAAAAGAAATTCTCTATTCTAAGTAAAAAAATTAAAAAAGCTCTTACCGAAGAAGAATAGTCCTCAGGAACTAAATATTGTAGAAAATCATTCATCTCAATCCTTTACACGAAATGAAATTCGCATCTTAAACAAAGATCCTAACTTTGCAGTACCCCCTCCTAGAGATAATTTATCAGAAATAGTTGCTCACATTGAAAGTTCCATTAGTACACTTCCAGAAAATAGTAAATCATTTGTTAGGGAAGCATGTCGCAATCAAATATCGAAAAACATGGTTAACAATACAAATTCTAATTCATGAAAAAACATAAAAGTAGTTAAAGGATTGAAAAAGAAAGATGGCTTCTACTTAAAAGCAGATAAAGGAAATAAGGTTGTTATATTGGATAAGAAAGATTACTTTGAACGCGTAGATAATCTTATCGAATCTGGCCCTTATGAAAAGGTAATAAGAAATCCATTAACGAGAATGATATCAGAGGTTAAAAATTCTTTAAAAAAATGTAAGAACCTTGTCTCCGATTCGCTAAAATTTAAATTAAATGTGAGTAATCCGACCATGCCAAAATTGTATTGCTTACCCAAAATTCACAAACCTGGAAAAGCAATGCGACCCATTGTTTCATCGGTCGGATCACCCACATATTTAATATCCAAATGGTTATCAAAAGAACTTGAGAATTTACCATTAAATACTTTCACAGTGAAGAATTCGTTAGAATTCATTAATAAAATAAAAAATCTAGTTCTCAATGAAGGTGAAGTCTTAATTTCTTTTGATGTTAGTTCTTTGTTCCCAAGTGTGCCAATTTCACAAACTTTACAATATCTCGAAGAATTACTTAGAATGAATGACTTTGAAGACGAAATTATTCGTGAATATTTAATATTATCTAAACTTTGTATGGAACAAAATTATTTCCAATATTACAATCAATTTTATGTTAAAGAAGGAATAGCTATGGGTAATTGCTCATCATCTTTCATAGCCAATTTATTCATGAGTAAGTTTGAAATCGAAGCCAGTCAAGAATTCTAATATTTCCCAAGGGGTATAGGTATGTGGATGATATTTTCGCGATTTTTGATAAAAAGAAAGCAAATATTGATGATTTTGTTTCTAAATTAAATAGCCGGTATGATTCCATTAAATTCACTTACTAAGTTGAGAACAAAGGACAATTGCCTTTCCTAGATATTTTAATTATTAAAAATAATAATATATTAGAATTTGATATCTATAGGAAGGACACAGTAACAGACAGATATTTTCCTAATGATTCATTTCATTGCAAACAGCATAAATTAGCCTCATTACATTTTTTAGTTCATCGTTTGGTCACTTTCCCTCTGAATAGAGTAAACTTTAATAAAGAAAGGAATCGTATTAGAAATATAACTAGAGTTAATGGTTATGACGATGAATTAGTAAATATGTTGGGCAAACTAGAAGGTCAATTAAAATACGATTTAAAGAACATTTACTTAAAATACAGTAGAACAGAAAAGTCTAGCATTGCCGATCATGCCCTAGAAGCTGATCATACTGTAACATTAGATAATCTAAGATTAATAAAAAATGTATCTGATAGGAGATTGTTGAACGCATACGAAAATATGGAAATCATAAAATTTAAAAGTAGTTTACTCTACTGGTTACTTGACCGGAACTGACGGCCTTGCCTATGTCATTAGTTCCGCTTGAGTAATTCAAGGGTTAGGCTAAGTATAAATAGGGTAGATTTGTAGTTTAGCTTTAGTCAATCATCGCTCCTGATGAAGCTAACATAGTTAGCGAAACGCGCGTCGGGCGCAAAAATAAAGTGGTGATATATACTGAGTAGTAACGTTTTAGACCAGATATGTACCATCGTCATCAGCAGCTTATACCGTTCACAGCTGGGCTAAAGCCTCCCTCAAGTCTACCTTTTTCTGTTCTGGCCACTTGTACCTAATTTCTAGCCACCTTCTTCAAATCATCACTTCAACGACTTGGTGGCCTACCTCTACTTTTACAGGCTTCGGATCTTGGTCGCCACTCTATAATTTTTTTGTCTATTGTCCATCCTTAACCCTAGCAACATGTTCAGCCCAGTTCCATTAAAGATATAGAATGAATTTGACTGCATCTTGTACCCCCGTTCTTTTCCTGATAATATGATTTGGGCTGTGATCTCTAAGACTAACGCCTAACATTGATCCCTCCCTCCATTTTTCTTTGCATGATACATATTTTGTTGATATTTTTCTTCGTCGTCGTTGAGAGTATCGGCTCCGTAAGTAAGAACGGGTAGTACGCATCTGTCAAAATCTTTTCTTTTTAAACACATCGGAAGATTAGATTTAAGTATATAGCCCAGTTTGCCATATTTCGTCTATTGTCCGTTTGAATTTCATATGTTTGGTTGTCTCGTCCTATGCTGACTTCATGTCCTAAGTATTTATATCGGTTTACTTGCTCGATCTCCACGTTATTCGGTTTTATAGCGTCTTTTAATACAAGATTTGTCATTAGCTGAGTCTTAGATAGATTGATTTTTAAATCAACTCTTCCCTTGAAGCATATGCAGCATAGTTTGTGCTTCTTGCATATGTATACTACTATATAAATAATATTTGGGAATCGCTTTCGTATGAGCGACCCAGGCTGTCAAGCATTATTAGACTTTTTACCAAAGATTAATGTGATTAACACTATCCAACGCCCTAAAGAAGTCAATAAAAATTGAATGCACCTAAGTCTCTATCTCCAAAGCGTCCAGTATACTTAAGAAGAAATATTTTGATGATTTCCGTAGGTATCTTATATCCACCTATTGCTTTTTTGTTTCTAAGTTGTTTTGCTGCTGATAATATTTTGTCTTTGGTGATGGGGGCCCATTGTATTAAGCTCGTTTATAAACTCCTGGACAAAATTAACGCAACAATCTGAAAATTAATTTATCTTTTTCTGATGTCAGTTTTAAAGTTTATCGAGTATTTAAATAGTAGGCTATGCATATTTTGTTTCGTTGTTCATGACAGAAATCAAAACAATTCGTTTAGATTTACAGTTTTAAAGAATTTTTTAGAAGATAAACAATTTTCTTCTTTCAATAATGCGATAGATTTTCTTTAAAAGTAAGTTTATAAATCGTTCCCTTTTCAAAGTAATACGTTTTTGTGGTAGACTGTCTTATTTTTGACCCCGAAGAATTACATAAATGAGTCGAACAAGGAATTTAACTGAACACGAGGTAATGCGAGCCTCAGTTTTATTGGACGAGGGATATTGTCAGAGTTATGTTGCCAATTTGTTAGGCAAACATCGTTCCACAATAAGTCGTATGGTAAGACGCTTGAATGAAGTAGGAACTTATTCTAGAAGGCTAGGGCAAGGGCGAAAACGATGCACTAGCGACCTAGATGAACGTTTTATAAGACAATATGCTTTAAAAAACAGGACTGTCACTAGTTCTATACTAAGAAACGAACTCGAAGCTGTTCGCAATGTCACAATTTCTTCTAAAACAGTTAGAAGACGGTTAAATGAAGCTGGATTAAACAGTAGGAGACCAGTCACTGCGCCCTTGCTTACTAGAGAGAACAGAGTTGCCAGGTTACGTTTTGCTCGAAATCACGAAAACTGGTCTGTGGATGATTGGAAACAAGCTTTCTTCACAGATGAAACTAGGGTTAGTCTAAAACATCCAGATGGTCGTGAGCGAGTATGGCGAAGACCAGGAGAGAGGTTTGCTCCTTGCAATATCTCTGCAAGGATTCCATTCGGCGGTGGCTCTGTTATGTTCTGGGGTGGCATCTGCTTTGATGCTCGCACAGAGTTAGTTCCTGTCCTTACGAAATCCATGAATGCTGACTACTATCTTGAGAATATTGTAATAGAACATGTGATGCCTTTCGGTCATTTTGTGGGGCTCAATTTCCTGTTTATGCAAGACAACGCTCGACCTCACGTGGCTAGGGAGGTACTCGATTGTCTTAATCAAGTTGATATACCGATTATGCAATGGCCACCAAAAAGCCCGGATCTGAATCCGATAGAACATGTATGGGATCACCGTAAGAAAAATGTGAAACGTCATATACTTGCACCTAGAAACCCGAGGGAACTTGAAAATGCAGTTATCACAGAATGGGAGCAAATTCCTCAAGATTTTATCCAAAATTTAATTAGAAGCATGCCTAGGCGCATAAACGCTGTCATCCGAAGTAGAGGAGGCAACACACGCTACTAGTGTTCCAGTTACACCATTAATTTTGCTACTAGTGTCTCATTATTACATAATTTCAATGATTTTGTTATTAGGTCTTAAGAATAATTTTAATTCGAATCTTATAGAGAAATTTGGTAGCTAATTCACTTTTAAAGTATCCGAATAAGTTTTTTCCAACTTTTAGTGTAACCAATGTTCATAAAAATTATTAAAATTAATTCATTATAGAGATTTGTATGATTTAATATATTGTTGCGTTAATTTTGTCCAGAAGTGTATATATATTTTTTCAATTTTTCAGAATTTCTTATCATAGTTAGGCAGATAACTTAAGAAAAAACATTCTCGTAATATCTACTACAAAGTCTAGACTATAAGACAACACTACTGATAGTTTAATGTTTACTTAAACGATCAATCCCCAAGAAACACATACCAGAAATAACTTGGTAATTCACTTCTCAACAGCTTTATACGGATTTTCGAATAATCATCGCTACCTATATTTAGCCCTAAAGCTAGACCTTCAGGCCCATTAGCTGATTATAAAATATCTCTTTAAACAGCAACTGTTCCATAAAGGGCTATTGAGTGCCCATTAATGACTTCAAAGTAGGGTTGGAATCCCTTTATGAGCTCCCGGAGAGAGTACTTTAAAGTTTACTTGCAGTAGTTGATCATAATCTGGGTAATACAATGGTGGATGTTATTTAACGATCTTAAAATTTGTCGCATAATTTTAACTTTTATGATCATCTATCAAGAATAGTTTGAAACACCGGCTCTCGCGTATGTGTAGTAAAAGCGAAACAGAAGCTGAGTCTATGTAGGTTAATTGGTTCAATGTATATAAGATTGAAGAATTGTTTTTTAAAAAAACATACTACTCAGTATACATCACCACTACACCAAACATTTTATTTTTGCATTCTACGCGCGTTTCGCTAACCATGTTAGCTTCATCAAGAGCGATGATTGACTAAAGCTAAACTACAAATCTACCCTATTTATACTTAGCCTAACCCTTGAATTACTCAGGGGAACTAATGGCATAAGCAAGGTCATCAGTTCCGGTCAAGTAACCAGTAGAGGGGATTATAAGGAATAGGCCCTCTGTCTTTATTTAAACTACTTTTATATTTTATAATTTCCATACTTTCGTATGCGTTCAACAATCTCCTATCAGATACATTTTTTATTAATCTTAGATTATCTAATGTTACAACACGAACAGCTTCAAGGGCATGTTCGGCAATGCTAGACTTTTCTGTTCTACTGTATTTTAAGTGTGCTAAATGTTCTTTAAATCGTGTTTTAATTGACTTTTTAGTTTGCCCAACATAATTTTTGTTACAATCATTACAACTAATTTCATAAATTCCACTTTTCTCACAATTAGGAATCTTATCTTTGGGATTTCCTAAGCTATTCCTCAGATGACTTATAGACTAAGGTGAGGCCTACCTTATTAAATACCTTATTGAGTCCCTTGCTATATTTCGGATTATATGGTATGGAGACATACTTGGTGTTATTTTCTTCGCGTGTAAAAAAGGTGGAATTCTGAATATTAAACCTAAACTTATGTCTATTTATTAGCTTATTTACTAAGTCATCGTCATAACCATTAACTCTAGTTATATTTCTAATACGATTCCTTTCTTTATTACAGTTTACTCTATTCAGAGGGAAAGTGACCAAACGATGAACTAACAAATGTAATGAGGCTAATTTGTGTTGTTTGCATTGAAACGATGACAAAGTAACAGATAGATATATTCCTAATGATTCATTTCATTGCAAACAATACAAATTAGCCTCATTACAAAAGCCTCATTAGATTTTTTAGTTCATCGTTTGGTCGCAGCATAGGATATACAGGAAGCTACAATTTATAAAGTCAATCACAAACTCAATTGTCGCCTTATTCAGAGATTTTCCAAATATAAAAATTGCGAAATATGACAACATACGAGGTTCTGACCTGTTTTCAAAAATAAAGGATAGAACACCTATTTTATATAATAACTCTGTAGTTTATAGATTGTCTTGTTTGCAATGTGAAGCTTGTTATATTGGGCAGACAGCTCAGTGGTTGAAACAGAGACTCACACAGCACAGGAGTGACTCCCGATTGGTAAAGAATTCGTGTGCTGTGGTGCAACATAATTTGAAAACGGGTCATAATTTTGACTATAACAACGTTAAAATCTTAGCTCATGACAACAACTATAAAGGGAGACTTTTTAAGGAAATGTACCATATCAACAGGGACCCAAAGTCAATTAACTATAAATCAGACACTAATCAACTTAGTATTATTTATAGCAACGTATTAATCATTTACAATTACAGCAATAATAACAAATAAAGATTTGCCACCTCTTAGTATAAAGTAAATTAAAAATGTTTTTCTGTTGCTGTTTTTCCATTCGTTTGGAATTCACGGCAGTGCATATCTACCGAGACTGTTTACTCTCAGTTTGTAGTAGTAAATTGAGATGTTGAGTGTTGGTTTCGAGGACAAACTCGCATTTTCGTACGTGTTTTAATTGATTGTTTATTTGTTTCATAATTGTTTGTTTTATATTTCAATATTTTAATGCCTTGACGAAAGAGAATAGTGTTTTAATATAGGTGTATTAATTTTGTAGTTACTCCTGAAGAAGTTATCAAACGATAACGAAATATTGAGTTTTAAAGAAGAAAAGAGTTTTATATTTACAGTCCAGACCGATTCTCGATAATCATACATATATCAGATTGACGCAACGTCGATAACATATCACCAAAAGATACATATATATATATATATATATATATATATATATATATATATATATATATATATATATATATATTGTAACATTTTAAAATGGATTGTCCCACGCTTGGGCGCAATTTTGTAACCCCTTTTGAATTTCTGAGAATGAATTGAGTGAATAAAGATTTTAAAAGAACTAAAGAAATTAAACAAACACTAGCTCAGTTTTCCTTGGTAGAGAAATATGGGTAAGAGATAATTGTTGTACGTCTTTTTGGAATTATTTTCTATTGTTAAAAAACTTTAGTTGTACTAATTTTGGGCACCATTCATTTTAAAATAGAAAGGGTCTAATTTCAGCTAAAAAAATGAAAAAATACTGAAGTGTTATACAGTTGTTAAATAAAAGAATCAGTTTGGTACAACCCTTCTATCCTGAAAAGAAAGATAGGTGTTCAGTGAAACACTAGCTTTAATCAACAAAAAAAGAAAAATTTATTCAATGATTTAAATTAAAAGTTCTAACTCTTACAGTTCAAGAATTACAAAAATTTTAGCCTAAAAGGTAGTTATTCCTAGATAGAGTTCTTAAATCAGACATTTTACCTCTAAAACTTTGCTACACCCGAAATCGAAAAGTCGTGTGATATTCACTTCACGATTTATCAGTTCAAATTGATGTTAAAACACTTATTTGCGGAAATAGATCTACTGATGTATGTTCTGGTGACTTACGGTTTTCCTACGGGCTTCGAGGCCTTAAATTGAACATAAAACCGATTTCACACATGCCATCACTTATTTTCAGTATGACTTCACGATGAGAAGAGCCTACTTCGACTACTCCATGTAGAAAAAACACACAAAGCCCACTACGGCTTTCACGTTAAAAAACTCGTGCTTAACTTGGCTCACGAAAAAATCGTCAGAAGCCTCTACTGCTGCTTGAAGGAAAAAGCCTACTCGGCGGCTAGGTGGAAAAAGCCCTCTCGGCGGCTAGGTGGAAAAAGCCTTCTCGGCGGCTAGGTGGAAAAAGCCCTGATCTGTGTTCTGCAGACCCTTAAATAAACCGTGAGAACTCTCTCTCTCAAAATCCGGCTTCCGGGATACAAACATTTGACCAATCGCGGCGTACCACGAATTTTAGTTCGGAAATCCGCACTGCACACTGTACCACGAGCGGCTAGAATTTTCTGCGAAATACACTGCTCGATGCAAAGATGAAAAGAAGTACATTATAAAGCCAAAAATCAGTAACATTTCATACTCTTAAAATCTAGGAAAAAATGAATGTTACAATATATATATGTATCTTATATATATATATATATATATATATATATATATATATATATATATATATATATATATATATATTCTTAGACAAACCATATATAATTACCTCATGGCCGTTGTGTTTTCCATTCTTTTTTTTATAATTTCCGATATATGAGTATATAACGGAAATTTTAATTTCGAACATCTGTTCATTCTACTTACCTTACAAGCATGTTATATTCGTATTCATTATCATAATAGAGTATTATACCGGTGTTTAATATGCATATTGAGCTACAGATGGCACCAGTAAAGTTACAGTTAACCCCGTGCTTTATTAACCTATTAAGGTCACATCAATCTAGTCGATATGTATATACACAGGTGGTAAAGGCTTAATACCTCCAGGAATACTGTCAATCAAGTAAAATGTGTTCGGTTATTTTAGATTAAGCGATAGATCACAGAAAATATCAGTTTTAATGGTTTATTTTAATTATTGATGGAGTAATATTGCCATTTATTCAATACAGCTTGGAAATAATAACATATTAAAAAGTCATTTCACCAAATTGATTTTGTATTATTTATTTTCACATCCTGACGATATCGGCGTTATATTAAATTCTATAGCTTGAGACATTTTTTAGTGGCACAAAAGGTTCATTTGTTTTTCAGCACTAAGGTAGATAACTTTAAAATAAACGACTACAGTGTTATTTCTTCTTTCTGTAGAATGTTAGTGATTCATGGTGAATTTGCTGTTATGGCAAGGAAGCAAATGAATCTTACCCATATTGATGATAACGATGACTTAAATGCAGAGTTGTACTGTTAAAATGGCTGTGGCAGCAACCGTAACCACAGATCTATTGGTAGTGACTGTCTACGGAGCTCGAACCGGAAAATATGATAGTTTTTATTTTTTTTTTTTTTCATAAAAGCTCTTAATTTAAATATGGAAATTGCCTTAAATGGGGAAATTAACATATAATTTATTAGCAAAAATCAAAAATTACATCGCTTTAAACGATCTTTTTAGTGTTCCGTACGGAACACTTATAAGATCACTTCGGTGTCTGTCTGTCTGTCTGTCTGTCTGTCTGTCTGTCTGTCTGTCTGTCTGTCCGTCCGTCCGTCCGTCCGTCCGTCCGTCCGTCCGTCCGTCCGTCCGTCCGTCCGTCCGTCCGTCCGTCCGTCCGTCCGTCCGTCTGTCTGTCACACCCGATTTTCTCCGAAACTATTTGACATAGAAAGGTGAAATTTGGTAATAATATAGGAATTGATGGCCTCATCAGAGCCATGTAGTTTTGAGAATTAAATTTTGACTTAAGGGGTTAGTTTTGGGGGGTGAAGTCGGAAGCGAAAAAAAAAAAAATTTTTTTACTAGGTCATCGAGTGTGGTGTCAAATCAAAGCTTGTGAAAACACGAGTAAAAAATATATATATAATATTATACTTGCGCGCACTTTTCTTCGTATTATTTTTAAAAATTCGCGAAAAATCGCTGTCCCGGGCCTTATCTCGAAAAGTACTTGTCAAAAAATTTCGAAAAAATTCTGGAATATTCTCCACGGGGTGTAGATTGAACGAAAATTATCACGAGTGCATTACCTTTAATAATTTATATGGTATATAAAAAAAAAAAAATTTCAAGGTTATCAGATTTCAGTAAAAGATTGGAAACAAACTTGTTGAAAACTCATTTGGGGTGTGTTTTGTGAAGTCACTGATTATTTTATACCACCGTAACATAAATTTTGACTTAAGGGATTCGTTTTGAGGAGTGAAATCGGAAGAGAAAAAAATTTTTTTTTACTAGGTCATCAAGTGTGGTGTCAAATGAAAGCTTGTGAAAACACGAGTAAATATATATATATATATATATATATATATATATATATATATATACATATGTATATATATATATATATATATATATATATATATATATATATATATATATATATATATATATATATACTCGTATATAATGTAATACTTGCGCACACTTTTCTTCCTATTACTTTTAAAAAATCGCTGTTCCCTACCTTATCTCGAAAAGTACTGATCAAAAAATTTTGAAGAAATTCTGGAATATTCTCCACGGGGTATAGATTCAACGAAAATTATCACGAGTGCATTACCTTTAATAATTTATTTGGTATATAAAAAAAAAAAACAAAATTTCAAGGTCACCAGTTTTCAGTAAAGATTGGAAACAAACTTTGTTGAAAACTCATTTGGGGTGTGTTTTGTGAAGTCACTGATCATTTTATACCACCCTAACAAAAATTTTTATTTTAAAAACAATGAACGTACGGAACACTAATTGTGCAAGTTCAACTTGCACTTGACCGGTTTTTTTCTTCATATAATTGTATGTACACAATAAAGACTAACACTAGGCAGAATAACTGTATCGATATTCATTTTTTTTCTTTTTTTTATGGGTCTAGCACACGTGGTGCAGGGAGGTCCCTAAAGCGCTACAGGAGCGACACGTGTGCGGAAAAAGCGATCCACGTTGTTCTTGAATCGCTGTAAATTGTACTCGGTGAGAAAACACAGTCCTGGGCAAATTATTCCAAAGGGATGATGTTCTCCATATAAAAGACTGCTTGAAAAGCGTTGTACGAAGAGTAACAGGCTGAACCTCATACGGATGTGAAATATCAGCGCGACGTGTATTTCTAACATGCACCGCTCTGGAAGGAATTAAGCGGGCTACATCCACCGAAGCCTTTCCATGAAAATACTTGTAGAATAGGCTCAAGTCGCCAACCGTTCTTCGATGTTCCAGCGAATCAAGGCCGCCGGTCAGTTCCGGGTCTCCAATCAGACGAAAAGTTCTTCTCAGATGCAGTGTATGTTTGGGAGCGGAGCCCCAAACATGGGAACAGTATTCCATAGTTGGTCGAATTTGAGCTTTGTAAAGAATTAACAAATGTTGTGGAGTGTAAAGCTTTCTGGTTCGAAATAATATTCCCAACTTTTGAGAAGCTATCCTTGCTATGCCTGCAACATGTTCATGCCAGGACATATTTGCTCCCAAATTAACGCCCAACAAATTGAGTGACGATGTTAGGGGAATGGAGTGCCCCGTCATAACTAACACATGGGCTGAAAAGTCCCGGGCCTAACACATAGATGGCGCTAGTTTTATTGCAGTCACCTTTTTTTCAGTTAATACTAACCTTCAAAAGACAGCTGTTAAAATTTCATGATATTCTATTCATTAGTTTGTGAGTTATTGTGCTAAGAGTGACGCTACTTTTGTTATTTTCAAAACAATGGATCAAAAACAATTTCGTGTTTTAATTTTACACTGCTTCTTGATGGGAAAAAATACCGTTCAAGCGAAGCAATGGCTTGAAAAGTGTTATGGGGACTCCGCTCCATCAGAAACAACAATAAAACGTTGGTTTGCTGACTTCAAACGTGGTCGTAGAGACACCGATGATGCAGAACGCAGTGGACGTCCAAATGAGGCGGTAACACCAGAAAACATCAAAAAAATCCATAAAATCGTTTTGAATGATCGAAAAGTGAAGTTGCGTGAGTTAGCTGACATCGTAAAGATATCAAAAGAACGTGTTGGCTTTATATTGCATGAGCATTTGACTATGAGAAAGCTCTGTTCAAAGTGGGTGCCGCGTTTGCTCACTGTTGATCAAAAACAAGAACGTGTTGATGATTCTGAGCAGTGTTTGGCCATGTTTAAACGTAACAAACCGGAATTTTTGCGTCGATATGTGACAATGGATGAGACATGGATCCATCACTTCACTCCGGAATCAAAACGATCGTCATCTGAGTGGACAGCAACTGGTGAACCTCGTCCAAAGCGCCCGAAGGCACAACAATCGGCTGGAAAGGTTATGGCCTCGGTATTTTGGGATGTGCGTGGTGTAATATTCATCGACTATCTTGAGAAAGGAAATACCATCAACAGTGAATATTATATAGCGTTATTGGAGCGTTTGAAGGCCGAAATTGCAAAGAAACGACCGCATATAGCAAAGAAAAAAATTTTTGTTTCATCAAGACAACGCACCGTGTCACAAGTCAATGAAAACAATGGCAAAACTACATGAATTGAACTTCGAATTGCTCCCACATCCACCGTATTCGCCAGATTTGGCTCCCAGCGACTACTGGCTGTTCGCAGACCTGAAAAAAATGCTCGCCGGTAAGAAATTTCGCACGAATGAAGAGGTTTATCGCTGAAACTGAGGCCTATTTTGAGGCAAAAGATAAATCGTTCTACAAAAGTGGTATTGAAATGTTAGAGCGGCGTTGGAATGATTGCGTTGCTCTTGATGGAGATTACGTTGATGAATAAAGCTAATTTTGAACCAAAAAAAACGTGTTTTCTTTGTTAGGCCCGGGACTTTTCAGTCCATGTGTTATGTCGGGTGCAGCAATGTTAACTTTTTTTAGAAAAAACTGCCGCCTGGGTTTTTGTAGCGTTAAATTCCACTTGGTTACTGTTACCCCAAGATAGAATTTCTTCCAGGCTTTGTTAAGTTGAACGACTTCCCGCTGTCCCCTGAGTAGCCGATGTCATGCCGAAAAATGTGTTCCAGAATGGTATTATCTCCGTTCATACGTCGTCTTATTTCCTCATTCTATATTCTTTCCTGTCTGGAAACTCTAACTGCTCTTCGAAGGTAGTCCATTTTTGTACGTAAAAGTTTTCTAGCCATATTTTTGTTGATCTGCCAGACTTCACTTCCGTAAGCTAAATCACTTTTCACAATAGTATCATATATTCTCAATTTTTATTTTCTTTGAGATATTATTTTGCCATAGAATTGAGCATTCCGATTATCTTTTTTTGCACTAGTTATTCTGTTTTGGATTGTTTTATCATGCCTACCGTTCTGTGCTATGTTAACGCCCATGTATATATACTCATCGCGAGCTTCTTCGGCGACACACAGATCTTCTGTTTTTTTCAGGTTAATTTCTAGCCCCCACTTCTGACATTCTTGGTATAGCTTTTTTACCATAAATGTCACATCTTCAGGATCTTGTGCTATGACAAAACCTGGTCATCTGCATAGTGAAATGTGAATAACATCTCATTGATAAGGGGATTCCCATCCATTTACAGCTCTTTTTGCAGTGCTCAAGTACGGCGATATCCGAGCGTTCAAAGTGAATGAAGAGATAAGCGTAATCTGAAACCATATAAATTTGAAACGGTATTTATATGACTAGGTATATCAGACTATACAGCTGTAACCATATCCGTAAAAAGATCACCGTGTCACTTACTAGGTGAATAGGTACTCCAATAACGGACTTCTTTAAAAAAGGGTATGTTGTGTCTCTTCTATAACGTCATGGATGAGACCGACTGCTCCTTTGTTTATAACCCCTACTCCAAAATTTCTTTGGAGAGGTCTTCTAACTTACGTCACACATCTGTGGAATAACGTAAATCGGTATTTTGGTAAATCTCAAGCGGTTGCACTTGATATATTTAAGGCATGCGACTGTGCTTGGCATAACAAATTGTCAGCTAAGCTAGGCTCTCATGGTATGTATGAAAGATTCTGCGTATGGCTCTCGAGTTTTTCTCACAGAGCGTTCTACAAGTGGACTAACAGTTGACAAATGTCTCTTCGATATATTTACAATCAACGCCGGTGTGCCTTAAAGCTCCATACCGTCTCTTACCCTCTTCTGTCTTTACATTAATCATCTGCTGGTAAAAACCATTAATCCAATCTACAGCTTTGTTGATGACAATACGTTTGTGTCTTCATTTACCCTAAATGCTCGAACATTAGCCCGACATGCAAATATCTGCAGATGGCAGGAAGTTGTTCAGTTGCTGTATTTTCAGTGTATATCTCTTGATATTTATATTTTTCGTGTAAAGAATATCATAAAAACATTATAAAGGGTGATTCATTTAGAGGTACTTTTTGTGATGGAGATTTAATTGCAGATTGCGCATGCGTCGTGTCAACTGAAGTGGCATTCCTGTTCAGTAGTGTTTGACAATTCTTAATGGAAAGACTTAGCCCGGCACAGCGTCTATAAATTGTTCAACTTTATTACGAAAATGGGCGTTCTACGAGGAATGTGTATCGGGCGCTTAGAGCAACTTATGGTCCACATAATCGGCCTACCGAACGCACAATTCGCTCTACCATCAATAAGTTTGAGACCCAATTTTCATTATTGGATAATGCTCGACCGAATAGACCACATCCAGCACGTAGTGAAGAAAAATATAGGGGCGGTAGCGGAGAGTGTACGCGAAGACCGTGAAGTGTCGATTCGTCGCCGTTCTCAACAGCTTGGCCTGTCATATTCAACAACTTGGCGTATTTTACGTAAGGATCTTTCTTTAAAAGCATACAAAATTCAACTAGTGCAACAACTGAAGCCGATCGACCTTCCGAATCGTTTCCGTTTTAGTCGTTGGGCTCTTGACAAGCTTGCAGAAGATCCACTGTTTTCGAGAAAAATTTTGTTCACCGATGAGGCCCATTTTTAGCTTAATGGGTTCGTGAATAAACAAAATGCCCGTATTTGGGGTGATGAACAACCTGAAGAGGTTCAAGAGCTGCCATTAAATCCAGAAAAAACAACTGTTTGGTGTGGTTTATGGGCCGGTGGAATAATCGGTCCATATTTCTTCAAAACAGAGGCCGGCCGGAATGTTACTGTGAATGGTGACCGTTATCGCGCCATGATAACAGACTATTTGGTGCCAGAAATTGAAGCCCGTGGTCTCGACGAAATTTGGTTCCAACAAGATGGCGGCGCCACTTGCCATACAGCCCGTGAAACCATGGCTTTACTGCGAGAGCAATTCGGCGAACAGATCATTTCACGCTTTGGACCAGTGAATTGGCCGGCTAGATCATGTGACATCACACCTCTTGACTTTTTCCTTTGGGGCTATGTAAAGTCCAAAGTCTACATGGATAAGCCAGCTACAATTGAGGCATTGGAGGCCAATATTACTCGAGTCATTGGCCAAATACCACTCGAAATACTCACACACGCGTCATTGAAAACTGGAACTTCAGAATGGACGTTGTTAACCGTAGTCGTGGACAACATTTGAAAGAAATTATCTTTAAGAAATAATTGTAAAGAATGGTTCTTTTATATGATAATAAAGATTATAAAATAAAATTGTTTATATTCATTTTTTTTTAATTTTTAAAAAAAGTACCTCTAAATGAATCACCCTTTATATAGCGCAGTAAAAAGCATTTGAAACTGCCTAGATAGAGCAATATTATAATTTTACCCTCTCTGGAGTATTGTCCTGAGTTTTGGATCTCGAAAAACTTGTGCTTTTTTGTTTATAAACAATTGAAGTTTTCAAAACACGTTTTTTTGAGCTTAAAATGCTAATAACTTCGGTTATATAACTGGGATCGGGACGAAAAAAAAAAACCAAAACCCTCCGTAATAAAATTTCCAACAAATCTCCGTTAGTTTTAAGTCGTTTAAGTGCATAAATAACATACAAAATTGAAAAAACTGGTAAAAGACTCTTGTTTTTTTTTTCATTTTATTGTACAGGGTGAGTCAACGATAAAGTAAAATTCATTATCTTATTTGTTTCGGGAATGACGAAAAAATGTTAAATACAATAGTTTTAGGGAATATTAAGGTGGAAAGTTTAAAATTATTTTTGAGTATACAGGGTACTTCAATAAGTGTCTCCAATATAAGTTTTTTTTTTTTAAATGGAACATCCTATTTTCTAATTTATTTTTAAATTCTGCGTAAAATTTTATAACTTTTTTATTGATAATGTTTATATACCTAAACCTAGTAGTTTTTCTAATATTTCAAAAAACCAAGTAGAAAATAATACTACAAAAAGTGAGGCAGCAGTTTTTTTTCCAAAAAAACGGTCACGTTGCAGTATGCTACAAAGTTGTGTCAGGACACTTTATCGTGATAGCATTGTTGCTGAGCAAATATGTTTTGGCATGGTCATGCTCAGCGATTGATTCTTGGAACACTGAAGAAGGGTTGGCGACTTGAATCCATTCTATAAGTACGTTCCCCGGAAGTGTTCGATGAATGTATTCCCCTTGACTCTTCTCAAAGTAAAGCATGGTGGAAAGAAGTCCATATATCACTAGTTATGATTCGTTGCGCTGGTACTGTGATAAGTATTTTCAGTTTTGTGCTCTTCTCTGTCAATCCTAGCTTGGCTAAAACGCGTCCTGAGGTAGATTGGCAGATAAAAGAACAGTAAATATCTACTGAAATTTAACTTTGTTCAATTTTAATAAATTGATATCTATTTTTATTTAATTGGGGTAGAACTTTGATGATTGCTTTGCCTAGCGGCAAATATTAACAACTAGCTGAATAATTTCTCTTCGTACGCTGAATTAATAGATTTAGAGCAGCATGCAAATTGTTGTATTGAAATACTTTTTTTTCTTTGTGATTAAGTTGGGAATGTGGAATCTTTGGCACAATGACACTACTCAGTATTCATTATTATTTATAGATGATTTTAAATTTTAGATGGTTGTAGCTTCTACTTGATGGAAATTCATTATAAATATATAATAAAAGACTGTTTTTAGTCAATTTCCACTGGTTTCTTTAAATTGTGATGACGCGTTTCGCTGTCGATGCAGCTTCTTCAGATCTACATTTTACACTGTCAAGTTAGGTTTAATGTTTACAATTTTATATATTTTTTTAATTATAATATTACACCTAATTAAATTTTCATTGATGGTATTGAAAAACCCACACGGACATGGAATGGAGAATAAATTCAATAATGGTGAACTGTTTATTGTCATAAATCAGGGATTATCAATTAACATGTGGGTCATGTCCTAAAACATACATAGGACAAACTGGACGTAGATTTATACAAAGAATTACAGAATACGAAAAAAGTTTCGTCTATAGAAAGTCTAATTCAACATATGCTAATCATCTTTTAACAGAAAATCACAAGTTTGACCAGAATTTCAAAACTTTACATGCCCAACAAAAAGGTTTAAAACTAAACCTTTTAGAGACAATGCAAATAAATAGATTAAGGACTACAGGTACTTTATTCAACGACCAGGTAGATTTAAACAACGTTTGTGCTTGCCAGATGCACTGGAACATACCATTATAGTTAATCTTTCCTTGCTTCGTTTGTGCCCAGGAGCTGATTTTTCCTGTCGAGATGCCAATGTTTTTGATGGAAGCATTTTATAATTCAAACCAGTTTCGTCACAGTTGTAAATTTGATCACATGTGTATCCACAATCTTCGATTTGCTTTTTAAAGTTCTGCTTAAACTTCTCAATTGATGACACATCAGCAGAAAGTTTTTGACCACATACAGTCAGTTGTCGTACACCCTACCGTTTTTTCTAGCGGTCAAGTCATCCAGAACTGGCAGTAAACTGATCTATCTCTAGAAATTACCTACTAATCATTATTGCTTTCTGTTGTAAAATTGGACCTGATAGAGGCACACCTTTTGATCTCTGTTGGTTAAACCACATGAATAAAGCTTCGTTAACCTTTTCATAGTCGCCGGTTTTCATTGATTTTCTTCTTGAGGACGAGGAGGCTTGATTTATACACCACTCTTCTATTTTTGTGTGGTTTCTTTTCCAATCTCCAATTGTTACCTCACCTACTCCATAATTTCGTGCAACAACTTTAATTGTCTCTCCTGCTTCAATTCTTCTGATGGCTTTTAATTTTTCTTCAATAGGAACGACGATTCTTTTACGCTTGTTTTGCTCCTTTATAATACGACAAACAAAAATTCAAACAAAACAGTTCGTATTAATTACACTTAACTACCAGAACTCCAACCAAATAAATTAGGTGAATATACTCGTACTTCTCCGTAGTAAACGCTAGAACGAACTGCATTCACGCAAATTTACATGCTGAAAGAGTCCAAAAACATAAATAGGGGAACCCCTCACACGGGCCAGCGGGATTCCCCGAAGGCCTCGACGATTTTAAATGGAAATATGTACATACATATTTTAGAAGCTCGGTTAATACGCAGCATAGACGCGCCTACCTCGGATAATCAGGTTTTTAGATTGGCTCGGTTAATCCGGAGCTCAGATAATCGTGACTCGGTTAATCGGGGTTCTACTGTATATATATATATATATATATATATATATATATATATATATATATATATATATATATATATATATATATATATATATATAAAATAAAGAGAGAGAAAGCAAAAGTTGCCGTATCTAACAAAATCCTAAATTATGAAACTAGTTGAGGAACTCGGCAAAAATGGGCATCAACAGATGTTCATACTATATTCATTTAGCCAATATTTCGGTCCTAGGTTGGGACCTTCATCAGGGCACAAACTGAAAAAGAGATAACGAAGCAACCAATAAAGAAAATTAGGCATATAGACTTGGTGTTATAAAGTCAAGTTTTTTAATTATTAATTCCAATTATTAATTTCTAATTTGATTTCAATCTTACAATTATTCATATGTAACTATTTCAATTCAACAGTATTATTATTTTAAACAATCACAAATTATTATTATTATTATTAAAAAATGTCAACAAAACTCACTTGTAGTATGTAGTATTTTTTAATAATAATAATAATAATTTGTGATTGTTTAAAATAATAATACTGTTGAATTGAAATAGTTACATATGAATAATTGTAAGATTGAAATCAAATTAGAAATTAATAATTGGAATTAATAATCAAAAAACTTGACTTTATAACACCAAGTCTATATGCCTAATTTTCTTTATTGGTTGCTTCGTTATCTCTTTTTCAGTTTATGCCCTGATGAAGGTCCCAACCTAGGACCGAAATATTGGCTAAATGAATATAGTATGAACATCTGTTGATGCCCATTTTTGCCGAGTTCCTCAACTAGTTTCATAATTTAGTATATATATATATATATATATATATATATATATATATATATATATATATATATGTTACTGTGTCTTTTCTGTAGATATGAAATTAACTTATTATTATTTTTAATAATTAAAATATCTAGAAATGGTAATTGGCCTTTGTTCTCAATTTCGTGATTAAAAAATTTAACTCAATATTTAAAAAATGTATCTGTATCGCACGAATTTATGCAATATTTCTTCATTATTTTGCAGCTTCCCTTTTTTTCTGGATAATTTATCCAGATTTGATTGATTGATGGATTATTAGAGGCACACAGTTCTTTATCCGCAACTTTCGTCGTGAAATTTTAATAAAAGAACCAAATCTGCGCCTTTCTTATAACCGTAATATTTCTATGGAAAAAATAATAAAAAAAACTTAATAAAATTTGCCGAGTCGATAAAATAAAAAATAAAAAAATAAGCGAATAACGATGATTATCGTTACAACAGACAGAGACCGAGATGAAATCATTTTTCTTGACTATTAACTCCCTGATCGTCTGACAAAGGTTATTTCCTTATGAATTGACCAATTTTCTTCCAACTTTTTTTCCTTGCCGGATCTTTTCATTAATTTAAGTGAATTTTCCGGGGGGAAAATTCTTATACAGGATCGAATTTAGGTGTGTGTAAGGGGAGCAAGCCTCTATAGAGTTATTTATTTTTATATTCAGTACGCAACTTTGTCTAATGTTGGTAAAAGGACATTGTTATTATCAGTTTTATTAAAATGTATATTCAAGATATATATCGTGTCGTGTATTTTAAGCTGGATCTATGGGAAGATACTCCGAAATATCATTGCAAAAACCGGTCAAGTGCAAATTGAACTTGCTCAATTAGTGTTCCGTACGTTGATTGCTTTATATCTCACAAAATTCACCCCACATGAGTTTCAACAAATTTTTTTTTCCGATCTTTACTGAAAACTGATGAACTTGAATTTGTTTTTATATACCAGATAAATTACACAGGTATACAAAAAAAATTCTCTGTCTTTCAAGTGAGACACGTGTTTGCTTAAGTATTTTTTTATGCTGATTCCAAAAATATAATAAAAAACATCCACCGTGAGGTTTTTTTTCAGAAAACTCACTTAAAGTTGCCAGAAAATATATTTTAATAAATAATGTAAAAATCATTAAAATTATGGAACAAAACTATTATTTCGGATATCTTTAAATGTTCTAAATCTACATTTATCATAAAAACTTAAAAATATTGGGTTTTAGACTTTATGTTTAACAAAAAACACATATACACCAACTTTAACTAAGCTACGTAGTAAAGTGCTGTTTAAAATAAGTATGTGCAACAACCAACGAAATTAAAAAATTGTTTTTAATTTTTATTATTATTGAACAAAACTATTATTTGCAGTGTTTCTGAAGTTCTTAATCTTGACTTGACAGCAAAAAATAAAGCTTTCTGTTTAGTTTCAATACAAAACTCGCTTTTAACACTTACAAAATGCTTTTTTAAGTAAATAAATACAATGAAATAATAGTTTTGTTTAATATTAATAAAAATTAAAAACAGTTTTTTAATTTAGCGGTTGTAGATATTTATTTTAAACAGTACTTTGTTACGTAGCTTAGTTAAAGGTGTGTATGCGTGTTTTTTTGTTAAACATGAACATTAAAATCTGATATTTTTAAGTCTTTATGATAATTATAACAATTAATACATTGACGAAAATGACATCAGATTCATTACTCACCTATATTGGGATCAGATGGCGACAATACGAGTAAATAGCAGAGAGACTGAGGAAATAGGAATAAAAAGAGGTGTTCGTCAGGGATATGTTCTTTCCCCCGCTCCTGTTTAATCTATACTCTGAGCACATATTCCAGAAGGCCTTAGAGAATGCCACAGATGGTATCAAAGTTAATGGCAAAATCATTAACAACCTAAGGTACGCTGATGATACCGTTGTTATAGCAAATACAGCGGATGGATTTCAGCGTCTTATGAACAATATATCTAGGGAAGGCGATATTTTAGGCATGAAAGTAAACGTTAATCAAACGAAAGTAATGGTCATTTCAAGAACACCCAAATTTAAATACCTAGGGTGTTGAGTAACTAATGATTTGAATCCTGAAGTTGAGGTACGAGTTCGCATTGAAATGGCTAGAGCAGCTTTCCTTAAAATGAGACACCTCCTCACAGACTCAACCCTTTCTTTAGATACTCGTTATCGTTTTGTAAAGGTCTACATATATCCAGTACTTTTATATGGAGTTGAGGCCTGGACCTTGGGAGTACGATCAATGAATCGTTTGGAGTCTTTCGAATTATGGGTCATGCGCAGAATATTGAAGATCTCTTGGACAAAGCGTCTTACGAATGAAGATGTACTTCGTCGAATAGGTAGAGAAAGAGAACTATTGTCATTTATTAAAAGACAAAAAACTTGTTACTTGGGACATATTTATAGGGGTCCACGTTACTTACTGCTCCGGTTGTTGATGAAAGGGAAAATTGAAGGGAAAAGAGGTCTGGGGCATCGAAAATGTTCCTGGCTGAAAATCTACGAGATTGGACAGGTCTGGATACTCACACTTTATTAAGAATTGCCCAGGATAGGGAATAATTCGCCGTGATTACAGCCCAACTTCAGTAATGGAGATTGCACTATAAGATTTATTTTTTTCAATTTAATCGTTTTCTGGCAACTTTAAATGCGTTTTCTGAAAAAAAAACCTCACGGTGGATGTTTTTTTTTTTTACGATTTTTTTGGATTCAGTATAAAAAAAATACTTAGGAGGTTACATCACCTTTGCGCTCGGAAAAATAGGTATAAAAAAATTGTTTTTTTTTTGACGCAGCTATTAAATATATAAATTAATTTTTCTTTTACACATATACATAGTAGTTTTATGAATAATTTGAAATAATAACGAATAAAAAAAATTAAAAAATGACGAAGATATGAGCCGTCAAGTAGGACCCTCTTTTGAAAATCCTTGCTGATGGTGTACTTATTTTTTCTGCCTGAAAAATAAAAAATATTTTTTTTCTTATTTAGAAAGGTAATAACTAAAATGTACTCGTAGCATAGGAAAAAAAATTTTAAAATTTTTTTGTAGAAAATGACAGCTGTTTGAAAAAAACTCCAATTTTTATCGAAATTTTGAGTTTAAAAAAGTTATAACTTATGAACGTGGCACCTAATCAAAAAATCCTATGCTACATCTTAGATAATATTATAAGGAATATGTGTTGTTAACAAATCGGTTAAGTAGATCTTAAGATATACTCTACACCAGTTTGAAAAAAGTAGTTTAAAAAAAACGCAAAAAAAAACAGTACAGCGTCCGCGTCGTAGAAACAAATATTTTTTTAAATTATATTTAATCTGCATTTCCTGGACTGCACATGAGGTCTTCTATTGTTGCCGCGATGTCCTCCGACTCCTTTTGAGTAGCTCTTTTCAATTTCCTGGCCTCTATAGTCTCCTGTTGGGCTCTCATGTTGGCTATAGATATTCGTTGAGATTTCAAGTTCTCGGTAAATTGCAGCGCGCTTGGGTCAGTTAAAAGATTTAATAATTGCATCATTTGTAATACACTAGTATATCCATCATTAAATATACTAGCTGCAATATAAGATGCAATCTCAACAATTTTTAGTGTTCCGTACGGAACACTTATAAGATCACTTCGGTGTCTGTCCGTCTGTCTATCTGTCTGTCTGTCCATCTGTCTGTCCGTCTGTCACACCCGATTTGCTCCGAAACTATTTGTCATAGAAAGTTGAAATTTGGTAGTAATATAGGAATTGATGGCCTCATCGGAGCCATGTAGTTTTGAAAGTTAAATTTTGACTTAAGGGGTTAGTTTTGGGGGGTGAAATCGGAAGTGAAAAAAAAATTTTTTTACTAGGTAATCGAGTGTGGTGTCAAATGAAAGCTTGCAAAAACTCGAGTAAAAAATATATATATAATGTAATACTTGCGCGCACTTTTCTTTGTATTATTTTTAAAAAATCGCGAAAAATCGGTGTCCACCCGCCTTATCTCGGAAAGTACTTATCAAAAAATTTTGAAAAAATTCTAAAATATTCTCCACGGGGTGTAGATTGAACGAAAATTATCACGGGTGCATTACCTGTAATAATTTATCTGGTATATAAAAAAAACAGAAATTTCAAGGTCATCAATTTTCAGTAAAGATTGGAAATAAACTTTGTTGAAAACTTATTTGGGGTGTGTTTTGTGAAGTCACTGATCATTTTATATCACTGTAACATAAATTTTGACTTAAGGGATTCGTTTTGAGGGGTGAAATCGGAAGTGAAAAAAATTTTTTTACTAGGTCATCGAGTGTCATGTCAAATGAAAGCTTGTGAAAACACGAGTAAAAAATATATATATAATGTAATACTTGCGCACACTTTTCTTCGTATTACTTATAAAAAATCGTGAAAAATCGCTGTCTCCTACCTTATCTCGAAAAGTACTGATCAAAAAATTTTGAAAAAATCCTGGAATATTCTCCACGGGGTATATAGATTGAAACAAAATTACACAGCCCCACAAAAAAAAAGTGGGGTATACTTTTGATGCGATATATCAGATCCGTAGTATTTTTGCCTGCTGATCACGAATCTGACGTCAAAATATCGCCATCACATCTCAATTTTTTTCTAACCTCAAAAAATAGGTAAAAATTAGTAAAAATTAAGAAAAATATACTCCTAAAAAATTGATTCAAGCTTTTTCATGAATCCAAAAATGTATTAATATGTATTCGGACACGCTAAGCTAATATTCATCGGTTGGATTGAGCCATACAGTTCTGTTTTCTTTCTAACCTCAGTAAATCAGACAGATATAGTGCTTCTCGAATGCAAAAACGAATTCAAATTAAAATCCATCCGATCCTTACCAAATTTGGTACACGGGGATTTTTTGGGTCGCTGATCACGAATCTGAGGTTGGATTTGCAAAATTCAAGATGGCAGATATTTTCGCGCCATTTTGAACGCTGAGAAAATTCATCGGTCAATTTTTATTCTTCTACCTGCATCCAAGGCACCTCCACGTGGTGACGGTGGGCAACGGTGTTACTCCACTAGCCGGCAGAGTCCCTGGATAACGGCTTAGATGCCGTCATGGCAGGTAGAAGAAAGAGAATTACGATGCAGGGACTCGGAAACCCAGTATCGGCGGTTGGTCAGGGTGGAAAAGCGGGCCCGCAGCCGTCGTCATCCAGCGACCGTAGCTCTTCATGTGTGGGTGACTTGGCTCATGTAGAGTATAATGCTACAAGAAAACGGTCTCACGGTACAAGGACTTTTCATAAGTGCGATAAAAACAGTGATTCATTTTATTATATTTGCTGTCAACACGTATTGAGTAAAATGGGGTCACCGATAACGGATAAGATTAAAAAACCTTATATAAGGATTGTTTTAACATTGAAATACAGCACCAGGATACAGATTGGGTTCCCCACATCATTTGCAGTTCTTGCAAAATAATGTTGTACATCAATGAGAAGGCGATTAAATATTCCAGACCAACAATATGGAATAGACCATACAGTGAAAATGATTGCTACTTTTGTATGAATGTTGTATCTAGGCAAAACCGAAAAATTAAAGCACTATTACTTATAACGTTGTTTCGACAGTAACAAGACCAACTAAACTAATTCCGCCTCCTGAACCACTTGATGCTGATGTTATGGAAACAAATGATTTCACCTTATCAGTTCATGCCGAAAACATTGAGACTGTCGAAAAAGATTCAAACAGTGTTACTAATGAATGTTCTAGTGACAATCTATCATATACTAGTGACACAGATAAAGAATTTCTAGCATACGACCCTAAACCAGAACCAATACTCGTATCACAGTCAGAACTTAGTGATCTAGTCAGAGATTTAGGCTTATCCAAAGATGGTTCAGAGCATCTTGCTTCCTTTTTAAAGAAAAGACATTTACTTAAGCCAGAAGCTACGATTTCTTATTATAGAAACAGAGATGAAGAATTTCGAAAATATTTCACAATGGATGAGGAATTGTCACTTTCATATTGTACCGATGTAAAAGGTCTAATGGATGAATTTCAAAATAACTCATACGATCCTGAAGAATGGAGACTGTTCATTGATTCTTCTAAATGGAGCATTAAGGCAGTTTTGCTGCATAATACCAACGTTTATGCTCCCATTCCGATTGCTCATTCCACAGTTATGGAAGAGCAATATGAAAAAAATGAAGCAGCTTTTGATAAAAATAAAATATGCTGATCATAACTGGAAAATTTGTGGAAATCTGAAAATTGTAACAATATTGCTTGGCCAACAGTCAGGGTTTACACTTTATCCCTGTTATAAATGTCTGTGGAATAGCAGAGACAGGGAACGTCATTATAAGAAAAAAATTTGGCCAACAAGAGAATCGTTCACTCCTGGTGAAAATAATGTATTGTTTCCACCATTGGTAGATCTAGGAAAAGTTCTTATTCCCCCGCTTCACATTAAGCTTGGACTTATGAAGCAATTCACGAGACCATTAGATACAAACGGCCCATGTTTCAAATATATTTGCATAAAAAATTTCCGAAATTTTCTGAAGCTAAAATTAAGGCAGGCGTATTTGACGGGCCACAAATAAGAAAATTGTTTCAAGATTCACTATTTGTTACTAAAATGAATAAAGTTGAAAAAGCTGCTTGGCTTAGTTTTAAAGAAGTCGCAACAAACTTTTTGGGAAATACTAAAAGTCCTAAGTACAAAGAAATAGTCGAGAAAAATGGTAAAAAATTTTCAAACATTAGGTTGCTTAATGAATCTAAAATTACATTTCCTGGACTCCCACGTCGATGATTTCCCAGATAATCTTGGTGACTACAGTGAGGAGCAAGGGGGAACGTTTTCACCAAGATCTGAAAATCATAGAAAATCGGTATCAAGGACGATGGGATGACCATATGCTAACGGACTATTGCTGGTCGCTAAAAAGAGAAACAAGTCCTCAAAAGCGTTTGGGCAGAAAGCCTTTGAATAGGTCATTCGCGGAAAAAAGAACAAGATACAGCCAAAAAAAGGAAAGTTAGGCGCGGGTCTAACCTTCGCAATTCTAGGGCTTAAGGGTCTACTATTTGAGAGTATATGGTTTAAAAGTCCTGGTTTTGAGTTTATTGGGTCTCATTTTTTAAAGTTACAGGGTTATTGAGGTCTATTTTTTGAGGTTACAGGGTGTGGGAGTCTAAGGTTTCAGGGTTTAGGGTTTAAGAGTATCAGGTTTGAGGATTCCTTAACTGTATACCAAATTTTGGTAGGAATCGGTTGGTTTTCAAAAATTTTGTCCGCCATCTTGGATCCACCATTTTGAATTTTGCAAATCCGACCTCAGATTCATGATCAGCAACCCAAAAAAAACCCGTGTACCAAATTTGGTAAGAATCGGTTGAATTTTAATTTGAATTCGTTTTTGCATTCGAGAAGCACTATATCTGTCTGATTTATTGAGGTTGGAAAGAAAACAGAACTGTATGGCTTAATCCAACCGATGAATATTAGCTTAGCGTGTCCGAATACATATTAATACATCTTTGGATTCATGAAAAAGCTTGAATCAATATTTTAGGAGTATATTTTTCTTAATTTTTACTAATTTTTACCTATTTTTTGAGGTTAGAAAAAAATTGAGATGTGATGGCGATATTCTGACGTCAGATTCGTGATCAGCGGGCAAAAATACTACGGATCTGATATATCGCATCAAAAGTATACCCCACTTTTTTTTTGTGGGGCTGTGTTATCATTACCTTTAATAATTTATCTGGTATAGAAAAAAAAAACAAAATTTCAAGGTCACCAGTTTTCAGTAACGATTGGAAACAAACTTTGTTGAAAACTCATTTGGGGTGTGTTTTGTGAAGTCACTGATCATTTTATACCACCCTAACAAAATTTTTTATTTTAAAAACAATCAACGTACGGAACACTAATTGTGCAAGTTCAACTTGCACTTGACCGGTTATTGTAATGCACTTTTGGAGCCATGAACCAAATGACAACGTTTAGACTTTTGTTATTATTCTCAGTTTATCCTTCTAAACAGCTTTATTTTAAAAGACTGACTAAAAGAACAATACCCTTTGTCAAGGCTTTGACCTTCCCTGCCGGTCCGATCGCTACCTGAGTTTCGGGCCGACTCTCTGCCGCGCTGCTATAACTTCGGAAATAATTTGAATTTTGAAATGGTTAAACGTTTAAAATATTCTTAAAAGTATAAACAATTTATCTAACCAAAAAAAAATAATTTGATTTTTTGAAAATCTCAAGGTGGTGTAACCCCTTAAGAAAATACTTGTCTCACTTAAAAGACAAAGAATTTTTTTTTGTATACATCTGTTATTAAAGTAATGCACTTGTGATAACACAGCCCCACAAAAAAAAAAGTGGGGTATACTTTTGATGCGATATATCAGATCCGTAGTATTTTTGTCCGCTGATCACGAATCTGACGTCAGAATATCGCCATCACATCTTAATTTTTTTCTAACCTCAAAAAATAGGTAAAAATTAGTAAAAATTAAGAAAAATATACTCCTAAAAAATTGATTCAAGCTTTTTCATGAATCCAAAGATGTATTAATATGTATTCGGACACGCTAAGCTAATATTCATCGGTTGGATTAAGCCATACAGTTCTGTTTTCTTTCTAACCTCAATAAATCAGACAGATATAGTGCTTCTCGAATGCAAAAACGAATTCAAATTAAAATTCAACCGATTCTTACCAAATTTGGTACACGGGGGTTTTTTGGGTTGCTGATCATGAATCTGAGGTCGGATTTGCAAAATTCAAAATGGCGGGATCCAAGATGGCGGACAAAATTTTTGAAAACCAACCGATTCCTACCAAATTTGGTATACAGTTGGGGAATCCTCAAACCTGATACTTTTAAACCCTAAACTCTGAAACCTTAGACTCCCACACCCTGTAACCTTAAAAAATAGACCTCAATAACCCTGTAACTTTAAAATGAGACCCAATAAACTTAAAACCAGGACTTTTAAGCCATATACTCTCAAATAGTAGACCCTTAAGCCCTAGAATTGCGAAGGTTAGACCCGCGCCTAACTTTCCTTTTTTTGGCTGTATCTTGTTCTTTTTTCTGCGAATGACCTATTCAAAGGCTTTCTGCCCAAACGCTTTTCAGGACTTGTTTCTTTTTTTCGCGACCAGCAATAGTCCGCTAGCATATGGTCATCCCATCGTCCTTGATGCCGATTTTCTATGATTTTCAGATCTTGGTGAAAACGTTCCCCTTGCTCCTCACTATAGTCACCAAGATTATCTGGGAAATCATCGATGTGGGAGTCCAGGAAATGTAATTTTAGATTCATTAAGCAACCTAATGTTTGAAAATTTTTTACCATTTTCTCGACTATTTCTTTGTACTTAGGACTTTTAATATTTCCCAAAAAGTTTGCTGCGACTTCTTTAAAACTAAGCTAAGCAGCTTATTCAACTTTATTCATTTTAGTAACAAATAATGAATCTTGAAACAATTTTCTTATTTGTGGCCCGTCAAATACGCCTGCCTTAATTTTAGCTTAAGAAAATTTCGGAAATTTTTATGCAAATATTTGAAACATGGGCCGTTTGTATCTAATGCTCTCGTGAATTGCTTCATAAGTCCAAGCTTAATGTGAAGCGGGGGAATAAGAACTTTTCCTGGATCTACCAATGGTGGAAACAATACATTATTTTCACCAGGAGTGAACGATTCTCTTGTTGGCCAAATTTTTTTCTTATAATGACGTTCCCTATCTCTGCTATTCCACAGACATTTATAACAGGGATAAAGTGTAAACCCTGACTGTTGGCCAAGCAATATTGTTACAATTTTCAGATCTCCACAAATTTTCCAGTTATGATCAGCATATTTTATTTTTATCAAAAGCTGCTTCATTTTTTCATATTGCTCTTCCATAACTGTGGAATGAGCAATCGGAATGGGAGCGTAAACGTTGGTATTATGCAGCAAAACTGCCTTAATGCTCCGTTTAGAAGAATCAATGAACAGTCTCCATTCTTCAGGATCGTATGAGTTATTTTTGAAATTCATCCATTAGACCTTTTACATCGGTACAATATGAAAGTGACAATTCCTCGTCCATTGTGAAATATTTTCGAAATTCTTCATCTCTGTTTCTATAATAAGAAATCGTAGCTTCTGGCTTAAGTAAATGTCTTTTCTTTAAAAAGGAAGTAAGATGCTCTGAACCATCTTTGGATAAGCCTAAATCTCTGACTAGATCACTAAGTTCTGACTGTGATACGAGTATTGGTTCTGGTTTACGGTTGTATGGTAGAAATTCTTTATCTGTGTCACTAGTATATGATAGGTTGTCACTAGAACATTCATTAGTAACAGTGTTTGAATCTTTTTCGACAGTCTCAATGTTTTCGGCATGAACTGATAAGGTGAAATCATTTGTTTCCATAACATCAGCATCAAGTGGTTCAGGAGGCGGAATTAGTTTAGTTGGTCTTGTTACTGTCGAAACATCGTTATAAGTAATAGTGCTTTTATTTTTTCGGTTATGCCTAGATACAACATTCATACAAAAGTAGCAATCATTTTCACTGTATGGTCTATTCCATATTGCTGGTCTGGAATATTTAATCGCCTTCTTATTGATGTACAACATTATTTTGCAAGAACTGCAAATGATGTGGGGAACCCAATCTGTATCCTGGTGCTGCATTTCAATGTTAAAACAGTCCTTATATAAGGTTTTAATCTTATCCGTTATCGGTGACCCCATTTTACTCAATACGTGTTGACAGCAAATATAACAAAATGAATCAGTGTTTTTATCGCACTTATGAAAAGTCCTTGTACCGTGAGACCGTTTTCTTGTAGCATTATACTCTACATGAGCCCCACACATGAAGAGCTACGGTCGCTGGATGACGACGGCTGCGGGCCCGCTTTCCCACCCTGACCAACCGCCGATACTGGGTTTCCGAGTCCCTGCATCGTAATTCTCTTTCTTTCTACCTGCCATGACGGCATCTAAGCCGTTATCCAGGGACTCTGCCGGCTAGTGGAGTAACACCGTTGCCCACCGTCACCACGAATTTTCTCGGCGGTCAAAATGGCACGAAAACATCTGCCATCTTGAATTTTGCAAATCCAACCCCAGATTCGTGATCAGCGACCCAAAAAATCCCCGTGTACCAAATTTGGTAAGGATCGGTTGAATTTTAATTTGAATTCGTTTTTGCATTCGAGAAGCACTATATCTGTCTGATTTATTGAGGTTAGAAAGAAAACAGAACTGTATGGCTCAATCCAACCGATGAATATTAGCTTAGCGTGTCCGAATACATATTAATACATCTTTGGATTCATGAAAAAGCTTGAATCAATTTTTTAGGAGTATATTTTTCTTAATTTTTACTAATTTTTACCTATTTTTTGAGGTTAGAAAAAAATTGAGATGTGATGGCGATATTCTGACGTCAGATTTCGTGATCAGCGGGCAAAAATACTACGGATCTGATATATCGCATCAAAAGTATACCCCACTTTTTTTTTGTGGGTCTGTGTAATTTTCGTTCAATCTACACCCTGTGGAGAATATTCCAGAAGTTTTTTGATTAGTACTTTTTTTTCCGCGATTTTTTAAAAATAATACAAAGAAAATTGTGCGTAAGTATTATATTATATTATTTTTGAACTTGAAGCTTTTATTTGACACCTCACTCGATTGATCTGGTAAAAAAATTATTTTCACTTACGATTTCACCCCCCAAAATTTTACTTGTAAAATGACATGGGTCCGATGAGGCCATCTATATTAGTACCAAATTTCAACTTTCTACGTCAATAAGTTTCGGGAAAAATCGGGTGTGTGACAGACGGAGGGACAGACAAGACAAACGGACAGCTACCGAAGTGATCTTATAAGTGTCCCGTACGGAACACTAATAAATATAGCTGATGATACGCAAAATTGAGGAACAGTCAAGCTTGCGAGGTCAGGTTTAATGATGTATTCAGCTTAGCCCAACTAATTCGTAGATCTAACAAAAGCATATGATTTTGTTCCAATTAGAAAATTCTTGCAAAGCACACTATGAAACTATAGCCAGAAAATAATACTGAGGAATGTAAAAGCGGGGGATAGACAGGAAACGTTTTTACGCTAGGGCCGACCCTGTTCCGATGTAAGTAACCCTACATTGCGAAAACTTTACTATAATTAGATGGAGAAGGAAAGTGTCGTTTTTGTCTGTTGCCTCTGTTCGTCATCATTTAGAACGTATTCTGTCGGTTTTTGTAATCGAATTAGTCTAAATTTTATTCTCGGCTTTTTGTATGTGCACCTAATTCTTTTCTTACAAAAAATATTTTATCCGTGGTTAAACCTCCTTTTCTCCATTATTTCTTTTTGAACTTTTATTAAACGTTAATTCCATCTATTCAAAAAACTGCAATATAAAGTAATAAAAACGGGGGATTAGGGATGTACAACGTGACCTGCAATTGGAAATTGCGTAATTAATTTTAAAAAATTCCGAGGAAACATCCACATTCTTGCTTTATAGCTGGTTGACAACGCTAGACTACTGAGATAGTTCTGCTTTTAACCTCGTGACAACTTAAGGCTACTGTGATTGCAGATTTCATGAACGAAACACTAAGAGTCTCCTAAGAGCACCTAACGTTGGATATTTTATTTATTTTTTTATTTATATATTTATTTATTTATTTACGGTTCATTAGAACCTAATTTAACTATCGGATAGGCATATTCTTACAATGTCGATATAATAGTTGCTTAAACTTATTTATGGTTTTACAATTTTTTAATATTATTTGGTAGGTCATTAAAATGTTTAAGTCCTTTATAATAAAAGATTTGCTCGATCAGCTTCATTTGTAACTCCCACTACTCGGAAGTCATTTCGTCCTCTGGTGTTTGTAGTTGTGTATCTGATTGACGTATCTAATTTTCTCGGTCAAATATGCGGACAATTTTCTATCTTTATATTATAGATGAATTTCATTGCGTAATAAAATAAGCTTCTACACTCAGCCAATTTAATCGATCTAACATATCTTTTATGTGCGTATCTCTAGGCTTCCGCAATATAAATCTCATTGATGTTTGAAGTTTTTGCAGTAGTTCTTATTTGTGTATCCCTAGCAAGAAATAATACCGAAGGACAATAAATAAAATTTGGCTCAATTATGCTTCTATATATTAATATTTTATGGTATTCATTTATAATGTGGCAAGTTCTATACATGAGATAAAGTTTTTTTTTTGGTTTATTTTATTCACTAAATATTGAAAGTGTGCATCAAATTTAAGTTTACAATCTATCATTATATCCCAAGTATTTACTTTCGTTTACTTTTTCTATTTCACGATTATTTATGTATAATTTATGATTATTATTATAGTTATTGTGTGATATTATCATATATTTAGTTTTATCTGTATTTAGTTTTAACATATTTATACACATCCACTTGTAAAGACTATTCATATCAGGGACTGCATTTTATTAATAGCCACATCCAAACTAACATCACTAAATTGCAATCAGTGCATCGTCTGCAAATAGTCTAACATCCCCGTACTTTAAACCGTCTTTAATGTCATTTATGTATATGAGAAAACAGTACCGGCGCAAGCACAGAGCCTTTCGCTAGACCAATATTCACTGGTATCGCTGATGATGTGTTTCAAATTTTTGTTTGTTGCTTTCTATTCGATAGATAATTTCTTCAAACCATTTTTAATTCCATATCCACGCACTCCAATTTTGTGTAGTTTCATAAGCAATAATTTTTTGTCTGTAGTTTCTAAATGCTCTTTTTAAATCTATGAAAAGTTGATACAATGTATTTTTTATTCATCAAATCTTCACGCCATTACACTTATAACATAATTAATTGCAGTTTCACATGAGTGTTTGTTCTAAAACCAGATTGCTCTGGAATATAATATATTGTTATCATTCAAATATTGCAGTAACTGATTTTTTTTTTTTTTTTTTTTTTTTTTTTATCACTGTTTCAAGGATTTTTTCGTCACTTGGAAGCGTATTTATTGGCCGCATCTCTTCAGGTCTTATAGTATATTTTATTTTTTCAATTGGCACAATTTTGGAAATTTTCCATTCGTTAGACACTTTTCCTTGCAAGCATGCTATTATTGATGATATTGGTGTAAAAAAAAAGCCGTTGCCGTGTACGTTATAGAGAATGTTTAATTTACACCTTCAGATAAAATATTCTTACCGCCAATTTTATTTTTAAATTTTTTAACTATTTCAATTATTTCCTTACTATCTACTGTTGTTTTTGAAATTTAAATTGGTGATTAATTATATTTGTATTTCCCATAATATTCTGCACAACGTCTACACCATTTTTAATGTCAATGACACTCTGAACAAAGAATTTATTTAAAAGTTCAACAATTTTTTCCCTTTTTCATTTTCAATTATTTTTACCATTCATAACGATTCTGTTTATTGCACTGGTACTTTTTGACATACAAATTTCTTCTTTTAAAACTCTCCACATTTGTCTGCTGTTTTCTTTGATTATTTTCAATTTTATTCTGTACATTATTGCACTTTCTTCTGTTTAATCATATTTTTATATAATTTGTAATCTTCGCCCAATCATTAGTTTTATTTTGGCTATTGGTATTTTTTTTCATACTTTATTCAATGTATTTCTGTCAGTTCTCAATCATACCATTTGTTCATCAACTTTATATTTACGGTTTTTTTCTTCAGTTTAGCGATAACATAATATCCTTCAATGCGTGGCCTATGAAAAACACCTTAAAATCTATATCACCGTTTAACATAATATCACCGAAATTTATCATTCGTAACATTTCGATAATTTTATCACAGTTATAGTTTTCCCAGGAAATAATTTTTTTCGTTAATCTCATTTTGTACTTTTTCACAAATTAGTATTTTGAATAATATTGTTTCATGATCTGATATATTGATCGTTTTCTAGTTTAGTCAACTTGTTACGTTGTTTATATCTGTGTATAGATGATCTATTTTCGTACTCGAATTTTCACTTACTCTTGTATCAAATGTATAATTTGTTTTCATTGCTGCAGAGCTAAATACATTTTCCAGTTCTTTGCCAGGCATAGAGTTTCTATTTAAATCTATATTAAAATCACCAACCATTAATGTTGTTTGAGTAAGTCATAAATTTATCTTCAATTATATTGTGCACATATTGTATAAACTCCATGTGATTGCTGTTTGGCGAATGATAAAGAACACCTAATTATAATTTAATATTATTTTTAAGCCTGATAATAATGCACCAAAGATTTTCACTTATTGCCTCATTATATATTGTTTTGTGCTCTAAACTCCATTATGTAC
>CM032446.1:4588579-4616416 GCA_019049505.1 Pachyrhynchus sulphureomaculatus | reverse complement strand
CGACTTGAGTCTGTTCTACAAGTATTTTCTCCCAAAGCGGTGCATGTTAGAAATACACGTCGCGCTGGTGCTTCGCATCCGTATGAGGTTCAGCTTGTTACTCCGCGTACAACGCTTTTCAAGCAATCTTTTATATGGAGAACGTCATCCCTTTGGAATAATTTGCCCAGCGCTGTGTTTCCCCACCGAGTACAATTTACAGCGATTCAAGAACAACGTGAATCGCTTTTTCCGCACTCGTGCCGCTCCTGGAGCGCTTTAGGGACTTTCCTGCAGCAGGTGTGCTAGACCAATAAAAAAAAAATAAAAAAAATAAATAAAAACAAATTTGGAATTCACAAGACAGCAGAGAACTGAGTATACACACGTGAAGAAAGGAACGTGAGAAACATATCTTACACAATTATATAAAAGGAACAGAGTATCACACTGCCACAAACCCCAGAGATAACGATAAACGAAGAAACATATATAACGGAAGAAGAGGTAAGAGAAGCACGGGAAAAATTAAAAAACCATAAATCTCCCGGCGAAGACCAAATAGCTAATGAACTACTAAAATATGGGGGACACTGTCTGGTTAAGCAACTCCGGATACTTATACAGAGGATTATAAAATCGAGTAGAATCCCAGATGAATGGAGAACAACAACGGTTATTATTAATGCACAAGAAGGGAGAAAAAGAAGATCCAAGTAACTAAAGAGGCATAAATCTGTACACTGAAATTAACAACAAAAATTATTACAACAAAAATAAATGCGAGAATATAACTGGAAGAAGAACAGCAAGGATTCAGAAGCGGAGACTCACGCACATGCAAAATTCATAGAAAATATCACTCCAGCATACTTGTGCCTGATAAACTTAAAAAAATCTTTCGACAATGTGCAAATACAAGACGTTATTATAGACGTTATTATAGACCTAATTAAAAGTATCGAGAATATATTCAACTAGCCGGGCCCGCGGCTCCGCTCGCGTGGACTTGATTCACTACTATCATCACTGCTTATTCCTTATGTTACCCAGCGTAATAAAATATCTCCCATCATTTCTCCTTATCTCCCAATATTTCTCCTTATTTCCCATTATCTCTACATAATTTCTATTATCTAGGCTTATCTCTGTTCATCTCCCATTATTTCTCATTATCTCCCATTATTTCTCCTTATCTCCCATTATCTCCCTTATTTCCCATTATCTAGGGTTATCTCGACTTATCTCCCATTATTTCTCCTTATCTCCCATTATTTCTCCTTATCTCCCATTATCTCACCATAACTTCCATTATTTAGACTTATCTCTGCCTATCTCCCATTATCTCTCCTTATCTCCCATTATTTATACTTATCTCCCATTATCTCACCTTATCTCCCATTATCGAGGCTTATCTCGACTTATCTCCCATTATTTCTCTTTATCTCCAATTATCTCACCTTATCTCCCATTATCTAGGCTTATATCGAATTATATAGAACATATGTATAAATTTATAAAAACACGTAAATCGGATAAGTGGTTCTCGAGTGATAAGCGCACTAACGGACAGACAGACAGACAGAGAGACGTTGCATTTTATATATATTGTATTCCTTGCTACATGATATTGTTCCATATTTAATGCTTTAGGGAGTGTATTGCAAGAGAACGCGCTAGCGGCAAACTTTTTCTCCGACTTAATTCACTATTATCGTCACTGCTTATTCCTTATGTCACCTAATAAAATGTAGCCTATAACCTGGCCAGAGAACATACGTATGGTTAAAAAAAAGCACGTAAATCAGATAAGTAGTTCTGCAGTGATAAGCACACTAACGGACGGACAGACAGACAGACGGACAGAGAGACATTGTATTTTATATATATTATAGATATTCTCTGCTACATAATATTGTTCCATATTTAATGGTTTGGACTGTGTATTGCAAGAGAACGCGCTAGCGGCAAACTTTGTCCGACTTCATTTACTATTATTGTCAATGCTCATTCCTTATGCTACCTATCGTAATAAAATATAGCCTATAACCTGGCCGGAGAAGATATGTATGTTTAAAAAAAAAAAAGTACGAAAATCGGATAAGTGATTCTCCAGTGATAAGCGCACTAACGGACAGACACACAGACAGAATACGTTGCATTTTATACATATTATAGATGTAATAAAATATATACCTATAACCTGGTCAGAGAATATATGTACATATGAATTTAAAAAATCACGTAAATCGGATAAGTGGTTCTCGAGGGATAAGCGCATTAACGGACAGACAGACAGACAGACAAACATTACATTTTATATATATTATAGATATAGATTATTTTTATTATTATATAACCTGGCCAAAGAATATATGCATGAATTTAAAAAAAAGACAGATAAATCTGATAAGTGGTTCCTGCGTGATAAACGCACTAATGGACGGGCAGACAGACAGAGAGACATTGCATTTTATATATATTATAGATATTCTCTGCTGCATAATATTGTTCCATATTTAATGGTTTAGGCTGTGTATTGCAAAGGCACGCGCTAACGGCAAACTTATTTGCGACTTCATTCACTATTTTACGTCACTGTTCATTCTTTATGCTACCTATCGTAATAAAATATAGCCTATAACCTGGCCAGAGAACATATGGATGTTTTAAAAAATACGTGCGTAAATCAGATAAGTGGTTTTTTTCAGTGATAGGCGCACTAACGGACAGACAGACAGACAGACAGAGAGACGTTGCATTTTATATATATATATATATATATATATATATATATATATATATATATATATATATATATATATATATATATATATTATAGATGTAATAAAATATATATCTAAAACCTGGTCAAAGAACATATGTACGAATTTAAACAATCACGTAAATCGGATAAGTGGTTCTCGAGGGATAAACGCACTAACGGACAGACAGACAAACAGAGAGAGGTTGCAATTTGTTTATATTATAGGTATAGATTATTATTATTATTATATAACCTGGCCAAAGAATATATGTATGAATTTAAAAAAAGACGTAAATCGGATAAGTGGTTCTCGCGTGATAAATGCACCAGTGGACAGACAGACAGACAGAGAGACATTGCATTTTATATATATTATAGATTCTAGACATTCTCTACTACATAATATTGTTCCATATTTAATGGTTTAGACTGTGTATTGCAAGGGAACGCGCTAGCGATAAACTTTTTTCCGACTTCATTCACTATTATCGTCACTGCTCATTCCTTATGCTACCTATCGTAATAAAATATAGCCTATAACCTGGCCAGAGAACATATGTATGTTTTAAAAAAAAAGTACGTAAATCGGATAAGTGGTTCTCCAATGATAAGGTCACTAACGGACAGACAGACAGACAGACAGACAGAGAGACGTTGCATTTTATATATATTATAGAAGACAATAAAGTAGTCGCAAGATTAACAGAAGAATGACAGAACCAATCAACTATGAATCTGCAATCAGACAGGGAAACCCTTTAAGTTCTCTTCTATTTAACATTGAAATTATAAAGAATGTCAAAAGAAAGAAGGGATAAATTGCGAAGTGATGGCACGATCGGTTAATCCCACTATTACACTTATTTTTTGAGATTTAGACTGATTATCCTCAAAAAAGTAAAAGAAACTCTATTATCAAACGGCTTCGAAATAAATGTCATAAATCAAATAATAAAAAAACGCACATACCGACTATATAACAATACAAAAGATAACAACACAAAACCGAACCCAAACAACCAAACATAAAAAAAAATACATATCACTACCATATGTAAGAGACCTATCCGAAAAATTAAAATACACATTAAACAAATACGACCTATCCGAAAAATTAAAATACACATTAAACAAATACGATATATCTGTCTGCCACAAATCCTACAACAAATTAAATTCCCTATTCACTAAGCTGAAAGATAGAACACCAATAACAAAAGACTCCGACGTAGTATATACAATCCCATGCGAAAATTGTCCAAAAAGGGACATAGGTATGACTAGTCAACTGCTAAAAAGTAGATTAAATGGCCACAAATACAAAAAAAAAAACGCTACGATTGCACTCAACAAACAAGAAAACGAAACAAATCAGATCCTAGATAAGGACCACAATTATCATCTATAATATATATAAAAAAGCAACGTCTCTCTGTCTGTCTGTCAGTCCGTTAGTGCGCTTATCACTGGAGAACCACTTATCCGATTTACTTTCTTTTTTTTTAAACATACATATTTTCTCTGGCCAGGTTATAGGCTATATTTTATTACGATAGGAATGAGCAGTGACGATAATAGTGAATAAAGTCGGAAAAAAGTTTGCCGCTAGCGCGTTCCCTTGCGATACACAGTCTAAACCATTAAATATAAAACAATATTATGTAGCAGAGAATATCTATAATCTATAATATATATAAAATGCAATGTCTCTCTGTCTGTCTGTCCATTAGTGCGCTTATCACACGAGAACCACTTATCCGATTTACGTGTCTTTTTTTAAATTCATATATATATATATATATATATATATATATATATATATATATATATATATGTATATACATATATATATATATATATATATATATATATATATATATATATATATATATATATATATATATATATATATATTCTTTGGCTAGGTTATATAATAATAATAATCTATATCTATAATACAAATAAAATGCAACGTCTCTCTGTCTGTCTGTCTGTCCGTTAGTGCTCTTATCCCTCGAGAACCACTTATCCGATTTACGTAATTTTTTAAATTCATATATATATATATTCTCTGACCAGGTTATAGATATATATTTTATTACATCAATAATATATATAAAATGTAACGTCTCTCTGTCTTTGTGCGCTTATCACTGGAGAACCACTTATCCGATTTACGTGCTTTTTTTTTAAACATGCTAAACCAGTAAATATGGAACAATATCATGTAGCAAAGAATATCTATAATATATAAAAAATGCAACGTCTCTCTGTCTATCTGTCTGTCCGTTAGTGCGCTTATCACTGGAGAACCACTTATCTGATTTACGTGCTTTTTTTTAAACATACATATGTTCTTTGGCGAGGTTACAGGATATATTTTATTACGTTAGGTGACATAAGAAATAAGCAGTGACGACAATAGTGAATCAAGTCGGAGAAAAGTTTGCAGCTAGCGCGTTCTCTTGCAATACACAGCCTAAACCATTAAATATGGAACAATATCATGTAGCAAAGAATATAACATATATAAAATGCAACGTCTCTCTGTATCTCTGTCTGTCCGTTAATGCGCTTTTAACTCGAGAACCACTTATCCGATTTACGTGTTTTTTTTTAAATTCAAACATTTGTTCTCTAGATAAGTTATCTATATTCTCCTTTCTATAAAATATATAAAATGCAACGTCTCTCTATTGGTCTGTCTACCTGTCTCTCCGCCTGTCTTTCTCTCTGTCCGTCTGTGTCCTTATCACTAGAGAAACACTTATCTGATTTACGTGCTTTTTTTTAAAACATACATGTGTTCTCTGGCCAGGTTATCTATCTATAATATATATAAAATGCAACGTCTCTCTGTGTGTCTGTCCGTTAGTGCGCTGATCACTTGAGAACCACTTATCCGATTTACGTGTTTTTATAAATTTATACATATGTTCTATATAATTCGATATAAGCCTAGATAATGGAAGATAAGGTGAGGTCATGGGAGATAAAGTATAAATAATGGGAGATAAGGAGAAATAATGGGAGATAAGCAGAAATAAGTATAGATAATGGGAGTTATGGTGAGATAATGGGAGATAAGGAGAAATAATGGGAGATAAGGAGAAATATTGCGAAATAAGTCGTGATAAGCCTAGATAATGGGAGATAAGGTGAGATAATGGGAGATAAGGAGAAATAATGGGAGATAAGGAGAAATAATGGGAGATGAGCAAAGATAAGCCTAGATAAAGGAAATTATGTAGAGATAATGGGAGATAAGGAGAAATAATGGGAGATAAGGGGAAATAATAGCAGATATTTTATTACGTTAGGTAACATAAGGAATAAGCAGTGACGATAGTACTGATAATTAAAGAAATGATAGAAATAAGGAGGGAAAAAAACGCGGTAAACGTCAGAACTGACATCAAAGACCTAAGTTTAATTTACAATAGCATCTTACCTAATTAGTGCCAATCGCTGTAAACTTAATAATATAGTAGTAAAAAAAACAATTAAATAATTTAAAAAAAAGCAAATAAAAACATTTCAAAATTAATATAAAAAACCATCAAAAATGGTATCATACAAAAAAATAGTTCGTCCGTCAGCATATATGTTACTCACATATTTTTAGCCAGTCTTAACACTAACCACCGACTGAAATACGAGGCTGGTTTGAAAAGTCCGTGCAAAGTCCGAGAGATGGCACCACCGGCGCGTATCGAGGTCATGTTTAGTTAGTAGCATCTCTTGAATGAACGCACACCAAGTTTCAGCCATATTGGTCTATTTCTTTGTGTTTGGCATTCGTGTGAATCAAGAAAGTCGAGTGATTTTGAAGAAATGGACGAAAAAGAATTTCGTGAGGTGATTAAACATTACTTTATGAAAGGCAAAACGCCTCAGGAGACTAAAGAGAAGCTTGATAAACATTATGGTGACTCTGCACCTTCGATTAGAACAGTTTATAAGCGGTTTCAAACTTCTCGGACTGGCCATATGAGCACAAGTGACGCTGAACGTTCTGGACGGCCTGTGGAGGTTACGACTCCAGAAATCATTGATCAAATCCATGATATGGTGATGGATGACAGAAGAGTTAAGGTCCGTGAGATTGCTAGTGCTGTGGGCATCTCGACTGAACAGGTACATAATATTTTGCATAAACATTTCGACATGAGAAAGCTATCCGCAAGATGGGTGCCGCGATTGCTCACGCTTGACCAAAAACGGAATCGCAAGGATGGTTTGCAGCTGTTCCAGAAGAATCCGGAGGACTTTAAGCGTCGTTTCGTCACTGTGGATGAAACATATACTCCTGAGACCAAACAACAATCTAAACAATGGGTTACCAAGGGGGAATCTGCACCAAAAAAGGCGAAGATCGTTCCTTCGGCCGGAAAGGTTATGGCGACTGTCTTTTGGGATTCGCAAGGGATAATCCTCATCGACTATCTGGAAAAGGGTAAAACTATTACAGGTGAATATTATTCATCGTTATTGGACCGTTTGAAAACCGAGCTGCAAGAAAAACGCCCGCGATTGGCCCTTTACAACGCACCAGCACACACCTCAGCAGTTGTGGTCGCAAAATTAATGGAAATAGGATTCCAACTCGTTTCACATCCCCCCTATTCTCCAGACTTGGCTCCCTCGGACTACTATTTGTTCCCCAATTTGAAGAAATGGCTGGCGGGACAAAGATTTTATTCAAACGAGGAGGTGATTGCAGACACTAATGGATATTTTGCAGACTTGGACAAATCCTATTATTCGGAAGGGATCAACAAACTAGAACATCGTTGGACGAAGTGTATAAGCCTAAAAGGAGACTATGTCGAAAAATAAAAAAGGTTTACCCCAAACACATAAGTAATTTTTATTTTTGCACGGACTTTTCAAACCAGCCTCGTACATTAATCACGGTCGCTTATTTTTGAGGTACCAAAAGTTTGTAAATAAAAGTTAAATTTAAACTAAAACAACTTAACAACTTAAAACAGTTGTTGTTATATTTATGTAATTATACGTGTTATCTTTGTAAACCAATGTTATTGTTATAATTTAAAGCAAGACTGTAATGTATTTTTAATTTTAATTCCAGGCATGGCAAAATAAGACTGTTTTTTGAAAATGCCCAAAACTAGGGGCCAAACGTCGAAATAATAAAAAAAAACTTCAAAAGAACTCATATATATATATATATATATATATATATATATATATATATATATATATATATATGTGTATATATGTATATATATATACATATATATGTATATATATATATATATATATATATATATATATATATATATATATATATATATATATATATATATATATATATATATATATGTATATATACATACATATATATATATGTATATATATATATATATATATATATATATATATATATATATATATATATATATATACATAAACATCTTTATATACATATATATATACTAGCAAAACTGCAAAAAATCGATGTCGGAATTTTGTTCGTCTGGACCCCACAAAACGATTCCCCTTTCCAGATATTGAGATAGCCGAAAATTGAGCTCGATTAAACGACGTTAACCCGTGCCGCTCGTCGCTCAAAGTTTGAAAAAATCCAAATTTTTGGCCAAAAAGCTGACATATGGAGCCATAACTCCAGAACGGTAAATAATAGAAATACGCTTAATATCTCAAAAGAAAGCTAATGTTGTTCTTCAAAATTTGTATTCTATACATAATTGTTGTTATTTTAAGTCAAACTGAGTTACAGCAGCCTTTAGCCCCAAAAACGTGACCTGGTACCAGTAGGAGCCAGTTTGGGAGTATTCTAAGAATTTTACGGGTTTTTACATAATGTGTCTCGGAATTAACATTTTTTTGTTAAAAAGTATTTTGGAACTCAATTTTCAAACATAAAGAGCCTTTTGTTCAAATTTAATCTTTTATTATATGGGGATTACCTGACTAGTTTAACAAAGAAAGACCCGTTTGACAGGTAAAAAGGAGGGTGAATCTAATTTCTATTTTAGGGATGGTGATTTTACTTCAGCGTACAACCGACCTTTTATTTATTCAGTTTAGTTTTTAAAGTGCCTTTGAGCTGGTTAGATCGAACAATTATCTAGTGAAGATATTTTAACGTTTTTTTTTTTTAATTTTCCAAGTGTGTGTGTTATTGTTTTTATAACTATTATAGTATTATTTTAAAAGACATTTGAAAACATTTTATTGAAATTAAAGTTTGCAATATATTTTGTTTCATTTTCCAAGTTAACTGTTATTTACCTATTGGCCCCTGAAATGGCATCCACATTAGGTGTACAAAGCCGGACCAAGGATAAAATATTTCTTGTGGGCTATCCCATTCACCAGATCACCGGTTGTAAACTACCCTCAAAGTCAAGTTTTGTGTGCTTTATTTTTTAATTTACGTACTGTGAAATTAACTGTAAGAGAATCAGCAAAACTTACAATACGAGAAGTGTTCATTTTTTGGGAGGAAGCTCGAATCCCGACTAAACATGAGCAAGATGCAATTACTAAGCTGGAAAAACTTCACGCCGAGTGGAGAACTCTTCAAAAAGACCGGAAGAAAACATCGAAAACGGCTAAGAACAAATTTAAACAGTTTGTTGAAAAGTTGGATGATCTCTTTGATATTGCTCAACAAGATGCCTCGGCTCTGATGAAATCGGAAGAAGATAAGGCGTTTCTCGTGAAATAGAGGCAGAAGGGCCGCCCAGGTTCCATGACTGGAGTGGATCTCAAGTTGTCTCGAGCTGAAGAAATCAAGGTGCAAAAGGAACTTGCAAAAATGAACCGACAAATCCAAGAAGCAACTTTTGATATTGGTGAGTTTTTATTATTAGTATTCTAAAAAATAGATAAACAAATAAGTAAATAGTTTCATTATAATTGAAAGAAAATTGTACATGAGAGCATGATTTGGCATCTTTATGATTGAGTTTATATTTTTTAAATAATACCTTTTGATAATTAGAAGTAGGTAATTTAATACCTATGTATTATTACTATACTGCTAAAACGACAAGTTTTTATAGTCTTTTTTTTTCTCTTTCTTTTGTTGCTTCTTAGAGACGGATGATGAAGACAAGTTCGAAGAAGGAGAAGAAGACACTGAAGAGGACAGCATCTACCAGGAACTTGAGAGCTTGGACATCCCTGAAGAAGCTGCAGAAGATCCAGGACCATCTGAGAGCAAGAGGATGAAAGTTTCATTTGCAAGGGGCGTTAAAGAGATTTTAAACATGAAATTGTCCATTTTATTAGATCGATGTAAGGTATCCGACAGAAATGCCACGAGAATTTTAATAGCTCTCTAGAAGCACTAAACCTTGACCCTCTTGAGTACAAAGTCTCGAAAACTTTATTACATGATAGAAGGCAAATGTTCAGAGAACAATATAATAAAAAAAATTTTGATAAAGTAAACATTCCTGAAAAAGAGCTCGTGGTTGTCCATTGGGATGGTAAACTTTTACCGGGTGTTTTAAAAAATGAACAATGTGAGCGAATAGCTATAGCTATTTCATGTGGCGAAAAGGAACAGCTGCTGGGAGTTCCTGTAACAGCAAACAGCTCTGGAGAGGAGCAAGCCGTAGCCGTATGTGAATGCCTACATGAATGGGGTCTTCTCAATACCGTCAAGGCGATGTGCTTCGACACTACAGCATCCAACACGGGAAGACTCAAAAGAGCATGCGTCATATTGGAGCAAATGTTAGGAAGAGAATTGTTATACCCAGCTTGCCGTCACCATATCTTGGAAATTCTGTTAAGAGGCGTATTCGACACAAAAATGGGATCAACCACTGGACTTCATCCAGACATTTTTAAGAGATTCCTCACTGCGTGGCCCAAGATAGACAAAGGAAAATACGACACAGGTATCAGTGACAATCTAATACAAAAGCAGCTAACTCCAGAAGTAATTGCAAATAATGTCAAAATAATGACTTCCGAGAAGGATTGAAAATTGTTAAAACATTAAAAGTAGTTAATGATATGGCTGAGCGTGGTGTTAAATTAATAACCGACTTTAATGACCTTCTGACAAAAGATGAAGACCAAAAGCAATATGTCCGGCAAGTTATAAGTAAATGCCGAGCATTATATCCTGACGTTTCAAAAACTACTTTAACATAAGCTCTAGAATAGATTAGATAACTATGTAAAATTATCAACTCATGTAGGTACTACGTCTGTATCTTTTCTGTGTCTGTTTTGTATGTATTATACACCTAATTTTTATATTTTAAAATAAAAAATGTCATTAGACTTGTCAGTATTACTTGTTTTTTTATTATATTTCTACTTTAAACTCAAAAATATACCAAAAAAGCAAAATTTATCACTTAATAACAAAATATACGAAGTATGCTCCTAGTGGTACCTGGTCACGTTTTTGGGGCTAAAGGCTGTTGTAACTCGGTTTGACTTAAAATAACAACAATTATGTGTAGAATATAAATTTTGAAGAACAACATTAGCTTTCTTTTGAGATATTAAGCGTGTTTCTATTATTTACCGTTCTGGAGTTATGGCTCCATATGTCAGCTTTTTGGCCAAAAATTTGGATTTTTTCAAACTTTGAGCGACGAGCGGCACGGGTTAACGTCGTTTAATCGAGCTCAAATTTCGGCTATCTCAATATCTGGAAAGAGGAATCGTTTTGTGGGGTCCAGACGAACAAGATTCCGACATTTTTTTTCCCCCTCTATGAGATGCGGTCACTCTAATATATATATATATATATATATATATATATATATATATATATATATATATATATATATATATATATATATATATATATAGAAACGGCACAGTAACAGATAGATATATTCCTCATTGCAAACAATACAAATTAGCCGCATTACATTTTTTAGTTCATCGTTTGGTCACTTTTCCTCCGAAGAGAGTAAACTTCAATGATGAAAGAAATCGTATTAGAAATATAACTAGAGTAGGTTAGTTCAGGTTCACCTTTTTTACACGCGAAGAAAATAAGACCCCATACCATATAATCCGAAATATAGTAGGGGACTTAATAAGGTATTTAATAAGGTAGGCCTCACCTGAGTCCATAAGTCATCAAACAATCCGAGAAATATCTTAAGAAATCTCAAAGATAAGATTCCTAATTGTGAGAAAATTGAAATTTATAAAATTAGTTGTAATGATTGCGACAAAAAGTATGTTGAACAAACTAAAAGGTCGATGAAAACACGACTTGAAGAACATTTAGCACACCTAAAATACAGTAGAACAGAAAAGTCTAGCATTGCCGAACATATCCTTGAAGCTGATCATACTGTAACATTAGATAATCTAAGATTAATTAAAAATGTATCTGATAGGAGATTGTCGAACGCATACGAAAGTATGGGAATTATAAAATGTAAAAGTAGTTTAAATAAAGACAGAGGGCCTATTCCTTATAGTCCGCTCTACTGGTTACTTAACCGGAACTGAAGGCCTCGCCTATGCCATTAGTTCTGCCTGAGTAATTCAAGGGTTAAGCTAAATATAAATAGGGTAGATTTGTAGTTAAGCTTTAGTCAATCATCGCCCCTGATGAAGCTAACCTAGTTAGCGAAACGCACATCAAGCGCAAAAATAAAGGTGTAGTGGTGAAATATACTGAGTAGCTTTGTAAAAAATTACGATAAAACTGGAAAAGATAATCTACAGACTATTTTTTTGTAAAATTTCTCGTTCTATTACGTGGTGCTATTCGTTTTTCCATATCTTTACTATTTTTCGAGATATTTGCGAAAAAAATCGAATTTTTCATTTTGTTTTCGATTTTGTAGATTAGATAACTATGTAAAATTATCAACTCATGTAGGTACTACGTCTGAATCTTTTCTGTGTCTGTTTTGTATGTATTATATACCTAATTTTTAGTGTTCCGTACGGAACACTTATAAGATCACTTCGGTGTCTGTCTGTCTGTCTGTCTGTCTGTCACACCCGATTTTCTCCGAAACTATTTGACGTAGCAAGGTGAAATTTGGTAATAATATAGGAATTGATGGCCTCATCAGAGCCATGTAGTTTTGCGAATTAAATTTTGACTTAAGGGGTTAGTTTTGGGGGGTGAAGTCGGAAGTGAAAAAAAAAATTTTTTACTAGGTCATCGAGTGTGGTGTCAAATGAAAGCTTGTGAAAACACGAGTAAAAAATATATATATAATATTATACTTGCGCGCACTTTTCTTTGTATTATTTTTAAAAATTCGCGAAAAATCGCTGTCCCGGGCCTTATCTCGAAAAGTACTTATCAAAAAATTTCGAAAAAATTCTGAAATATTCTCCACGGGGTGTATATTGAACGAAAGTTATCACGAGTGCATTACCTTTATTAATTTATGTGGTATATAAAAAAAACAAAAATTTCAAGGTCATCAGATTTCAGTAAAGATTGGAAACAAACTCATTTGGGGTGTGTTTTGTGAAGTTACTGATCATTTTATACCACCGTAACATAAATTTTGACTTAAGGGGTTCGTTTTGAGGGATGAAATCGGAAGTGAAAAAAAATTTTGTTTACTAGGTCATCGAGTGTGGTGTCAAATGAAAGCTTGTGAAAACACGAGTAAAAAAAATATATATATAATGTAATACTTGCGCACGCTTTTCTTCGTATTACTTTTAAAAAATCGCTGTCCCCTACCTTATCTCGAAAAGTACTGATCAAAAAATTTTGAAAAAATTCTGGAATATTCTCCACGGGGTATAGATTGAACGCAAATTATCACGAGTGCATTACTTTTAATAATTTATTTGGTATATAAAAAAAAACAAAATTTCAAGGTCACCAGTTTTCAGTAAAGATTGGAAACAAACTTTGTTGAAAACTCATTTGGGGTGTGTTTTGTGAAGTCACTGATCATTTTATACCACCTTAACAAAAAATTTTATTTTAAAAACAATCAACGTACGGAACACTAATTGTGCAAGTTCAACTTGCACTTGACCGGTTTTATATTTTAAAATAAAAAATGTCATTAGACTTATCAGTATTACTTGTTTTTTTGTTATATTTCTACTTTAAACTCAAAAATATACCAAAAAAACCAGTCAAGTGCAAGTTGAACTTGCACAATTAGTGTTCCGTACGTAGATTGCTTTTAAAATAAAATTTTTTGTTAGGGTGGTATAAAATGATCAGTGACTTCACAAAACACACCCCAAATGAGTTTTCAACAAAGTTTTTTTCCAATCTTTACTGAAAACTGGTGACCTTGAAATTTTGTTTTTTTTTTAAATACCAAATAAATTATTAAAGGTAATGCACTCCTGATAATTTTCGTTCAATCTATACCCCGTGGAGAATATTCCAGAATTTTTTCAAAATTTTTTGATCAGTACTTTTCGAGATAAGGTAGGGGACAGCGATTTTTTAAAAGTAATACGAAGAAAAGTGTGCGCAAGTATTACATTATATATATATTTTTCACTCGTGTTTTCACAAGCTTTCATTTGACACCACACTCGATGACCTAGTAAAAAAAAATTTTTTTCACTTCCGACTTCACCCCCCAAAACTAACCCCTTGAGTCAAAATTTAATTCTCAAAACTACATGACTCTGATGAGGCCATCAATTCCTATATTATTACCAAATTTCACCTTTCTATGTAAAATAGTTTCGGAGAAAATCGGGTGTGACAGACAGACAGACAGACAGACAGACAAACAGACAGACAGACAGACACCGAAGTGATCTTATAAGTGTTCCGTACGGAACACTAAAAAGCAAAATTTATCACTTAATAACAAAATATACGAAGTATGCTCCTAGTGGTATCAGGTCACGTTTTTGGGGCTAAAGGCTGTTGTAACTCGGTTTGACTTAAAATAACAACAACTAAACAAAAGTATAAGTTATTCTCTTTTAATATATTGTTGTAGAAAAATATATAGTATATATATATATATATATATATATATATATATATATATATATATATATATATATATGTATATATATATATATATATATATATATATATATATATATATATATATATATATATATATATATATAAAGAAAGAAAGCAAAATGTTGCCGTATCTACCAAAATTATTAAAAATACAATCTTAATTGGGGAGCTCGGCAAATTTGGGCGTGATAGGAGATCACACAATTTTCATTAAGCCGCCAATATTTCAATCAATAAAAGAACCGACCTGGATGGTCTTAGTAACATATATAGTTTCCTCCTCTCCTGTGATAAATCAACTTCTCACAATCTTTCCCTGTCTTCAAGTGTTTTATGATCCATCTGAACTGCGTTGGTCGTCTCTTCTTTTAGCTCCGTAATTTCCAGGGTTTCTCTCCTCCTTCCTCTCTCTATTTACGGTTCTCTTTGATTCTGAGCTTCACAGATTCCTTCCATTTTATCTGGGCCATCTTTTGCACCTAGCGATTACTGTCTTCCTTCCATTGACAGTGCGTTGCGTCACCTCTCTAACACTTCCTGGTGCCTCGAGTCTTCATTGGTTTTTTGCCAACAATCTCTTCGTCCAATCAGTTTCCAACAAGAAATTAATTAATAATTAATTCACTTGATAATTTTCCTCTTCGTTGCTCCCATTACTGTCACTCTCTCTCTCGCTCCCTCGCTCACCTTTTACTTATAATTAGGGTGTGTTTTATCCTTCCACTATTACATATCGGGTGGTCTTGGTAACATATATAGTTTCCTCCTCTCCTGTGATAAATCAACTTCTCACAATCTTTCCCTGTCTCAAGTGTCTTAAGATCCATCTGAACCGCGTTGGTTGTCTCTTCTTTTAGCTCCGTAATTTCCAGGGGTTCTCTCCTCCTTCCTCTCTCTATTTACGGTTCTCTTTGATTCCGAGCGTCACAGATTCCTTCCATTTTGTCTGGGCCATCTTTTGCACCTAGCGATTACTGTCTTCCTTCCATTGACAGTACCTTGCGTCACCTCTCTAACACTTCCTGGTGCCTCGAGTCTTCATTGGTTTTTTGCCAACAATCTCTTCCTCCAATCAGATTCCAACAAAAATTAACTAATAATTAAATCACTAGATAATTTTCTTCTTCGTTTCTCCCATTATTGTCACTCTCTCTCTCGCTCCCTCGCTTACCATTTACTTATAATTAGGGTGTGTTTTATCCTTCCACCATTACATACCGGGTGGTTTTGGTCGCTCAATTGACTACCTCTCTCCCACTTAGGGTCCAATATTTGTACTTCCTTTTCTATCGGTTCCTTCCAGGTGTCGACCCCGCATTCTGGTTAATTGAGTTTTCTTGACTAAACGCCTTATCTCTGTCAGGTAGCTGTCTCCTGTCGTTCTTGTCATTTGTTCCTAAATGGCGGTGGCCATATGTGGTCGTCACAAGTGAAATAATTAATGATGTTTTCAGCATCCAAGGTTCCCAAGTACATCCATGTGTTAAATTTGTTTTTTGGAATTTTGTCTACAGTGTTTTAATGTGTATTTCGTATATTTTATGGATTAACCTAATTTTATATGTAACAACTTTTTATGTACAACCTACGGCCATTCAGGCTAACGAAATATTGGCGGCTTAATGAAAATTGTGTGATCTCCTATCACGCCCAAATTTGCCGAGCTCCCCAATTAAGATTGTATTTTTATATATATATATATATATATATATATATATATATATATATATATATATATATATATATATATATATATATCAAGGATTCTCTACAGCTGACGCTGTCTTCCTTCTCTCAGCCTTTGATTCCATCCGTTTCTATCTTCCTAGTCTTAGAGTATATAAGTAATCTTCTCGTATTGGGACTCCCATTCCACTGCATTTTTGCTTCCATTTTTTTAATGTTTGTTCGAGGTATATTTTGAATAGTGTGGGGAGATGTAGAGCATCCTTGTAATAGGCCTTTTGATGTTTGAACTCTCTTCCCTATTTTATCTCCTATTTTTATATTCACTGTGTTTTCGTAGAGAGCTTAACTCCGCCTGCAGTGTTGATGGATGGATTGAGTAGTTCATCAACACTGTTGCCGGTCCCAAGCCCGGATAAAGGAGGAGGGTTGTGGCGTTAGGAGTAAGCACCCTAACACTCGTAAAAGCCAAACTGGGAAATGCTAGTTGTTTTTGAAAAGTAGGATGAAATATCACAAGATAAGTAAAAATCCCCGGGTGGCAATCCACACCTTCGAAGAAGGGAGCCCCATCGGATACGGGGGAGGGGGGGCAATTCTACTTCAAAGCGAATAGTTAACCCAAGCTTAAAACTCAGACAAAAGAAGAAATCCCGAAACAGAATAGCTGCTCTTGGCACCTGAAAAAATATATAGTAATAAAACTAAAAAAACACCACTCACATGAGGGGTGTGATATCAGTCTAACAAAAATGGGTATAAACACCAATTACATAAATGCGACTAACAATTAAGTAAATCTTTCACAACATACTAACATATTAATTCGGTAAAAAGAAATTTACAAAAGGGATGCCATTAAAAACTCTGGATGCTAAAATCAATTCAAATTAATTCAATTTTCATTAACCACCTGTGACCTGCATATTTACCACAACGCTGACAGAAAACAGCCGTCTGACAGAAGCAAGGAATCATTTAACCTACAGAGCCAAAGCCCATCGAAAACAACCAGGACAGGACCGGTTTTAGTACAAAATATAAATATATATCATCAAATTCAAAAGTCAGTAAATTGGAAAAAGTACAAATGGAACACGTTTAAGTCCGGTATGGAAATTAGGATAACATAAGAAGCTGGAATTTAGAATAGGGAAAAACAATTTGGAGAAGGACCAAATGATAAACAAAACATTTCAAATGTTGATAATTAGCGACCAAATTAGTGAAAACATGAGGATCAAAAAGTCAACCGATAATTAGTAAAGTTGCAGAAGGGGACATTAAATGGTGAAAAGTGGGGACTAAAATATGAAAAGAAAACTAATATGCAACAGATGACAACTCAGGGGTATCGTGTTGAAATGACAAATCACATGAAAGAGGAAAGCTATTTATGTTACTCAAGCCATCAAGGTCCGTTCTTTTGTTAATGTTGTTAGTATTCTCTTTAATGTAACACATTTCAAGAAATTCTCTTTTAGAAAGATGTTTTGAAAAATGGAGAATTTTAGATTCATTGAAATTGTAAGAATGTCCATTATCAACGGAGTGGCTTGCCAATGCACACATCTGTAGATGACACCTGGTATCACTTTTATGCAATGCAATACGACGATTAAGAGACTGTGAAGTCTGCCCAATATAAACTGAGGGACAATCACGACAGGGAATTAAGTACACCACATCTGACATTGTGAGAACGGGGTAGAGAAGCCTTCAACTTACTGAAAATACATCTGTTCTTAAGGAAATAATATTTAGCAATTTTGACATTAGGAATAGCACGCAGAATATGAACCAGCTTGTTAGTAAGACCAGGAATAAAGGGCAAAGAGAGTAACGAGAAGTTTGTATCAGTATTGTACTCTCTCGGCCCTTTATTCTTGGTCTTCCTAACAAGCTTGTTCATATTCTGCGTGCTATTCCTAAAGTTAAAATTGCTAAATATTATTTCCTTAAGAACAGATGTATTTTCAGTAAGTTGAAGGCTTATCGCCTGTCGTGATTGTCCCTCAGTTTATATTGGGCAGACTTCACAGTCTCTTAATCGTCATTACATTACATAAAAGTGATACCAGGTGTCATCCACAGAGGTGTGCATTGGCAAGCCACTCCGTTGATACACACACACAGCCCCACAAAAAAAAAAAGTGGGGTATACTTTTGATGCGATATATCAGATCCGTAGTATTTTTGCCCGCTGATCACGAATCTGACATCAGAATATCGCCATCACATCTCAATTTTTTTCTAACCTCAAAAAATAGGTAAAAATTAGTAAAAATTAAGAAAAATATACTCCTAAAAAAAATTGATTCAAGCTTTTTCATGAATCCAAAGATGTTTTAATATGTATTCGGACACGCTAAGCTAATATTCATCGGTTCTGTTTTCTTTCTAACCTCAATAAATCAGACAGATATAGTGCTTCTCGAATGCAAAAACGAATTCAAATTAAAATTCAACCGATCCTTACCAAATTTGGTACACGGGGATTTTTTGGGTCGCTGATCACGAATCTGAGGTTGGATTTGCAAAATTCAAGATGGCAGATGTTTTCGCGCCATTTTGAACGCCGAGAAAATTCATCGGTCGATTTTTATTCTTCTACCTGCATCCAGGGCACCTCCACGTGGTGACGGTGGGCAACGGTGTTACTCCACTAGCCGGCAGAGTCCCTGGATAACGGCTTAGATGCCGTCATGGCAGGTAGAAGAAAGAGAATTACGATGCAGGGACTCGGAAACCCAGTATTGGCGGTTGGTCAGGGTGGGAAAGCGGGCCCGCAGCCGTCGTCATCCAGCGACCGTAGCTCTTCATGTGTGGGTGACTTGGCTCATGTAGAGTATAATGCTACAAGAAAACGATCTCACGGTACAAGGACTTTTCATAAGTGCGATAAAAACAGTGATTCATTTTGTTATATTTGCTGTCAACACGTATTGAGTAAAATGGGGTCACCGATAAAGGATAAGATTAAAAACCTTATATAAGGATTGTTTTAACATTGAAATACAGCACCAGGATACAGATTGGGTTCCCCACATCATTTGCAGTTCTTGCAAAATATTGTTGTACATCAATAAGAAGGCGATTAAATATTCCAGACCAGCAATATGGAATAGACCATACAGTGAAAATGATTTGTATGAATGTTGTATCTAGGCATAACCGAAAAAATAAAAGCTCTATTACTTATAACGATGTTTCTTTTTTTTTTTTTTTTTTTTTATTGGTCTAGCACACGTGCTGCAGGGAAGTCCCTAAAACGCTCCAGGAGCGGCACGAGTGCGGAAAAAGCGATTCACGTTGTTCTTGAATCGCTGTAAATTGTACTCGGTGGGAAACACAGCGCTGGGCAAATTATTCCAAAGGGATGATGTTCTCCATATAAAAGATTGCTTGAAAAGCGTCGTACGCGGAGTAACAAGCTGAACCTCATACGGATGCGAAGCACCAGCGCGACGTGTATTTCTAACATGCACCGCTTTGGGAGTAATTAAGCGGGCTACATCCTTCGAACACTTTCCATGAAAATACTTGTAGAACAGACTCAAGTCGCCAACCGTTCTTCGATGTTCCAGCGAATCAAGGCCGCCGGTCAATTCCGGGTCCCCAATCAGACGGACCGCTCTTCTCTGAACAGAATCCAACAAATGCAGTGTATGTTTGGGAGCGGAGCCCCAAACGTGGGAGCAGTATTCCATAGTTGGTCGAATTTGGGCTTTGTAAAGAATTAACAGTTGCTGTGGGGGTGTAAAGCTTTCTGGTTCTAAATAATATTCCCAATTTTTGAGAAGCTCTCCTTGCTATGCCTGCAACATGTTCATGCCAAGACATATTTGCTCCCAAACTAACGCCCAACAAATTGAGCGACGATGCTAGGGGAATGGAGTGCCCCGACATAACTATGTCGGGTTCAGCAACGTTAACTTTTTTAGAAAAAACTGCCGCTTGGGTTTTTGTAGCGTTAAATTCCACTTGGTTACTGTCACCCCAAGATAGAATTTCTTCCAGGTCTTTGTTAAGTTGAACGACCTCCTGCTGTCTGCGGATATTCGCCTGAGCAGCCGATGTCCGAGCGTTCAAGGTGAATGAAGAGACAAGCGTACTGTCATCTGCAAAGCTATAGATTGGATTCCCGGTCTTTTCCAGCAGATCGTTAATGTAAATGAGAAAGAGAGTAGGAGACAGTATGGAGCCTTGGGGCACACCGGCGTTGATAGTGAGGGTGTTAGAAAGAAATCCGTCGACCGCCACTCGTAAAGAACGCTCTCTGAGGAAACATGAGAGCCACAAACAGAACCTTTCAGACATACCATAAGAGCGCAACTTAGCCAACAGTCCATCGTGCCAAACACGGTCGAATGCCTTGGATATGTCAAGAGCAACCGCTCGAGATTCTCCAAAGTGTTCAATTGCGTTGTTCCAAACATGTGTTACATAAGTCAGAAGATCTCCTGTTGATCTATGTTTACGAAAACCATATTGGTGATCGCTAATAATATTGAATCGTTCAAGATATTTTAGAAGATGCTCATTGATAACCTTTTCCATGACTTTCGATATTATTGAAAGCAGTGCAACTGGTCGGTAGTTATTTGGCAAGGACTTCTTACCTTTTTTAGGTATCGGCTGAACCGTGGCACATTTCCAGCAGGACGGAAATATTCCCTTTCTGTAGGATAGGTTAAAAAGTCTACAGAAAACTGGTGTTAGTTCCCTTGCACAGTTTTTGAGAACTATGGCAGGTATTCCGTCAGCGCCAGAAGCCTTCTTGGTGTCTAGCTTCATTAAAATACGCTTTATGATGCGCTGTCTGAAGACAACATCGGGCATCCTTGACTGCAATATGGGAATAGTAGATGGTGTTTTTCCTTGGAAATCGACAGTAGAATGTGAAGCAAAGAGTTCAGCCAACAAGTTCGCTCTCTCAACAGGTGTGGTTGCAATGGAATTATTTGGCCGTGTGAGTGGTGGTATCGTGGATTTGGTAAAGTTTTGACTAACTGCCTTAGCGACTGCCCAAAAGGACCTGGAATTGTTGGGACAAGCGAGAAGTTTCGACAGTAACAAGACCAACTAAACTAATTCTGCCTCCTGAACCACTTGATGCTGATGTTATGGAAACAAATGATTTCACCTTATCAGTTCATGCCGAAAACATTGAGACTGTCGAAAAAGATTCAAACACTGTTACTAATGAATGTTCTAGTGACAACCTATCATATACTAGTGACACAGATAAAGAATTTCTACCATACAACCGTAAACCAGAACCAATACTCGTATCACAGTCAGAACTTACTGATCTAGTCAGAGATTTAGGCTTATCCAAAGATGGTTCAGAGCATCTTGCTTCCTTTTTAAAGAAAAGACATTTACTTAAGCCAGAAGCTACGATTTCTTATTATAGAAACAGAGATGAAGAATTTCGAAAATATTTTACAATGAACGAGGAATTGTCACTTTCATATTGTACCGATGTAAAAGGTCTAATGGATGAATTTCAAAATAACTCATACGATCCTGAAGAATAGAGACTGTTCATTGATTCTTCTAAACGGAGCATTAAGGCAGTTTTGCTGCATAATACCAACGTTTACGCTCCCATTCCGATTGCTCATTCCACAGTTATGGAAGAGCAATATGAAAAAATGAAGCAGCTTTTGATAAAAATAAAATATGCTGATCATAACTGTAAAATTGGTGGAGATCTGAAAATTGTAACAATATTGCTTGGCCAACAGTCAGGGTTTACACTTTATCCCTGTTATAAATGTCTGTGGAATAGCAGAGACAGGGAACGTCATTATAAGAAAAAAATTTGGCCAACAAGAGAATCGTTCACTCCTGGTGAAAATAATGTATTGTTTCCACCATTGGTAGATCCAGGAAAAGTTCTTATTCTCCCGCTTCACATTAAGCTTGGACTCATGAAGCAATTCACGAGAGCATTAGATACAAACGGCCATGTTTCAAATATTTGCATAAAAAATTTCCGAAATTTTCTGAAGCTAAAATTAAGGCAGGCGTATTTGACGGGCCACAAATAAGAAAATTGTTTCAAGATTCATTATTTGTTACTAAAATGAATAAAGTTGAAAAAGCTGCTTGGTTTAGTTTTAAAGAAGTCGCAACAAACTTTTTGGGAAATAATAAAAGTCCTAAGTACAAAGAAATAGTCGAGAAAATGGCAAAAAATTTTCAAACATTGGGTTGCTTAATGAATCTAAAATTACATTTCCTGGACTCCCACATCGATGATTTCCCAGATAATCTTGGTGACTACAGTGAGGAGCAAGGGGAACGTTTTCACCAAGATCTGAAAATCATAGAAAATCGGTATCAAGGACGATGGGATGACCATATGCTAGCGGACTATTGCTGGTCGCTAAAAAGAGAAACAAGTCCTCAAAAGCGTTTGGGCAGAAAGCCTTTGAATAGGTCATTCGCGGAACAAAGAACAAGATACAGCCAAAAAAAGGAAAGTTAGGCGCGGGTCTAATCTTCGCAATTCTAGGGCTTAAGGGTCTACTATTTGAGAGTATATGGTTTAAAAGTCCTTGTTTTGAGTTTATTGGGTCTCATTTTTAAAGTTACAGGGTTATTGAGGTCTATTTTTTGAGGTTACAGGGGGTGTGGGAGTCTAAAGTTTCAGGGTTTAGGGTTTAAGAGTATCAAGTTTGAGGATTCCCCAACTGTATACCAAATTTGGTAGGAATCGGTTGGTTTTCAAAAATTTTGTCCGCCATCTTGGATCCGCCATTTTGAATTTTGCAAATCCGACCTCAGATTCATGATCAGCAACCCAAAAAACCCCCGTGTACCAAATTTGGTAAGAATCGGTTGAATTTTAATTTGAATTCGTTTTTGCATTCGAGAAGCACTATATCTATCTGATTTATTGAGGTTAGAAAGAAAACAGAACTGTGTGGCTTAATCCAACCGATGAATATTAGCTTAGCGTGTCCGAATACATATTAATACATCTTTGGATTCATGAAAAAGCTTGAATCAATTTTTTAGGAGTATATTTTTCTTAATTTTTACTAACTTTTACCTATTTTTTGAGGTTAGAAAAAAATTGAGATGTGATGGCGATATTCTGACGTCAGATTCGTGATCAGCGGGTAAAAATACTACGGATCTGATATATCGCATCAAAAGTATACCCCACTTTTTTTTTTTGTGGGGCTGTCATTATATTACATAAAAGTGATACTAGGTGTCATCCACAGAGGTGTGCATTGGCAAGCCACTCCGTTGATATACACATTCTTACAATTTCAATGAACCTAAAATTCTCCATTTTTCAAAACTTCTTTTTAAAAGAGAATTTCTTGACATGTGTTACATTAATCAGAATTCTAACGACATTAACAAAAGAACGGACCTTGATGGCTTGAGTAAGATAGCTTTCTCTTTTCATGTGATTTGTCATCTCAACACGATACCTTTGGGTTGTCATCTGTTGCATAATACTTTCCTTTTCATCTTCTTAGTTTCCACTTTTCACCATTTAATGTCCCCTCCCGCCACTTTACTAATTATCGGTTGACTTTTTGATCCTCATGTTTTCACTAATTTGGTCGCTAATTATCAACATTTGGAATGTTTTGTTCATCATTTAATCCCTCTTTAAATTGTTTTTCCCTATTCTAAATTCCAGCTCGTTATATTATCCTAATTTCCATACCGGACTTAAACGTGTTCCATTTGTACTTTTTCGAATTTACTGACTTTTCAATTTGATGATATGTATTTATATTTTGTACTAAAACCGGTCCTGTCCTGGTTGTTTTCGATGGGCTTTGGCCCTGTAGGTTAAATGATCCCTTGCTTCTGTCAGATGGCTGTTTTCTGTCAACGTTATGTCAAATATGCAGGTCACAGGTGGTTAATTAAAATTGAATTAATTTGAATTGATTTTGGCATCCAAAGTTTTTAATGGCATTCCTTTTGTAAATGCATTTTTACCGAATTAATATGTTAGTGTGTTGTGAAAGATTTACTTAATTGTTCGTCGCATTTATGTAATTGGTGTTTATGGCCATTTTTGGTAGATTTATATCACACCCCTCATGTGAGTGGTCTTTTTAGTTTTTATTACTATATATTTTTTCTACAACAATATATTAAAAGAGAATAACTTATACTTTTGTTTAGTTTGTGACCTGATGAAGGTCCCAACCTAGGACCGAAATATTGGCGAAATGAACATTGTGTGAACACCTGTATATATATATATATATATATATATATATATATATATATATATATATATATATATATATATACAGGGTTACAGGGAAAGTCGTCCTAGATAATTAAGGACTTTATGGTTTAGGTCGTTTCTGACCGATTTGATTCTATGACATGATGTCCTGAACTTAACCGTTTTCGAGATATTGAAGTTTAAAGATTTTCTAAAAAAAACATGTTTTTTTTTGCTTTTATATCGATTTTTTTTTATTAGAGGTTCTCGAGTGCGATTTTTTGGTTATTTTTAGTTAGTCTGTATGTCAAGTATTAAAAATCATCAAAAAAATTTGAACTAGTTACTAACAGTTTCAAATGGCGGCTTGTTAATGTTTCTAAATTACGAATTTTTACCAAGTGTTTCCTACTTTAAATCAATAAAGAGAAAAAAAAAATGTATGGAAGTTATTCTGCAAATTATTTTAAAAACTTTTACGTCTTTTTAGCTATCAAAAAAGGTATAATACTAGGAGTTTAATAGGAAAACTGTACACAGAATGACACCTAAGGCGGGCTCGGGTAGCAAAAGGTAAATTTTTAGTTCTCGGTGAAAATACGAAAAATACACAAATAAAACAAAAAACCTTGCAATTTAATATTTTTTATTAATTATAATTCATGTTCTATATGGTCGCCCCTATTTCTAACACAAATTCTCATTCTTTTTCTTAAATTACTTTTCACAACCCTGGTTGTGAGGTGCCGCCTCATTTCGTCAGCCCCATCAATTATTTTTTGTCTTAGGACATTTTCGATAGGAGACATCTGGTCATATACGTGACCCCACACATAAAAATCCATCGGTGTTAGGTCTGGACTTCTCGCCGGCCAAGGTATGGGTCCGCCTCTTCCAATCCATATGTTGGGATAATTGTCATTGAGCCATGCACGAACACTTCCTCTGTAGTGAGCTGGGCAGCCATCATGTTGAAAGTACATGTTTTGTCTCAAACCAATAGGTAGGTCTTCCATCAAATTAGGTAAATCGTTCCGCAAAAAATTGTCGTATTCCTCGCCATTCAAATTATCTGGCAGGAAGAATGGCTCAACCAAATAATTTGAAATTATACCCATCCACACATTTAAGCTGAATCTTGTTTGTGATCCTTTCGTTCTTTTTTTGTTTGGGTTGCCTTCCTCTTTAGAAGCCCAATAGTGGGCATTGTGGTAGTTTATAAGACCGTCTTTGTCGAATTTCGACTCGTCAGTCCATAGTATTTTCTTAAAAAAAGATGCATCTTCGACATCGGTATTGAGCATAAATCTGCAGAATTCTAATCGTCGCAACGGATCCCCTTCTTCAATGACTTGCACGGGCGTATAGTGGTAAGGGTGTTGCCCAACAGTATGCATTACAAACCATACCTTCCACTGCGAAATACCAAGCTGTTTGTGCGACAACATTTGAAGATGTGGTTGGGTCCACCTCAAAGAGACGTCGTATTTCGTTTTCTTCTACTTCGTCAAAGATACGTGGTCGTCCCATATCAGTCCGCCGTCTTTGTACGGAACCAGTTTCTCGTAGTCTTCGATAAGTGCCATCAAATACGCTAACATCAGGTACACGACGAGTAGGATATCGCAGTATGTATTCATCACGTGCACGCGACGACACTCCTTCGCAAAATCCGTAACATATTAGGATGTCAGCATATTCCTCGTTGCCATATTCACAAGCGGAGATCAAAATCCAGTTACGAGCCAATTCACACAGTCAGAAGATGAAACACAGATATTTTTGAAAAGCACGGTATAGCACATCTACCACGGACGAATCGCATGAGCAGACTAAAAATCATTCAATAATGTTTAGTGAACAGAAAATGTCACTCGCACAGAAAGTACCCCCGGAAAAAATGCTTACCCAACCCTTTTTATTGTTTGAAGGTGCAGGTAGTAAACCGGTAATTGGTAGTATCTAAATTCTATTATTATGTTACTCTACATTTGGGCCTATTGAAATCTCATTTTCTTAGAATTTTCAATAGATCCAGTAGATATTATACCGTTTTAGATAGCTAAAAAGACGTAAAAGTTTTTAAAATAATTTGCAGAATAACTTCCATACATTTTTTTTTCTCCTTATTGATTTAAAGTAGGAAACACTTGGTAAAAATTCGTAATTTAGAAACATTAACAAGCCGCCATTTGAAACTGTTAGTAACTAGTTCAAATTTTTTTGATGATTTTTGATACTTGACATACAGACTAACTAAAAATAACCAAAAAATCGCACTCGAGAACCTCTAATAAAAAAAAATCGATATAAAAGCAAAAAAAAAAAAACATGTTTTTTTTAGAAAATCTTTAAACTTCAATCTCGAAAACGGTTAAGTTTAGGACATTATGTCATAGAGTCAAATCGGTCAGAAATGACCTAAACTATAACGTCCTTAATTATCTAGGACGACTTTCCCTGTAACCCTGTATATATATATATATATATATATATATATATATATATATATATATATATATATATATATATATATATATATATATACATACTGGGTGTCTCTAAAAGGTGCGGAAAAAATTCTACCACAAATTCCCGAGGTCAAAATATGACGATCTAACTCAACTTACCTCAGTCCAAAAGTGGATAATTTCGGAGATACAGAGTGTCAAAAGTTCAATTTGGTTTTAGTTTTTCACACTGCGGTACTTTGCACACATTTAAAACGAAATAACTTTTTTGAGCCACACTATATTTTACTTTTACATAAAATTTCTTATTTTTTAACGTCTGTTACCTAAAAAAGGTATACCTGGTAAGAGTTGATTTGAGCAGCCGTTTTTGAGATATCTGGATAAAAATAATTCATTTCGTTTATGGCTAGGTCTAAATTATTGTAATAAATGAACATTATTTGAAGCAAAAATTAACTGTCTAAATTTTGAATAAAAATTCTTCTTTTCCTGCTTTTAAAGGTATACCTGGTATGAGCTGAGTTTTTGGGATATTTGGATGTAAATTTTTGATTTCTTACCCAAAATCACCATTGCATTGCATTGCCACAAGAATAACACCAAAAATTAAAAAACAAGTAAATGGGTTGTTAATTTTATTCTCTAGTAAAAAAAGCCAATAAGATTTAGCAACAACACAAAGTTAATTAAAAAAAAATGCTTATAATAAATGTTCAAAATGCCCTCCATTTTCGTGTCTACA
>CM032446.1:4508579-4583579 GCA_019049505.1 Pachyrhynchus sulphureomaculatus | reverse complement strand
TCCGAGCATTCAAGGTGAATGAAGAGACAAGCGTACTGCCATCTCCAATCTACAGCTTTGCAGATGACAGTACGCTTGTCTCCTCAGTCACCTTGAACGCTCGGATATCGGCTGCTCAGGCGAATATCCGCAGACAGCAGGAGGTCGTTCAACTTAACAAAGACCTGGAAGAAATTCTATCTTGGGGTGACTGTATCCAAGTGGAATTTAACGCTACAAAAACCCAGGTGGCAGTTTTTTTCTAAAAAAGTTAACGTTGCTGAACCCGACATAGTTATGTCGGGGCACTCCATTCCCCTAGCAACGTCGCTCAATTTGTTGTCCTGGCATGAACATGTTGCAGGCATAGCAAGGAGAGCTTCTCAAAAGTTAGGAATATTATTTCGAACCAGAAAGCTTTACACCCCACAACAACTGTTAATTCTTGGAGACCCGGAACTGACCGGCGGCCTTGATTCGCTGGAACATCGAAGAACGGTTGGCGACTTGAGTCTGTTCTACAAGTATTTCCATGGAGAGTGTTCGAAGGATGTAGCCCGCTTAATTCCTCCCAAAGCGGTACATGTTAGATATACACGTCGCGCTGGTGCTTCACATCCGTATGAGGTTGAGCTTGTTACTCCGCGTACGACGCTTTTCAAGCAGTCTTTTATATGAAGAACATCATCCCTTTGGAATAATTTGCCCAGCGCTGTGTTTTCCACCGAGTACAATTTACAGCGATTCAAGAACAACGTGAATCGCTTTTTTCCGCACATATGCCGCTCCTGGAGCGCCTTAAGGACTTCCCTGCAGCACGTGTGCTAGACCTATAAAAAAAAAAGCAAACGCTCACAACATGATTGACATCTGTTAAAAATAGAAGTAAAAGGCTATGCCTTACTTATGAATCAAAAAAGAAAATGGAAAAAAAAACTGTTTTAGTCTTAGTTAAGCGTAAATAAGTAATTTTACTGTTAATTAGAGCCAACTTACCTTTATAGAAGGTCAAGTAAGAACGTGTGGCCTACAACTTGTAGTCGGTAAAAGAAATCCCTGCTTTTTGGGCTTGGCACTCCTTCAAAGAATATTTCGTGGAAAGGGATTCATTTTTAACCATGAGTACATGAGTGTTGAGAATACTTAGAAGATGTACAAACAAGACGCTGAGGAATTGAGAAAGGAGTGAAGACATAACGCGCACATGTAATATACAAAATATCAACCAGTGGATAAGAGGAAGAAAAGTGGAATGGGATCAACACATAGGAAGAACGGCAAACAATAGGATAGTACGGATAGCAAGGAACAAGTCACCGAATGGAAGGAGATCAATGGGAAGTCCAAGAAAGAGATGGAGCGACGATCTATAGAGCTAGGAACAAAGAAAACAGGCAATAATGCCTAACTGGAGTCGGAAGAAGAAGAAGAGTATATGAGTGTAGCATATGCTTCGCTCTTCGAGGCTATGGTCCTATGTAATCATCCAAAAAGTCTGAAAATCACGCCTACAGCGGCTTCTAAGTATATGGGCAAGTCGAGGGCATTCGTTAGCAATGTTGATGATCTACCAGAACTTGGTTCCACAGGAAACGTGTTGGACAAGGAAGAAAAATTGATTATTGGGTATTAGGGTTGTTTTCCTGAAATCTTGAATTAACTTTGCGCCAAGGGGCGCGAAAAAGGTAAAGCAGAAAGGTTTGGGTATATCGTATGAAACAATTCGCTCTCATCTCCGGGCTAACGATTTAAAGTGGAGGAGTACAATCAAGAAACCATTGCTGAGCGAAAAATACAGAGAGAAACGACTCGAGTGGGCAAAGGAAAATATAGATCGAGAGTGGAGCAATGTGTTTTTTTTCGATAAAACTTCATTTTGGGATTATATTATTATCCCACTAGTCTGGTCAATTTCCACTAACCGATTAGTTCAGCGCACCATGTGGCATCCTGTGAAGGGGACATGTTTCAGAAAAATATTTTGGGAGACTCTTCATCTGCACCTAGAGTTTGAAACCTGAAAAAATGCTCCAGATTTACAAGAAGGCTACCACCGACTGCCAAACGGTAGTTTGTCGATAAAAATGAGGAGTGGATTCTTAAAGAGGATAAAGTTCCCAAATATCGGAGTATAACGTCTAGCCAGTGGAAAGGGGAATCCGGTATCTTTATACTAGTCGCCCGATGCAGATCCAATCAAGAACATGTGGTCAAACATCAAACAGAAGCTAGACCCAGAGAAATAGCTGTCACGGCAAAGTCGAAACTCTTTTCTGTCCTTAATTTATGTGACTACCGGTAAATTTCTCTGTAAACAGGAACCCATCTATAACTAATGAGAGAATCGACTCTAAAGATTTATGTTTTTTCAGTATACACACTAATAATAACAGTAAATAGACACGACAAAAACGTTTACCGGATTTTTTCAGTTGCCCGCAATGCAGCTTAAATTAAGAGTTTGTTATATTACACAGGGGAACAGCTGTTTCGGTGTCGAGGTTTTTTGAGCTGATTCTATATCAATTTGATGTCCTGAATTCAAATAACGTATTCATTTGTACCTAGGAGCTCAAATTTTTAAGATATACAATTTTAGAGAAATAAAAGTTACATTATTGTAACTCAAATCCGTAAGTGTAGTAAACAAAAGTAGATACGAAATTTTTATTTTAGTTATACAAAATACAATATTATGTCGTACTTACAAACAAAAAAAAAACATTGAAGAAATGAAATAGTCACTCAACACTTGGAAAGCTTCTTTTCCGCGACATTCTTGAATGTTTTTTTAAACAGTCCCTTTTTAAACTCCAGCAGTAATCTGCCATCATGTGCATGTCCCGTCTTCCTTGGTAGCGGTCCTCCATAACTTTAATATCTTGGTGAAATCTTTCACCTTATTCCTCACTCATGTCTCCTAAATTTTCTGGAAAACGGTCTAAGTGGCTGTGTAAATAGTGTATTTTAATACTCATATTGCACCCTAAGGATTTGAAACTATTAAGCATCTTGTTAACCATTTCAACATAGTTTTTGAGCTTTATGTTTGCCTAGAAAATTTTCTACAACTGCAACAAATGATGTCCAAGCTTCTCGTTCAACTTGATTCATTGAATTTATGAAGGCAGGATCCTTAATTAATTGTCTTATTTGTGGGCCATCAAATATCCCTGCTTTGAGTTTTTCTGTGCTCAACTGATGCATTTTTAACCCTATATATGCAAAACAAGACCCATTCTTATCAAGAGCCTTTACAAATTGCTTCATTAAACCCAACTTTATATGTAACGGAGGCGTCGTTAATGACATTCTTTTCCCCAAGGTCCATGTTTTCTCTCTGAGGCCAATCTTTTCTAACCCAGTGGTGTGTTTTGTCCCTACTATCCCAGAGGCACAAGAAACACGGATATTTCGTGTAACCACTTTGCTGCCCAAGAAGAAAGTTTATCATTTTTTAAGTCTACATAAATCATCCATTGATGTTCGTAATACTTTATCTTCTGCAAGACCAAAGCTATGGTATTATATTCTTCTTTTAGTTTCGTTGAGTGAGCTAGTGGTATTGAACCATATTTATTCCCATTATGTAGAAGGACACATTTTAAACTTCGCTTTGAACTGTCAATAAATAGGCGCCAATCATCTGGAATATATTCAGAAAGTCCCATTTCTTTCATGAGTCCCCTAATTTCGTGACAAAATACAAGATTGTCTTCTTGAGAAAAGAATGGTAGCAGATCTTTTTCTCTTGTACGGTAAAAGGTAATTTTGGTTCCTTGTTCCAGTAAATTTTTGTCGTTCAACCTAGAAGCCAGTACTTCAGAAGCTTTTTTCGATAAATTGAGATCCCTGGTGAGATCATTTAATTCATTTTGATTGAAGCGTTGAGGAACTGATGACGTCCCCTCATAGTCACTGTTAGTTTCATTAGCATCAAAACTTTTATTAACATCAGAAGAGCGATCAGAGGGAAAATATTCGTCATCAGAGATATGTGGTAGCTGATGAAATGTTGGAATCGGTATTTCATCTGAGTGCGGGATAGGGCGTATTGCCGAGTCTAAATTGGGATAAGTCCACTTACTGCGGTTATTTCGATTGATTCCATTAGTATTTACTAAACAGAAATAACAATCATTGAAGTGGTTTTTTGGTTCTCTCCAAACCATTGGTACGCCGAATTTTAGACATTTTCTTTTCCCGGTAGTCCACTGCCGTAAATGCTCTATACAAGTTTTACATACGAGATGCGGGGCCCACGTTTTGTCCTGATCACCAAGCTTAACTCCAAAGTATCCAAGATACGCTCGCTTTACAAAGTCAGTAATAGTTTGTCTGTTTTGTTGAAACATGTATTCTCCGCATATATAGCAAAACACATCAGGTTGATTTACACAACTTCTTCTTGAACTGGATCCTGAACTCATTTTAATTCTGTTCAATAACACAAAAACACTCTTTTCTTAACATAAAATAACACGCCGAATTCGATCTACTCTCATTAGTAAGAACGCACAAACTGACGAGACTTACCCGAGTTAGGTGATTAAAAGGGTCAGTTCAGGTACCTGATAGGCAATGGTTCCACTATTTATAGATTTACCTGGAATTTACTCAATTACAGACTGACAATAAAACCATTGTACCTACATTAATGAATATATAATAATTTTAGAACTCTCATAAATAAATATACTGAATAAAAACCATATTGGTAGATAAGTTGATGTATCTAAAAAAGTAGAGCTGATAGAGAAAAACGGATTGCATGTATAGATTTAGCGTCCCAAATATAGTTAAAATCAGCTCTAAAATCCCAGGCACCAAAACAAAAATATTTTTTTGTTGCCCTGTGTTATGTAATAACAAATTAAAAGAATTTGACATTTTTAGTGTTCCGTCCCGAACAATTTATATGATCACTTCGGTGTCTGCCTGTTCGTCTATCTGTCCCACCCGATTTTCCCCGAAATTATTTTTTGTTATAAAATTAATTCAATTTAACATTTCCACTCTGTATAGCTAGTAGTAAAGCTTGACAAATTCCAAAGGATACGGACTTTGGACTTTGGTCGTGTCAGGTGATTGTACCTTTCTTGTATCGGAAACGTTCTATAAGGAGAAAATATGGCGATCGTGATAACTCGTACAAATTATCGCAAGTAGCCTAAAGTACTAGGCTAGGGGCACTAGTAGTCGACCGAATAACGTTAAGGTTACGTTAATCGTAGCTTTAATGAAATCCGTCATAGTACTTAGGATGGTTGTAGTGTCTACTGGGTGAAATTAGGAGAATAAATTTAATAATAGTGAATTAATGGTTTAAATCTACCTGGTTATTGAGTAAAATACCTGTAGTCCTTAATCGATTTATTTGCATTGTCTCTAAAATTTTTAGTTTTAAACCCTTTTGTTGGATATGTAAAATTTTGAAATTATTATTAAATGCGTGATTCTCTGTTAAAAGATGATTAGCATATGTTGAATTAGACTTTCTATGGATGAAACTTTTTCGTGTTCTGTAATTCTTTGTATAAATGTACCAGTTTGTTCTATGTATCTTTTAGGACAGGAACCACATGTTAATTGATATACCCCTGATTTATTTTCTTTATTGATTTGTGGTTTGTAGTTTTTTTGAGATATTTCCCTATAGCAGGGGTGCTCAAACTTGAACTGCTGGCGATCTACCTCAATATTGTTAGACTACGATCGATCGACTTTGAGAGGCTGCAAGTAAGTGTCATGCGGGATTGTCGTCTAGGTAGGGTGTATCGTGGCAGAGATATTAGTTTTCCGCACAATATGCATTTTTTTAGTCAAGGTAAGTGTAGGTCTGCTCTAAAATGTCAATGAAAAAACTCATAATTATTCAAAATTGCGAGTTTATTGGTTCTTACAAAACAAACGAGTTCTAGTGTCTAAACTTAACTAAAGAGTGACTTTGGATGTTGAAGCGTGGCACTGCATGTCCTCAGCATACTTTTCATAAGATGGTACGTAATTACCGAGTGCTAATCGCACGCATGATGACGTATGTTCGTCAGTTAGTCGATTGCGATATTTTGTCTTAATTATCTTCATTTCAGAAAATGCAGACTCGCACAAGTAAGTTGACCCAAACATTGCCGTCAGTTGAAGGGCGATTTGCCTTAGATTCGGATATTTATCTTCAGATATAAAACACCAGAATTTTGTATCAGATGCTGTGGCTTTGAGATGTATATCTGATATAATCTGCACTAACTCTTTTTCAACAGAACATGAGTCCATGTTTAAACTGACTTGCTATTTCAGTAGCTAATTCCTCAATGTTTTTTACACGAAAAAGGATAACTCATAAATGATGCGATATTTGCCAATTTACTGAAATCATAAAAACGTATTTCGAATTGGCCCAAAATATTTAATAATTTTGCCTCATAAATATCATAATTCAACTGAGGAATCCTTGCTTTCAAGGACGGAAAATTTATCAGATCCTTTCTTTTCAGTTGATCTATCATAAGTTGCAATTTACTTTTGAATGCGTTTATTGCGCTAATCATCTCAATAATAGTTTTTCCTTTACCTTGAAGCTCCAAATTAATGGTGTTTAAATGCATTGTGATGTCTGTCAAAAATGCCAAATCAGTTAGCCATTTTCCGTTTTTTCAGCATCTGAGTGTCATCACCTCTTTCGTCCAGAAAAGCTGTTATTTCGGGCAATAATTCTTGAAACCTTTCTATGAATTTTTCCGCGACTCAACCACCTGACGTCCGTGTGAAGAACTAAATCAGTGTGTTCAGCTGACTCACTATCTTCCAACTGCAATTTAAAGAGCCGTCGTTGCAAGCTACGTGCACGGATAGAATTCACAATTTTTACTGCAATGCCCATAATCTCCTCCATGTTTAGAACTTTTGAACACAAAACTTGTTGATGTATAATGCAATAGAAGGAGAAAAATGAAGGAAAATCATCATTAGCTCGACACAATGTCACGAAACCGTTTTTGTTTCCAGTCATTGCTGGTGCTCCATCGGTTGTAATGCACACTAGTTTATATATTGGTAGCTTGTAGTTTGTTACAAAATTGAAGAAAACGTCATATATATCTTCGCCAAGGGTCTTTCCTTTCAAATGAATCATTGTCAAAAACTCTTCCTTAGCCGACATGTCATTGAATACCATTCGAATAAAAATACACAGCTGGGCAGTGTCTGTCATATCGGTGGATTCGTCGAACTGTAAAGAAAAGTATGTACATTCCATGATATCATGTTTTAGTTTATCTGCCATGTCCTGACTCATGACTTCAACACGCCTTGTGACAGTCGGATGAGATAACTGAAGTCGTCTAATAGCAGACATAATCTCTGTTTTATTTTTAAAATCTCCAAATAAAGTCTCTCACCCGCTTCAATAAATGCTTCCTTCACAACCAATCCATCATCAAATGGTTTCTTGTGTTTCGCCAATATATGAGATATTTTAAATGACGCGATCGTTGCAGCTTTTGATTGTTTGGCTGGTCTTGTGAACATGGTTTGTTTTTTTTTCAAACAAGTTATCAAATCACGTACTTTTCGTTTCTTAATTCACTCTGTGACGGAAAATCTTTTTCCTAGTTTTTATGAACGGTTTTATGATGCCTCTCTAAGTTCCTACGCTTAGGTATTTCAACTGACGCACGGCAAATGAGACAAATGCACTTATCCTTTACCATACAAAAGAAAAATTCTTCCTCCCAATCGTTATTAAAATGATAAGTTTTACTTTTCTTCGCCGCACTCATTTTGGACTATTTATTAATAAATTTTGTATCGATGTATCGCCTTCAAGTTACAACTCAGACTGACTCCTATTCTTGCAGGCGCAACATTTATATCGGCGCGAACGAAGTCTCGAATGTTCCCGTCGAACACGCCGCCCGAAGTTTCTAGAAAAATCGGCGGGAATCAAAAACGCGGCTTTTCTTTGACAAAGCCGCCTTTTGCCGCTAGCAGGGGGTTATTACTATAAAAGAAAGTAATGAGGGGGTTATTCTGGCCTAATTGTGGATCGAATAAATTTTAGTAATTTATTCATTACATTTTGTTTTAGTTACCTAAAACAAAATCTGCGAATAGTTCTATATCGGAATTTTTTTTCTCGAGATCGACTCAAAAAGCACTCGCGATCGACCGTTTGAGCACCCCTGGCCTAAACCATTAAATATGGAACAATATTATGTAGCAGAGAATATCTATAATCTATAATATATATAAAATGCAATGTCTCTCTGTCTGTCTATCTGTCCATTAGTGCGTTTATCAAGCGAGAACCACTTATCCAATTACGTGTCTTTTTTTAAATTCATACATATGTTTTTTGGTCAGGTTATATAATAATGATAATAATACTCTATATCTATAATATATATAAAATGCAACGTCTCTCTATCTGTCTGTCCGTTAGTGCGCTTACCCCTCGAGAACCATTTATCGGATTAACGTGATTTTTTAAATTCATACATATACTCTCTGACCAGGTTATAGATATATATTTTATTACATCTATAATATGTAACGTATTTCTGTCTGTCGTCTGTCTCTCTGTCTGTCTGTCCGTTAATTCGCTTATCACTGGAGAACCACTTATCCGATTTACGTGCTTTTTTTTTTAAAACATACATATGTTCCCTGGCCATGTTATCTATCTATAATATATATAAAATTCAACGTCTCTCTGTCTGTCTGTCTGTTAGTGCGTTACGTACTTTTTTTTTTAAAACATACATATGTTCTCTGGCCAGGTTAAAGGATATATTTTGTTGCGTTAGGTAACATAAGAAATAAGCAGTGACGATAATAGTGAATCCAGTTGGAAAAAAGGTTGCCGTTAGCGCGTTCTCTTGCAATACACTGCCTAAACCATTAAATAGGGAACAATATCATGTTGCAAAGAATATAATATATATAAAATGCAACGTCTCTCTGTCTGTCTGTCCATTAGTGCGCGTATCACTTGAGAACCACTTATCTGATTTACGTGTTTTTATAAATTTATACATGTATGTTCTACGTAGTTTGATATAAGGGAGATAAGGAGAAATAATGGAAGATAAGCAGAGATAAGTCTAAGTAATGGGAGTTATGGTGAGATAATGGGAGATAAGGAGAAATAATGGGAGATAAGGAGAAATATTGCGAGATAAATCGAGATAAGCCTAGATAATGGGAGATAAGGTAAGATAATGGGAAATAAGTATAAATAATGGGAGATAAGGAGAAATAATGGGAGATAAGCAGAGACAAGTCTAGGTAATGGGAGTTATGGTGAGATAATGGGAGATAAGGAGAAATATTGCGAGATAAGTCGAGATAAGCCTAGATAATGGGAGATAAGGTGAGATAATGGGAGATGGAGAAATAATGGGAGATAAGAACAAATAATGGGAGATGAGCAGAGATAAGCCTAGGAAATGAAAATTATGTAAAGATAATGGGACATAAGGATAAATAAAGGGAGATAAGGGGAAATAATGGCAGATATTTTATTACGTTAGGTAACATAAAGAATAAGCAGTGACGATAGTAGTGAATCAAGTCCACGCGAGCGGAGCCTCGGGCAAGGCTAGTTATAAATATATAATAAAAGACTGTTTTTAGTCAATTTCCACTAATTTATTTGTAATTGCAATGACGCGTCTCAGATCTACATTTTACACTATCAAGTTAGGTTTAATGTTTGCATTTTTTTATAATTTCATAATTATAATATTACACCTAATTAAATTATATTAATAGTATTGGAAAACCCACACAGACATAAAATTAGGCGAATTAATTTAATAATGGCGAATTGTTTAAATCTACCTGGTCGTTGAGTAAACTACCTGTAGGCCTTAATCGATTTATTTGCATTGTCTCTAAAAGGTTTAGTTTTAAATCCTTTTGTTGGGTGTGTAAAATTTTGAAATTCTTATTAAATCTGTGATTCTCTGTTAAAAGATGATTAGCATATGTTGAATTAGACTTCCTATGGATGAAACTTTTTTCGTGTTCTGTAATTCTTTGTATAAATGTACTTCCAGTTTGTTCTATGTATGTTTTAGGACAGGAACCACATGTTAATTGATATACCCCTGATTTATTTTCTTTATTGATTTGTGGTTTGTAGTTTTTGAGATATTTCCCTATAGTATTGTTAGTCTTGTAAGCTATGTGGATATTTTTTTGATTTAAAAATTTTTCCCAGTTTCCATTAAACCTAACTTGACAGTGTAGATTTGAAGAAGCTGCATCGACAGTCTTTTATTATATATTTATAATGAATTTCCATCAAGTAGAAGCTACAACCATCCGAAACAACCTGATATAAGCTCTCTAGCTTCAAACTACTTCAAGTTACTTCTAAAATGTGCAACAACTACGCAAAATATTTGGTTTTTCAATCAGTGCCTCCAAAACCACGTAACACCTAAGTACATAAATCCTAAAACTCACGACACCAGCAAAGCAGCCAAAGAAGTAGTCGTACTCGCCAAAAGAAAATGGATATATACAGAGAGAAAAATCCAAGATAATATTAGAGACTCATATAACACGTATCACAAGGTAATCCACACAGAATTATTAATTAAACTAAACTTTATAGAATTTATGGTCTTAGATTCAAACACACGTGAAAAAAAGTAAAAACAATAATAAATATTTAAAACAACAGTATCTCATTCAACAAAAACGTACAACAACATAAAATAAGAAAGAGAAAGAATTTTTTACCATTCATCAATTCTTTAATCGATTTATTAACATTTCCAACACACCTTTTTCGGATAAGGAAAAAAATCTTTTAACAGAAGGTTTCAAATTCAATATTCAAACTAACTTCAATATTAAAAAATCGGAGACATTAGGTACTGATACTGAGATAGCCTTGAAAGATAGTCCTAACAACATATTATCAAAATTTCAAACAGCCGAAATTATTAAAAAAGAAATCCTATCTAACACTAACAACATCAACCAAGACTTAAGGACAATAAAAACAATTCAGAGTAAAATAAAACAAAATGATGTAATTTTTACCAAAGCAGATAAAGGTAACACAGTAATAGCGATAGACAAAATCGAACATATTAATAAACCGTTCGATTTTTTTCAAAACAGGAAAGTACGAAATTTTAAATAAAGTTCCAACAAATATTTTTCAAAAAGAAATAGAACAACAAATTGAACAGGCTAAAGGTTTCATTCACGATAAAGATAAATTTAAATTAATTAATATGAATTCTTAAATCACACAACTTTATTCACTCATAAAACTACACAAACTTGACCACCCAATCAGACCAGTTATTTCCTATATGTCTGCTCCAGCATATAAGACATCACCCTTTTTAATCGATTTAATCAAATATCATAGCAAATTTGAACCTAAATACAGTATCAACAACTCATACGAACTCGTGGATAAAATTAAGAATATAACAATACCAAATAATACTAAATTAGTTTCTTTCGATATCAAAAAATTATTTCCAAGTGTTCCCTCAGACGAAACAGTAGTTTTAATAGAGAACCTATTAACAAAAAACAAAGTAAATGAAGTTATAAAAATGGACATAATTAATTAATTAAGAACTTGCCTAAGACAAAATTATTTTTCATTTAACAATAAATTCTACAATAGTAAGGAAGGATTAATTATGGGGAGTCCATTAAGCCCATTACTTGCCGAAATTTTCATGGACAGTATTGAAACAATGATATCACAGCCCCACAAAAAAAAAGTGGGGTATACTTTTGATGCGATATATCAGATCCGTAGTATTTTTGCCCGCTGATCAGGAATCTGACGTCAGAATATCGCCATCACATCTCAATTTTTTTCTAACCTCAAAAAATAGGTAAAAATTAGTAAAAATTAAAAAAAATATACTCCTAAAAAATTGATTCAAGCTTTTTCATGAATCCAAAGATGTATTAATATGTATTCGGACACGCTAAGCTAATATTCATCGGTTGGATTAAGCCATACAGTTCTGTTTTCTTTCTAACCTCAATAAATCAGACAGATATAGTGCTTCTCGAATGCAAAAAACGAATTCCAATTAAAATTCAACCGATTCTTACCAAATTTGGTACACGGGGGATTTTTGGGTTGCTGATCATGAATCTGAGGTCGGATTTGCAAAATTCAAAATGGCGGATCCAAGATGGCGGACGAAATTTTTGAAAACCAACCGATTCCTACCAAATTTGGTATACAGTTGGGGAATCCTCAAACCTGATACTCTTAGACCCTAAACCCTGAAACCTTAGACTCCCACACCCTGTAACCTCAAAAAATAGACCTCAATAACCCTGTAACTTTAAAAATGAGACCCAATAAACTCAAAACCAGGACTTTTAAACCATATACTCTCAAATAGTAGACCCTTAAGCCCTAGAATTGCGAAGGTTAGACCCGCGCCTAACTTTCCTTTTTTTGGCTGTATCTTGTTCTTTTTTCCGCGAATGACCTATTCAAAGGCTTTCTGCCCAAACGCTTTTGAGGACTTGTTTCTCTTTTTAGCGACCAGCAATAGTCCACTAGCATATGGTCATCCCATCGTCCTTGATACCGAATTTCTATGATTGTCAGATCTTGGTGAAAACGTTCCCCTTGCTCCTCACTGTAGTCACCAAGATTATCTGGGAAATCATCGATGTGGGAGCCCAGGAAATATAATTTTAGATTCATTAAGCAACCTAATGTTTGAAAATTTTTTACCATTTTCTCGACTATTTCTTTTTACTTAGGACTTTTATTATTTCCCAAAAAGTTTGTTGCGACTTCTTTAAAACTAAGCCAAGCAGCTTTTTCAACTTTATTCATTTTAGTAACAAATAATGAATCTTGAAACAATTTTCTTATTTGTGGCCCGTCAAATACGCCTGCCTTAATTTTAGCTTCAGAAAATTTCGGAATTTTTTTATGCAAATATTTGAAACATGGGCCGTTTGTATCTAATGCTCTCGTGAATTGCTTCATAAGTCCAAGCTTAATGTGAAGCGGGGGAATAAGAACTTTTCCTGGATCTACCAGTGGTGGAAACAATACATTATTTTCACCAGGAGTGAACGATTCTCTTGTTGGCCAAATTTTTTTCTTATAATGACGTTCCCTGTCTCTGCTATTTCACAGACATTTATAACAGGGATAAAGTGTAAACCCTGACTGTTGGCCAAGCAATATTGTTACAATTTTCATATCTCCACAAATTTTCCAGTTATGATCAGCATATTTTATTTTTATCAAAAGCTGCTTCATTTTTTCATATTGCTCTTCCATAACTGTGGAATGAGCAATCGGAATGGGAGCGTAAACGTTGGTATTATGCAGCAAAACTGCCTTAATGTTCCGTTTAGAAGAATCAATGAACAGTCTCCATTCTTCAGGATCGTATGAGTTATTTTGAAATTCATCCATTAGACCTTTTACATCGGTACAATATGAAAGTGACAATTCCTCGTCCATTGTGAAATATTTTCGAAATTCTTCATCTCTGTTTCTATAATAAGAAATCGTAGTTTCTGGCTTAAGTAAATGTCTTTTCTTTAAAAAGGAAGCAAGATGCTCTGAACCATCTTTGGATAAGCCTAAATCTCTGACTAGATCACTAAGTTCTGACTGTGATACGAGTATTGGTTCTGGTTTACGGTTGTATGGTAGAAATTCTTTATCTGTGTCACTAGTATATGATAGGTTGTCACTAGAACATTCATTAGTAACAGTGTTTGAATCTTTTTCGACAGTCTCAATGTTTTCGGCATGAACTGATAAGGTGAAATCATTTGTTTCCATAACATCAGCATCAAGTGGTTCAGGAGGCGGATTAGTTTAGTTGGTCTTGTTACTGTCGAAACATCGTTATAAGTAATAGTGCTTTTATTTTTTCGGTTATGCCTAGATACAACATTCATACAAAAGTAGCAATCATTTTCACTGTATGGTCTATTCCATATTGCTGGTCTGGAATATTTAATCGCCTTCTTATTGATGTACAACATTATTTTGCAAGAACTGCAAATGATGTGGGGAACCCAATCTGTATCCTGGTGCTGTATTTCAATGTTAAAACAATCCTTATATAAGGTTTTAATCTTATCCGTTATCGGTGACCCCATTTTACTCAATACGTGTTGAGAGCAAATATAACAAAATGAATCACTGTTTTTATCGCACTTATGAAAAGTCCTTGTACCGTGAGACCGTTTTCTTGTAGCATTATACTCTACATGAGCCAAGTCACCCACACATGAAGAGCTATGGTCGCTGGATGACGACGGCTGCGGGCCCGCTTTCCCACCCTGACCAACCGCCGATACTGGGTTTCCGAGTCCCTGCATCGTAATTCTCTTTCTTCTACCTGCCATGACGGCATCTAAGCCGTTATCCAGGGACTCTGCCGGCTAGTGGAGTAATACCGTTGCCCACCGTCACCACGTGGAGGTGCCCTGTATGCAGGTAGAAGAATAAAAATCGACCGATGAATTTTCTCGGCGTTCAAAATGGCGCGAAAACATCTGCCATCTTGAATTTTGCAAATCCAACCTCAGATTCGTGATCAGCAACCCAAAAAATCCCCGTGTACCAAATTTGGTAAGGATCGGTTGAATTTTAATTTGAATTCGTTTTTGCATTCGAGAAGCACTATATCTGTCTGATTTATTGAGGTTAGAAAGAAAACAGAACTGTATGGCTCAATCTAACCGATAAATATTAGCTTAGCGTGTCCGAATACATATTAATACATCTTTGGATTCATAAAAAAGCTTGAATCAATTTTCTAAGAGTATATTTTTCTTAATTTTTACTAATTTTTACCTATTTTTTGAGGTTAGAAAAAAATTGAGATGTGATGGCGATATTCTGACGTCAGATTCGTGATCAGCGGGCAAAAATACTACGGATCTGATATATCGCATCAAAAGTATACCCCACTTTTTTTTTGTGGGGCTATGTTATCATCGCTTCATCAAACACTATATTTTGGTACTCGACAAGCGTTTTGCTAACCGTGTTCGTGTCATTAGATGCGATGATTGACTAATTCTAAGATTAAAAGCTGTTTTATTTATACTAAAATTATAATTTACTCGGGTGGGATGGTTTAATGCCGATTGAGTAACTAATAAAGGTACTTGTGACGAATAGGCAATCATCTAGACTACTTTTGCCTTTTAAAATATCAGTACTTTAATAAATATTTCCTTTTATTCTTGAAATATCGTATCCAATACGGACGTAGTGCGTTTGCCTGAGGTTGATGCTTTTTGTTTTAAATGTTACACAGATCAAGGCAACCCACAGTTTAATGCCGGTTCCGAACGGCGAAAGTAAGAGAGCTTTACTAGGCATGATACTGGGGGTGGTTTGCATTGCCTGCCTGAGTGATCGTGACATTGTAAAGGTTTTTTTCTTAATTTATTGTTTTCCCAGCCCAGATCCGAACTCGGATCTCCAGAGTAAAAGGCTGATACTTCACACACTACGCTATAGCCGCCATTTTTATTTAACTTGAAATTACGGCAAGATTTAAAGAATATTTCATTCATAGTATGGTAGAAGTATGGCCAGTAGCGATTCTAAATGGACCAAAGCTCTAATGCAGTGGAGACCAAGAGAGACAAAGAGGAGTGTTGGACGACCGCAGGCGCGATGGAGAGACGACATCCAACGACATGCGGGGAAAGAACTGGATTCAGACCGCCCAACAAAGCTCGGCATGGAAATTTCTGGAAGAGGCTTACAGTCCCTGGCCAAATTATTAGACGCACTGTATTTTTTTTTAGTAATTTTATGTTTCTTAAGAGCTTTTATGCAATAATGGTATATTTAAACTACAATATTATTGATTTTTATTTAAAAGAATTATTGTAGACTACATATTTGTATTTATTTTTAACATATGGCAACACTGTGTTGACAAAGTGATACATGAACGTAAACAAGTACAAACCTGTATCAGTCGCGATCGGAATCGAGTCAGGTACGGACGTGTTTCTGTGGCTTTATGGATTGTGATTGTTTGTTTAACAGTTTTATACTACTCAGTTATTAGTTTATTTTGTATGCAGTGTTTTAAAAAAGTAATTGGACTATTTTCATTATGGGTAGAAAAGGCGATCTTTCACCACGTAAAAAAGCTGAAGTGAAGGCCCTTGTGATTGCGAAAACATTTACAAACCGAGAAATATCACGAAGATTGGAGGTTTCTGAAGCTAGTGTACGACGCATAAAAAAGAAAATTGAGTCAGGGAAGGAATTAAGCCCGAAAAGAAAGAAAAGATGCGGTAGAAAACCAATTTTCACTCCACGGTCAGAGAGATGTTTGAAGAAAATTTGTGTAGAAAACAGATTTGCTACCACAAAGGTAATAAAATCACAACTCCAGGATGCTAGCGTAAATGCTTCTGAGCGCACTGTTCGAAGAAAATTGAAAGAATTAGATTTTTAAGACCTGTCGCCCCGCCAGGAAGCCCAAGTTAACAGCTGCAATGAAAGCAAAGCGCCTGAAGTGGGCCAAACAATGGCAAGACAAAGATGTGGACTTCTGGAGATACGTAAGATACAGCAATTTAATCAATAATTGATACATTATTATCATTTTCAGTTAAATAAAGCAAATAAACATGGAAGTTTATATATTTTTCCTAGTTTTGACAGGTCTGCTTCAGTGACGAAAGCACATTCGAAATTTTGCAGAATGCAGTATGTGCGTCGTCGTTATGGAGAAAAGTTTCATCCTGATTGTGTCGTCCCGACGGTTAAACATCCCACCAAAGTGATGATTTGGTCAGTCATCAGCGGCAAGGGCACTGGACGTCTGTACGTCGTCAAAAGAATAATGAGGCAAGATCAGTACAAAGAAGTATTACAAAATCGGTTGATTCCGCAGCTCAGAGAATGGTTTCCAAATGGGGAACCATTCACTTTCATGCATGATGGAGCTCCCTACCACACTGCTCGGTCTGTTAAAGCTTTTTTTGGCAGAAAAAAATATCCCTCTGTTGGATTGGCCGGGTAATAGCCCTGATATGAACCCCATTGAAAATGTGTGGGAGCTGATGAAAAGAGAAGTGGCTAAAGATGTGATTACCAACAAAACCCAGCTCCTAGAAAAGATTATTCATGTGTGGAATCATCATCCTCAATTGCAGAAGACAGTACAATCTTGCATTGATAGCATGCCGCGCAGAATTAAAGCTTTGATAGCGGCTAAAGGTGGTTCAACTAAATATTGACTTTTACTAACATTAATTTCACTTTTCTTTAAAACTTAATAAACTTATGCTTTTCTAAATTAATGCTGTTTTATTTATGTCAAATAAATAGGTAATTGATTGGATAATATAAAAATAAAAAACAAATCAATTTAAAATAATAAAACGGTACAATATCACTCGGTAATTAATATTTTACATGAAATCTTGCAGTGCGTCTAATAATTTGGCCAGGGACTGTATGTCCAGCAGTGGACTTCTACGGGCTAAAGAAGAAGAAGATGTATGGTGGAAGTTTATTCAATCATCGGTCCTGGTGATGTTAATATGGTTAGCAAAATGGTGATAACTGTTGTGTGGGTGCCAAAGATTCCAAAATCTCAAAGTAGATTGCATTAATTGTTGAAAAAAATTATAATTTTCTCCTCGGTTCAACAGCGATGTGGAGTCCGTTTTGTGATTTGAGAACGACTTCTAAGAAATATTTGATATCTTCTGGCTTCTCCCTACATTTGACATTGTGTCTTCTGAAGATGTGCGCTAATAGCACTTTTGAGTTTTGCATGCCGAATTTCTGACCTAAAAAAATAAGTTACGTGGTTAGTTTGTTTTTTTAACTAAGAACAAGGACATTTTTTTATAAGATCCAATGAGAAAAAAAAATTGTTACGGAGTTATAAAATGATCAGTGACTTCACAAAACATACCCCAAATGAGTTATCAAAAATGAATATTTATGATTCGGACATAAACTTGTTTGTAATGGCTAAATAAACTTTCTACAACGTGAGCTTTTATATCATTAGGAAAATTGCAAAAAATTGTCTATTTAAGGCTCTGCCTGCAGTAGAATTAGTATCTTTTATCATTTATATAAGTCCAATGTTATTTAGTCAAGTCGCTAGGGGTTTTGAGCTCTCATTAAATGTTAACAGGCTGCATTTTGGCACACGGGTAGTTTTTTGGACATAGAACACTATAAAAAAAGGTTTGCTAAAATTCGATGTACGCTAAGCCCACAAAATTCAAAATAAAATCAAAAATTAGGTTTTTCGGTAATATCTCGAAAAATAAAAAAGATATCGAAAAAACCAATAGCACCACATGAAAGAGCGGGAAATTTTACAAAAAAATAGTATATAAATTTTTTTTCAGATTTTTTATTAGCGTGAGAATTTATTAAAAATTCGGATAGGTGATTCAAAAAGTGTAGCGCTCGAAGGTTAATCGATATTACTTGTTTTCAAAGTGTAAAAAAATTAAGATTTTTGGAGAGGAGACTTTCAGCTTTCCGATGATACCGTTTTTATTTTTGTTGATTTATAACACAGGGCAACAAAAAAATATTTTTGTTTTGGTGCCTGGGATTTTAGAGCTGATTTTAACTATATTTGGGACGCTAAATCTATACATGCAATCCGTTTTTCTCTATCAGCTCTACTTTTTTAGATACATCAACTTATCTACCAATGTGGTTTTTATTCAGTATATTCATTTATGAGAGTTCTAAAATTATTATATATTCATTAATGTAGGTACAATGGTTTTATTGTCAGTCTGTAATTGAGTAAATTCCAGGTAAATCTATAAATAGTGGAACCATTGCCTATCAGGTACCTGAACTGACCCTTTTAATCACCTAACTCGGGTAAGTCTCGTCAGTTTGTGCGTTCTTACTAATGAGAGTAGATCGAATTCGGCGTGTTATTTTATGTTAAGAAAAGAGTGTTTTTGTGTTATTGAACAGAATTAAAATGAGTTCAAGTTCCAGTTCAAGAAGAAGTTGTGTAAATTAACCTGATGTATTTTGCTATATATGCGGAGAATACATGTTTCAACAAAACAAACTATTACTGACTTTGTAAAGCGAGCGTATCTTGGGTACTTTGGAGTTAAGCTTGGTGATCAGGACAAAACGTGGGCCCCGCATCTCGTATGTAAAACTTGTACAGAGCATTTACGGCAGTGGACTACCGGGAAAAGAAAATGTCTAAAATTCGGCGTGCCAATGGTTTGGAGAGAACCAAAAAAACCACTTCAATGATTGTTATTTCTGTTTAGTAAATACTAATGGAATCAATCGAAATAACCGCAGTAAGTGGACTTATCCCAATTTAGACTCGGCAATACGCCCTATCCCGCACTCAGATGAAATACCGATTCCAGCATTTCATCAGCTACCACATATCTCTGATGACGAATATTTTCCCTCTGATCGCTCTTCTGATGTTAATAAAAGTTTTGATGCTAATGAAACTAACAGTGACTATGAAGGGACGTCATCAGTTCCTCAACGCTTCAATCAAAATGAATTAAATGATCTCACCAGGGATCTCAATTTATCGAAGAAAGCTTCTGAAATACTGGCTTCTAGGTTGAACGACAAAAATTTACTGGAACAAGGAACCAAAATTACCTTTTACCGTACAAGAGAAAAAGATCTGCTACCATTCTTTTCTCAAGAAGACAATCTTGCATTTTGTCACGAAATTAGGGGACTCATGAAAGAAATGGGACTTTCTGAATATATTCCAGATGATTGGCGCCTATTTATTAACAGTTCAAAGCGAAGTTTAAAATGAGTCCTTCTACATAATGGGAATAAATATGGTTCAATACCACTAGCTCACTCAACGAAACTGAAAGAAGAATATAATACCATAGCTTTGGTCTCGCAGAAGATAAAGTATTACGAACATCAATGGATGATTTGTGTAGACTTAAAAATGGTAAACTTTCTTCTTGGGCAGCAAAGTGGTTACGCGAAATATCCGTGTTTCTTGTGCCTCTGGGATAGTAGGGACAAAACACACCACTGGGTTAGAAAAGATTGGCCTCAGAGAGAAAACATGGACGTTGGGGAAAAGAATGTCATTAACGACGCTTTGGTTGAAAGAGAAAAAATCATACTTCCTCCGTTACATATAAAGTTGGGCTTAATGAAGCAATTTGTAAAGGCTCTTGATAAGAATGGGTCTTGTTTTGCATATATAGGGGTAAAAATGCATCAGTTGAGCACAGAAAAACTCAAAGCAGGGATATTTGACGGCCCACAAATAAGACAATTAATTAAGGATCCTGCCTTCATAAATTCAATGAATCAAGTTGAACGAGAAGCTTGGACATCATTTGTTGCAGTTGTAGAAAATTTTCTAGGCAAACATCAAGCTCAAAACTATGTTGAAATGGTTAACAAGATGCTTAATAGTTTCAAATCCTTAGGGTGCAATATGAGTATTAAAATACACTATTTACACAGCCACTTAGACCGTTTTCCAGAAAATTTAGGAGACATGAGTGAGGAACAAGGTGAAAGATTTCACCAAGATATTAAAGTTATGGAGGACCGCTACCAAGGAAGATGGGACATGCACATGATGGCAGATTACTGCTGGAGTTTAAAAAGGGACTGTTTAAAAAAACATTCAAGAATGTCGCGGAAAAGAAGCTTTCCAAGTGTTGAGTGACTATTTCATTTCTTCAATGTTTTTTTTTTGTTTGTAAGTACGACATAATATTGTATTTTGTATAACTAAAATAAAAATTTCGTATCTACTTTTGTTTACTACACTTACGGATTTGAGTTACAATAATGTAACTTATATTTCTCTAAAATTGTATATCTTAAAAATTTGAGCTCCTAGGTACAAATGAATACGTTATTTGAATTCAGGACATCAAACTGATATAGAATCAGCTCAAAAAACCTCGACACCAAAACAGCTGTTCCCCTGTGTAATGTGTAAAATTTAAAACGATGTTATTGTTCACATAATCTTAACGGGCATACAGTAAATTACAAATATTTAGTAAAACATAGTATTGAAAAAAAAATCCTCCTGCATATATCATTATTGCACCGTAAGTTTTAATACAAGAATAATTAAAATACCCACATTGTCTGTGTTATTTAAAAATTGAGTTATAACATATGAAAATTTGTTTGCTATAGTACGTCGCCGGCAATTTTACCTTCAAAGCAGAACGAAATGGTCAGAAAAAGACAATTTTTTTTTAGTTATAGCTAAAAAAGTATACTTGATATTAGAAAATTATTAAAAACATAGAAAAACTTTACCTTTTTTTACAATTTTGCTCTTAAAAAAAATGATACAAACATATTTTTGCTTATTTATTAATACAACTTACGAGGCTGGTTTGAAAAGTCCGTGCAAAAATAAAAACTACTTATGTGTTTGGGGTAAACCTTTTTTTTTATTTTTCGACATAGTCTCCTTTTAGGCTTATACACTTCGTCCAACGATGTTCTAGTTTGTTGGTCCCTTCCGAATAATAGGATTTCAAAATCTGCAACAGTCTGCAAAATATCCATTAGTGTCTGCAATCACCTCCTCGTTTGAATAAAATCTTTGTCCCGCCAGCCATTTCTTCAAATTGGGGAACAAATAGTAGTCCGAGGGAGCCAAGTCTGGAGAATAGGTGGGATGTGAAACGAGTTGGAATCCTATTTCCATTAATTTTGCGACCACAACTGCTGAGGTGTGTGCTGGTGCGTTGTCGTGATGGAAAAAGACTTTCTTGTGGGCCAATCGCGGGCGTTTTTCTTGCAGCTCGGTTTTCAAACGGTCCAATAACGATGAATAATATTCACCTGTAATAGTTTTACCCTTTTCCAGATAGTCGATGAGGATTATCCCTTGCGAATCCCAAAAGACAGTCGCCATAACCTTTCCGGCCGAAGGAACGGTCTTCGCCTTTTTTGGTGCAGATTCCCCCTTGGTAACCCATTGTTTAGATTGTTGTTTGGTCTCAGGAGTGTAGTAATGTATCCATGTTTCATCCACAGTGACGAAACGACGCTTAAAGTCCTCCGGATTCTTCTGGAACAGCTGCAAACCATCCTTGCAACACTTCACACGATTCCGTTTTTGGTCAAGCGTGAGCAATCGCGGCACCCATCTTGCGGATAGCTTTCTCATGTCCAAATGTTTATGCAAAATATTATGTACCCGTTCAGTCGAGATGACCACAGCACTAGCAATCTCACGCACCTTAACTCTTCTGTCATCCATCACTATATCATGGATTTGATTTCTGGAGTCGTAACCTCCACAGGCTGTCCAGAACGTTCAGCGACACTTGCGCCCATATGGCCAGTCCGAAAATTTTGAAACCACTTATAAACTGTTCTAATCGAAGGCGCAGAGTCACCATAATGTTTATCAAGCTTCTCTTTAGTCTCCTGAGGCGTTTTGCCTTTCATAAAGTAATGTTTAATCACCACACGAAATTCTTTTTCGTCCATTTCTTGAAAATCACTCAACTTCCTTGATTCACACGAATGCCAAACACAAAGAAATAGACCAATATGGCTGAAACTTGGTGTGCGTTCATTCAAGAGATGCTACTAACTAAACATGACCTCGATGGTGCCATCTCTCGGACTTTGCACGGACTTTTCAAACCAGCCTCGTAAACTTAAAATAAAAAAATATATTTAAAGGTAGTAAATAAAAGATAAAAGTCTATTGGTTACTGAAAACACAAACATTCTAAATTACTCGAAGAAATTAAATGAATCACGTACTCTCTGGCCATCATACTGGATCCGCCATTTTTAGTGTTCCATACGGAACACCTATAAGATTACTTCGGTGTCTGTCTATCCATCTGTCTGTCACACCCGATTTTCTCCGAAACTATTTGTCATAGAAAGTTGAAATTTGGTAATAATATAGGACTTGCTGGCCTCATCAGAACCACGTAGTTTTGAAAGTTAAATTTCGATTTTTAAGGGTTAGTTTTGGAGGGTGAAATCGGAAGTAAAAAAAAAAAAAATTACTAGATCGTTGAGTGTGGTGTCAAATGAAAGCTTGTGAAAACACGAGTAATATATATATATATATATATATATATATATATATATATATATATATATATATATATATATATATAAATTTGATTGGTTTTTCTTGGGTACTTAGGTTCTTTTGGAAAATACAAACTAGTTTATTTGACGTTTCGCCTTATTTTTTTAGGCATTTTCATTTAATACTCATTCTAAAATTAGAAATACATGCAATACATGACAAGCCAACGGACGAAAAAGATGCCATTAGAGCTGAAATAACTAACTTAATTACTAATCATAAAACCAAAATAAGACACAAAAATATAAAAGTCAACCAATTACAACAAAATATCAAAAAACACTTACGTCGTACCAAACAATTTATCAAAGACAATCCCCAAATTATAGTTCTTAAACCTGATAAGACAAATAAAACCATCATAATGAATAAAACAGAATACGATGAAAAAATGGAAAATATATTAAATGATACAGATACTTATAAAAAAATAAATAGTGACCCAACAAATGTATATCAGAAGAAAAATAACACTTTAATAAAGAATTTACTGAATGAAAAAGAACTAGACGAAAGAAAAATCTAATGATAAGCAATGCTGTGACACCTAAAATTTATGGCTTACCCAAATTACACAAACAAGGTACCCCGTTAAGACCCATTGTTTCATGTATACAGTCGCCATTATACAATTTATCTGCCAACTGTTTATCCAACATAACCGATAAAATGAACATTTTATTAAAGATTCTTTCGACTTTAAAACTCTCATCGACACAGTGAGAATTCCATCGAATTATAAACTTTTATCGTTTGATGTAACATCCCTGTACACGAATATTCCAAATGAATTAGTTAAAACCGTTATTAATGAAAAATGGAAACTACTACAAGAACACACAACAATTTCAAAAATAAATTTTCTGGACGCCATAGATCTCACATTGAACACCAACTATTTTCAATTTAAAAATAGATTTTATAAACAAATCGACGGTTGTGCCATGGGTTCCCCCATTTCATCAGTCATTGCTCAGCTAGTAATGGAATACCTGGAAGAACAGGTCATTAAAAAACTAAAAGGTAACATTTTGTTTTTCAAGAGGTTCGTAGATGATTGTTTATTAGCAGCCCAAAATGATAAAATTACCGAAATTCTATACAAATTTAATAGCTTCCACAAAAAATTACAATTTACATCAGAAATTGAAAAGGATGGTAAAATAAATTTTCTGGACCTGACTCTTATCAGAAAGCAAGATAAAATCCTTACAGAGTGCTACCCAAAACCTTCTTGGTCAGGGAGATATTTGAATTTTCACTCTAATCATGCAATGTCCCAGAAAATCAGCGTTATAGTGGGCCTAACAGACCCAGCAATAAAATTGACTTCCCCTGAACTAAGACCAGATGCGCTAAAAAAAAGTAAAAACGGAGAATATACAAGTTTTATAATAACTCAAAAAACACCAAAAATTGTAAACGAAACTGTAATAAATTTTTACCACTTCCTTATATAAAGGAACTTTCTGATTACCGCCAGTTCTGGATGGTTTGACCGCTGGAAAAAACGGTACGGTGTACGACAACTGACTGTATGTGGTGAAAAACTTTCTGCTGATGTGTCATCAATTGAGAAGTTTAAGCAGAACTTTAAAAAGCAAATTGAAGATTGTGGATACACATGTGATCAAATTTACAACTGTGACGAAACTAGTCTGAATTATAAAATGCTTCCATCAAAAACATTGGGATCTCGACAGGAAAAATCAGCTCCTGGGCACAAACGAAGTAAGGAAAGATTAACTATAACGGTATGTCCCAATGCATCTGGCAAGCACGAAATCCCACTGATGGTGATTGGCAAGTCTGCACGTCCAAGAGCTTTAAAAGACATCTCACCCAAAGCCCTACCAGTCTATTACAAAAGTCAGAAGAGCGCATGGATGGATGCGACCTGGTTTGAAAAAGAGTTCGTGCCATCTGTGTAACATTCATTTTTTCCTAGATTTTAAGAGTATGTAATGTTACTGATTTTTCGCTTTATATTGTACTTCTTTTCATCTTTGTATCGAGCAGTGTATTTCGCAGACCGCTCGTGGTACAAGGTGCAGTGCGGGTTTCCGACCGAATCTATCGAATTCATAGTACGCCGGGATTGGTCAAATGTTTGTTTCCGGAGTTTGGTTCCGGCGTCGCCATTTTAGAGACAGAGTTCTCACGGTTTATTTAAGGGTCCGGAGAGCGCGGATCTAGGCTTACTTCCATCGAGCCGCCGAGAAGGCTTATTTCCAACTAGCCGCCGAGAGGCTTTTTTTTCATCGAGCCGCCGAGAAGGCTTATTCTCATCAAGCCGCAACCAGGCTTTGCCCATCAAGCCGCAGTAGAGGCTTCTGGCAATATTTACGAGAGCCAAATTAAGTACGAGTTTTTAACGTAAAGCCGTAGTGGGCTTAGTGTGTTTTTTCTACGTGGAGTAGCCGAAGTAGGCTCTTCTCACCGTGAAGCCATACTAGAAAATAAGTGATGGAATGTGTGAAATCGGTTTTGTGTTCAATTTAAGGCCAGGAAGCCCGTAGGAAAACCGTAAGTCACCAGAACATACATCAGTAGATCTATTTCCCGCAAATAAGTGTTATAACAGCAATTTGAACTGATAAATCGTGAAGTGAATATCACGACTCTTTGATTTCGGGTGTAGTAAAGTTTTGGAAGTAAAATGTCTGATTTAGGAACTCTAATTTTAATAACTACTGTTTAGGCTAGAATTTTTGTAATTCTTAAAACTGCAAGGGTTGGAACTTTTATTTTAAAATCATGAATAAATTTTCTTTTTGTTGGTTAAAGCTAGTGTTTCACTGTACATCTATCTTTCTTTTCAGGATAAGAAGGGTTGTACTAGACTAATTCTTTTTAGTAATAACTGTATACCACTTCAGTGTTTTTTCATTTTTTTAGCTGAAGTTAGATCCTTTCTATTTTAAAATGAATGGTGCCCCAAAAAAAAAAAATAGTACAAATAAAGTTTTTAACCCTAAAAAAAAAAAAAAAAAAAATAATTCCAAAAAGACGTACAACAATTATCTCTTACCCATATTTCTCTACCAAGGAAAACTGAGCTAGTGTTTGTTTAATTTCTTTAGTTCTTTTAAAATCATTATTCACTCAATACCTTCTCAGAAATTAAAAAAGGGCTGCAAGAAGTGCGCCTCAAAGTGCCTGAGGGCAAGTTAACAGGTTACAAAATGGCGCCCAACGTGGGGCTTTTGGAATTTCATTTTTTTAAAGGGTTCAGTGTACTAGCTTTCGAACAAAGTAAAAGCTCTAACTTTTCAGATATTTTTTATTTCATAAGGTTTATTAAACGAAACTACATTATAGCAATAAGACAAAAGCAGGAAATTTGAAGGATTATTTATTTCAATTTATCTGATGGTGGTATAGATATTTGAAATTTTGTTAATTGACTCTAATTTAAGTGATCCCTGCTTTTTTCTTAAAAGCTAGCTTTATAGTTCAGATTGGCGGATGTGCTGGTCTACTTTAATTTTTGCACTGTTAGATTTATTTTGCGGTTAACTGAAGAAAAAATTGTACGTTTTTTCTCACCTATATTTTGCATGAATATTAAAAAATACTTTGTTGATACGAAACGGTATTTGGAGATTTTTTTGTTGAAAATTCTTAACATATTTAGTAAAGGAATTTTAATAGAAGGCAATACTTTTTTTGGAAATTGTTGAAGATTTTTTAAATGTTTGGTAAAGAAGTTTACATATTTTAGTTGTCTTTACATATTTCTTATTTTGACTATTGGGAGCAAAGGAAAAATATTTTTACGACTTTTTTAAACAATTCTTTTAAATCTAAATACATTTATCATGGAAGCCTTCAATCTTAAAGTCAATCACCTACTGGAATATGAATTGGACTATGAACTGAAAATCCGTCGTACTTTCTCAGAACGTCCGGTCGCGGATAAAAGAAAGATTCTAACGAGGATCTTAAGTAAAGAAATATTCCAATAGATCAGATTGGACTAAATGGTTACAAAAAGTTTCTGATTTTTTTAAGTCTAATAAAAATTCTCCTTCTCAAGTTAAAACTCCTGCTTCTCCAAATGGTCACATGTCTCCTTTATTCGTGCATAAATATTTAGATAACAGACCGCATATCAAGATAAATCTATTAGGTGTCCATTTCTCGGCTTTATTTGACTCTCGTGCAAATACCTCCGTTGTAGGTCAGAATGGTATTAAAATTTTAAGTCGTTCAAGTATAAAAATATGCCATGTCAAAAATAGAAGTGTCACCACTGCAGATGGCAGCCGTCTAAAAGTTTTAGGTACGGTTGAGTTGCCGCTAGTCTGCAATGGTCATTGTTTAGTAATCTCTGCTCTAGTAGTACCTTCTCTATCACATACTTTGGTTTTAGGATGTGATTTTGCACAAAAATTCGGAATTTTAGTAAATTTTAAAGATAATTCGTGGTATCCACAGTCCCTAGAAGTCAATTCTCATCCAAGTTTTAAAGATTGTTATTCAGAAAGTTCTATAGAAAACCTTTCCTCGCGTCTATGTACCCTAGATGATCTCTCGCGGACGGAACGCTTAAAGGCAGAAAACGTAATAAGCTCTTTCAAGGAAATAAGTAGTAAAGATAGGTTAGGCCGAACGAATAAAATCACCATGTCTATAGATACGGCTGATGCCAGTCTCCGTACATGTCAAAAGTATTAAATAAGGAGTTAGACGAAATGTTGAAACTCGGAGTGATATCGTCTATGCTTTGACGGAAGAAAGCTCAACGAGGTCAGCAAATTTGATAACTATCCATTACCAAACATCGACAGAATTTTGACATCACTCAGGAATGCTAAGTATGTATCCTCGATAGACCTTAGAAAGGCTTTCTGGCAAATTCCTTTAGACAAATCCTCTAAGGAAAAGACCGCTTTTGCAGTAGTAGGCCGAGGTCTATTTCAGTTCGTCACTATGCCGTTTGGTCTAAAGAACGCTGCTCAAACTCAGCAACGTTTAGTGGACGCTATATTTGGTCCGAAATATGAGTCACATATTTTTACCTATCTCGATGATATTTTAGTAACATCGGAAGACTTCGAATCGCATATTCGCTTACTTAAAGAAGTAAAAGATAAATTGAAAGAGGCCGGACTGACGATAAATTTGAGCAAATGTGATTTTTTCAAAACTTCTCTAAAGTTTATAGGCTATATTGTAGGCTCAAATTCCTTGCGTACCGATCCGGATAAAGTAGCAAGCATGGTTAATTATGCGAGACCTACTAATACTACGGAAGTTAAGCGTTTCGTAGGAATGTGTTCATGGTATAGACGTTTTATTGAGAATTTTTCTACCCTGTTGTCGCCTATTAATGATCTTTTGAAAGGACGAAAAAAAAAGGACAATCGATAGATTGGACAAAGGCAGCCGAAGAATCTTTTATAAAGATAAAGAGCTATTGGTTTCAGCTCCAATTTTATCCCAACCAGATTTTTCCCAACAGTTTTATATTTCTAGTGATGCTTCTAATACCGGTTTAGGGGGCGTCCTAACACAGAAAATCAATGGTGAGGAAAGAGTGATAGCGTATGCCAGTAGAACTTTATCAAGGCTGAACGTAACTATTCGGTTGTTGAAAAAGAATGTTTAGCAGTACTCTTTAACATCGAAAAGTTTCGACCTTACATAGAAGGTGTTCCTTTCACGGTCATAACAGATCATTATAGTTTATTGTGGCTTAATTCTATTAAAAACCCTAGTGGCAAACTAGCGCGTTGGGCGATTAGGTTGAGACAACATACGTTTAATTTAATTCATAGAAAAGGAGTCCACAATGTTATTCCTGACGCTTTGTCAAGAATCCCAGATCATACAGTGGACGAAAACAGTCTTAATGCACAGATTGGCGTAAGAATTGATACAGTAGACATAGATCGTATAGATCCATGGTACGATAATTTACGGCAGCAAATTAAAGAATTTCCTGAAAATTTTCCGCAGTGGAAAGTGGAAAATAATTTCGTGTACAAGTTTATCCAAACCAGTTGCCTTTAAAAGTTAATGTACCCGAGTGGAAAATACTAGTTCCTAAACCACAGAGAGAGGAAATTATAGACATGTGTCACACTCCTCCTACTTCTGGTCATTTTGGTTTTTTATAAAACTCTTCACAGGGTTCAGGAACAGTATTATTGACCAAAAAATGCGTTTTGATATCTTAAAGTTTGTGAGGACTTGTGAAGTATGTGGAGCGCAGAAATCTCCAAATACACTACCTATGGAACTGATGGGAAAAGAGAAAACGGTTAATTACCCTTTTCAAGTCATAGCAGCTGATCTAGTAGGCCCATTCCCACGTTCAAAAAAGGGAAATAAATGGCTTCTCGTGGTTTCTTGCTGGTTTACAAAGTATACCATGCTATTTCCTTTGAAAAGCTCTAAAGCAGAATATATAGCGAGAATTTTGGAAAATGATGTCTTTCTAATCCACGGTGTTCCATCGCTCTTGATATGCGATTACGGTACTCAGTTTACCTCTAAGAGTTTTAAGAGCTTAAGTGAAACTTATGGTTTTAACATCCGTTTTAATCCCGTGTACACCGCAAGACACGAAGTAACAGGTTTACACCGTCTTTCTTAGTTTACGGCAGACATATACCTCTATCCGGATCGTATTATAAAAATTTAGATTTGGATGTCAATGTTGACGGCGAAATAATTCCGGGTAACAGGGGTGCGTACGCCGAAAATTTAAAGAGTTTAAAAGATATTTTCACCGACGTGCGTAGTAGGACATATAAGGCTTATGAACGGAACAGTAAGTCTTACAACCTTAGAAAAAGGGATTTTTCCTTTAAAATAGGTGATCACGTTTGGCGAAAAAATAAAATTCTTTCCAGCGCAGCTGATAAATTCACATCTAAGTTGGTACCTAAGTATGTGCATTGCGTGATAAGAGAAAAGATTTCAGATTTAGTTTATGGTTTAGTTAATTTAGATGGGACTAAAGTAGGACAATGGCATATTAAAGACTTAAAACCATTCAATGAACCTAACCCTAGTGAAAGTTTGTCAGAAGAAGAATAATTTATATTTACATTATCTTAATTGTTAAACTTTAGTTTTTTTGATGTTGCTCTGTAGAGGTGACGACCTCGTTTTTTTTTGACTGTTATAAAAGTTGAGCAGAGTAGAGCTCACTTTTATAATTTTTTGCTAAGGTTTTGGGTACTGATCATATCCAAACTTAGGTTGATTGTGGTTGATGTTTAGCATCGACTCAGTTTTAGCGAGCTTGCGAAAGAGTCACACTCAGGATATATCATATGACTGGTATGTCGGTGGCCGCGGGATTTGATTTGCTTATGACCCCAAAGAATATCCAGTTCTTGACACTTGGAAGCGAAATTTTGATTAGAGGCAATCCAAAGTGATCTTGAGTTTGGACAAGCGCAAGATGGAGCTCGCGTGGTATGATGTTGAGTCAAAAGATTTTATGAGCAATTTCAAAGTTTGTTCCACGAGTGGGTGTATTTCTATTACCTCAGTGGTATATTTTGGGTGCAATTAAGAGTAAATTGATTTTGGTTTATCCAGTAAGTTTAAGACTTGGATTAATTTGATTTAGATCTTCTTCTGAATTGACAAACTGAGGGTATTTTCTATTCTTCTCAGGGCCGTTTAAAACGTTACCTTTGAGTCACAAATTTTTTTAAAAATTTTTTTGCATAGACTCATAGGCGTCTGATGAGTTTTTTCGGTATACTATCAGATTGATAGGAAATTGAAGTCCTGCAGGAGAACTAAAGGCTGATCATTTACAGGAGATGAGAGCAGAGTAAGACAGTCGTTTCACAAAGAAATGATCAAAATCTGATACCGAGATGAGAACCTTGTCAAGAGAGGCTAAGCGCAGTGAAGGAAGATTCCTAACCGAATTTTCAGATTTTCACCAGATAATCTAGAAGTTTGGGCTGACAGAAAACGGTTATGCCTGATACCTGTAGCAGTTTCTTCTAGAGGCTATGTCTAGGAAGACGATTAACACCATGATCGAATATTTTAGCTGTCAACGATGTTTTCTTCTTGTTTCTGATTAAGCTGGAAAAGCTCTTGTCGTCCTTCGAAAGTTTTGTTGCATTGCCACCGAAATATTGAGAAATTTTTGCTTCATGTAGCTTTTTAAGCTCATTTTCGTTTTTTGGAAATTTCCGTTTGAAGCTTGGTTAAGTTAACCTTGTAAACCTTTTAGGTTGTATCCCATGAGTTATCTGTTTTTACAGGCTGTGATGCACCGGGTGCTAACAGATGCCGTTACGACGTTTGGCAGGGAGTTAGTCTTCCTGAGGAACAGACTGATTGGAAGGGTAGTCTATGGGGGGCGAACGTTTGACCTTTGGGACCTTTAGAGGTTTTGTTACTCAATGGTTATTTCTATTTGAGCCAGAGGAGAGCCTAGCTACTGTAGTCGACCTCAGCTCCAATTAGCCTATTAGTGGTGACAGGCTGTTGGCAGTAGTGTGTTTCGGAACACCCTATTGATTAATTTTTTTTGACTTATGGTGGTGTGGTAGACACCGTTTTAGTTTAGTGGATGCTATAATCTACTCCCTTTTGTTGGTGGACACCAGGGTCACCATTTCCGTATTTTATTGTCTCCACCTTTCAGTATATCGTGGTGAGGTGTTTGTCTCCGGTTATGTGGGATGGATTGAATGTTTTTCGTTGTTGTTCCAGGGCGAGACCAGTACCCGAGGGTTCTTCATGCAACTTGAAGAGGCGCAATGCTGGTTAAGTTTTATATCTCTGTGTAGCCCCCTGAAGAATGACGGAGGGCGTTTTTTCCGGCTCATGTTTCTAGGCAGATTTACCACTTTGATGCGATGTGCCGAAGATTTGTTTAGCTTTTGCTAAGAGCTTTCACCAAGCTTGATATGGAGTTATCATGACCAAGAGTTTGGGATTTGAACTCCTGTATATGTTTCTGTATATATTTCGGTGTGTATTGGTTGCCTGAGGGCATGTGCTCAAAATGTGTGATTTTGAGTCGTTTTGTTTATGGACTCCTATACATAAAATTGTGATTTTAGGGAGGTCCTATTTCGAGACTTGCTGTCTCATATAGTTATTTTGGGAATGTTTCCTTGAATGTTAGTTGCGCGCGGACTAATCATTCTGTTCTTAGTGAACATTGCTTTTTGAAGCAGGATCATTCAGTTTAGTGAATTTTAGCTTTTATAGCTATTTACTGTGTTTAGGGTGAATTTTAGCTTTTATAGCTATTCACTGCGCTTATAGTGATATTGTTAGCTTTTTATAGCTGCTCACTATGTTAATGGCGAGATTGTTCTTTTAGAACGCAGACTTTGTGTAGTCGAGGACTATTTACAGAGTGTTTTCTTGGCGAGGAGCCGAGGTTTTTTCTGGCGATATACCAGAGTGTTTTCTTGGCGAGGAGCCGAGGTTTTTTTTTTGGCGATGTACCAGAATGTTTTCTTGGCGAGGAGCCGAGGTTTTTTTTCTGGCGATATACCAGAGTGTTTTCTTGGCGAGGAGCCGAGGTTTTTTTCTGGCGATATACCAGAGTGTTTTGTTGGCGATCAACCAGAGCGTTTTCCCTGGCGATTTTTGCATGTCTGGATGTCTCAGGACGTCGACATTGCGCGATAGAGCGTTTTCCCTGGCGATTTTTGCATGTCTGGATGTCTCAGGACGTCGACATTGCGCGATGTAGCGTTTTCCCTGGCGATTTTAGCATGTCTGGATGTCTTAGGACGTCGACATTGCGATGTAGAGTGCGATTATTTTCTGAGTGCGACTAGTAGTGATACTAGATTTGGAATGTTCTCTTAGCGATGAGCTAGAGCATTGAGGGGCGATTTTTCCCGAGCGTTTGTCTGAAGTTTCATCCAGATGTTTTTTCTTAGCCTTGTGCTAAATGGTCTTACAAGACTTTCTCCTTTTAGTGTTAGTGTTAGCACTAGAATCATTTTTTTATTTTTCTTTATTTAAGAATTTTTCTAAATTTCTTTTGATGAAATAGAAAATTTTCTGACAATCCTTAAACTATTTTAAGGGGGGTGTTCATATTTGGTTTCAGTTTATTCTTTTGATTTAGGCAAGAGTCTAGACAAAGTTATTATTATTTTTTGTTTTGGTAACAATAATAGAGCTGATTCTTTTATATAAGAAGACCGCTATTGTTACTCTGGACAGGTATTTCTTATGTTCATGCAAAGGATTTTTATTTACTTTTTGATGTACTTAACCTTAGTGCTTAATTAAGTTAAGTCTAGTTATAAGATTCTTGTGATCATGCAAAGATTTTCATTTGGTTTTCATTGTACTTAATATTAGTGCTTAATTAAATTAAGTCTAGTAGTAAGGTCCGAAGATTGTAATTTTGTTTTAAGTTTTGACCTTAGTATTAAGTGACAATGTAGCACTTTGTACCTTTTTTTTGATGAATAGGCTTAGTTTAATAGACTAGTGTAGTCTATATCTTTTTGGAAGGGGGTAAATGTAACATTCATTTTTTCCTAGATTTTAAGAGTATGTAATGTTACTGATTTTTCGCTTTATATTGTACTTCTTTTCATCTTTGTATCGAGCAGTGTATTTCGCAGACCGCTCGTGGTACAAGGTGCAGTGCGGGTTTCCGACCGAATCTATCGAATTCATAGTACGCCGGGATTGGTCAAATTTTGTTTCCGGAGTTTGGTTCCGGCGTCGCCATTTTAGAGACAGAGTTCTCACGGTTTATTTAAGGGTCCAGAGAGCGCGGATCTAGGCTTACTTCCATCGAGCCGCCGAGAAGGCTTATTTCCAACTAGCCGCCGAGAGGCTTTTTTTTCATCGAGCCGCCGAGAAGGCTTATTCTCATCAAGCCGCAACCAGGCTTTGCCCATCAAGCCGCAGTAGAGGCTTCTGGCAATATTTACGAGAGCCAAATTAAGTACGAGTTTTTAACGTAAAGCCGTAGTGGGCTTAGTGTGTTTTTTCTACATGGAGTAGCCGAAGTAGGCTCTTCTCATCGTGAAGCCATACTAGAAAATAAGTGATGGAATGTGTGAAATCGGTTTTGTGTTCAATTTAAGGCCACATAAATTTTTGAACAGAAACCGTCTTCCTATTAAAGCAATTTTGTTAATGGATAATGCCCCCCCTCACCCTGGAGAAGGACTTCATGTGGGCGAAATCGTTGTAAAATTTTTTCCTCCAAATGTAACCAGCATAATGCAACCAATAGATCAAGGCATCCTCGAAAACATTAAAAAAAAATTATAGGCGTTTATATCTTAAACATCTGTTAGAATACACAGAAAAGGAGGATATTATCAATGGGATGAGAAAGGTTACAATGAAAAATGTTATTTATTAGGTAAGTCAAGCTTGGGATTCTGTGCGTACTACCACTATTCAAAAATCTTGGTCAAAAGTTATTGATTTTGAGGACTATAATGACAGTGGGAAGCCATGGAGAAATATCCTGTTCAAATTTTGACAGCGAGATAGAAGAAAAAGAAAAAAGTTTATTTGAATTAATGCAAAAATTGAAAGGATGTGAAAATATGACAAGAGAAGATGTTGTTGAATGGATTACAGCAGATGATTTAGAAGAAGAAATGAGTATTTAAGAAATAACGAGTGCCTGTCAGGAACCCGAAAAATCAGATGACGATGATGATGACGAAGCGGCGGTGGATGATCAGTCTTCCACTAAGTTCTCTCATCAAGAAGGTTTTGCTTCTTTGGAAAAAAGCTTTGAGGTATATCGAACAACAACCAGAGGCAACCCCAGCGGATTTGCTTCTTCTTAATAGATGGAGAAACATTGCAGCGAGAAAAAGAAGATGCAATATGAAACAGAAGCGCATAGATACCTATTTCACCGTTTTATAATGTATGTACCTATTTATATGTTAAAAACGTTAATACATCGGTTTAAAATATTGGTATTTTTTTAATGAATAAAAAACAAATCCGGATTATCCGAGTTTTCAATTATCCGAGGAGGGTGCCCCCACGTTACCTCGGATAATCGGGGTTCTACTGTATTTCATTTTTAAGGTTAGAAGCAGAATGAAGGTATTCACTCACATAGAGCTATTTTTTACGGATAGAAAAAAAGATGGTGACGTAGTTTAGTTTCGGAGTTCTTGGTGTAAAGATCTTAGGATTAGGATAAGTTGGGTTTGGAGTTCTTCCATCTGAAATACTGAAATGATGGAGTAAAACAAACAACGGCATATATTTAGCGACCGAAAATAAATATACAGAGCACAGATTCATAGCATTTTACTTAGTTTACATACGGAATTTAATTTGTAAGCTCTAGGCTTAAATATTTTTTATCAATTAAGTTATCTAGGTGTGAATCTTGATATTTATTTTGGTGATTTTACTTATGTAGTTTTGAGATTATAAATGATTTCTTAAAATGACCTGACATTTTAAATTGCGCTCCCTTTTTTTGTGGAAAACATTACTAATCTTTGACAATTGTCATCAGGAAGTATTGAGGTTTCGTCATGGATCGAGCAACGCATAGAAATTGTCAAAAATTGAATACAAAAATGGTTGAAAATTTTGCAGAGATGATTCGAAAACTTTGAACGTCTTTTGGTCATTATAACGCACCATCTTGCAACACTGTGGTGTAGTTAACCAAAAAATTTGAGGTTAGTTGTTCAATTCTGACCGCGAAAAGCAGTGGCCGTCCTCGTACCGGCCGGTCGAATGAAAACATAGCCGCAGTGTGCAGCGAATTTTTATGAAATATCTGCATTTGCAGGCTTACAAGATCTAATTGACACAAGAACTGCAGCCAGCAGACCATTGCCAGCGCCGTACATTCGCCAGTTGGATATTGGACCATCAACAAATCGATGGTGATTTTTCGAAGAAACTCATTTTCAGCGATGAGGCGCATTGTCAACTTAGTGGCTACGCAAATAAATAAAACTGTCGAATTTGGGGGACCGAAAATCCACAAGTGATCCAACAGTTTCCCATGCATCCACCACGAGTCACTGTTTGGTGTGGATTTTGGGTTGGAGGAGTACTTTTTCGAGAATGCTACTGGAAATGTTGTTACCGTCAATGGTGTTCGTTATCGTGAGATGATAACCAACTTTTTATGGAATGAATTAAACGGCGTGGACTTGGAAGACATATTCTTTCAACAAGATGACGCAACCTGCTACAATGCGGGCGAAACAATGCAGTTATTGCAGGTGAAGTTTCATGGTTGCGTTTATCTTGCGCCGCGGCGATGTGAATTGGCCACCAAGATCGTGAGATTTGACGCTATTGGACTTCTTTCTTTGGGGTTTTCTAAAAGGAAAAGCGTATGTCAATGATTCACAGACCATTCCAGAGCTTAAAGAAGAAATTAGTCGCACCATTAATGAAATTAGTCCGCAATTATGCCAAAATGTTATTGAAAAAGAGTAAACGTTTGCACATAGGGTCGAGGCGGCCATTCATCGGATATTGTGTTCCACACATAACCTCCATGTTTGTACCTTATATTAAAATAAAAACATTCGTACTTTTCAAATAAATAATACGTTTTGTTAATAAATTAAAATGTCAGGTCATTTTGAGGTTATATTTCTTTGATTTACGAAAAAAAACTAGACGTGCTGGGTCGAAACGGAAAACGGATTCGTTTTCAGCGACCAGATATACGTACAGGACACCTTTCCTTGTTTGAGTAAAAAAAAAATGTGGTCCTGTGTTGTCAATAATTTTTGTTCACACCTTATGGAGAATATTTCAGAATTTTTTTCGACTTTTTTTGATTACTATTCTTTGAGATAGGGTGGGGGACAGCGATTTTTGGCATTTGTAGGAAAATAAATATTACATCGTATATAGTTTCGAACTCGTGTTTTCGCAAACTTTCATTTGACACCTCACTTGATGTCTTGAATTTTTTTTTTCACTTTCGATTTCTGCCCCAAAATTTAACTTTCAAAACTACACAGCCATGATTAGCTCAACAACTCCTATATTTGCAACAAATTTGAACTTTCTTCAATTTTTTGTACGGTACGGAACAGTAAAAAGAAAAAAAATACCAGTCAAGTGCAAGTTGAACTTGCGCGCAAAGGTAATGCACTCGTGATAATTTTCGTTCAATCTACACTCCGTAGAATTCTTTCAAAATTTTTTGATAAGTACTTTTCTAGATAAGGCGGGTAGACAGCGATTTTTCGCGATTTTTAAAAAATAATACAAAGAAAAGTGCGCGCAAGTATTACATTATATATATATATATATATATATATATATATATATATATATATATATATATATATACGAGTATATATATATATATATATATATATATATATATATATATATATATATATATATATATATATATATATATATATATATTTTACTCGTGTTTTCACAAGCTTTCATTTGACACCACACTCGTTTACCTAGTAAAAAAATTTTTTTTTCACTTCCGATTCCACCCCTCAACACTAACCCCTTAAGTCAAAAATTAACTTTCAAAACTACATGGCTCTGATGATGCTATCAATTCCTATATTATTGCCAAATTTCAACTTTCTATGGCAAATAGTTTTGGAAAAAACGGGTGTGACAGACAGGCGGACAGACAGACACCGAAGTCATCTTATAAGTGTTCGGTACGGAACACTAAAAAACCGGTCAAGTGCAAGTTGAACTTGCGCAATTAGTGTTCCGTACGTTGATTGCTTTTAAAATAAAAAATTTTGTTACGGAGGTATAAAATGATCAGTGACTTCACAAAACACACCCCAAATGAGTTTTCAACAAAGTTTTGGTAGTTCAATGGTGCCCAATGCTATTCGGAAATCGAAATTAAACAATACTATGCACACTGCTTCAGCAAGAGGAATTCGAGAAGGAGATACCTTATTCCCACAACTTTTAATAGCAACGTTGGAATATGCATTTAAAACTTTGAACTGGGATAATGTAGGCATTAGTGTAGATGGCGAATATCTGAATCATCTTAGATTCGCGGACAATATCGTCTTTATTACAGATAATATGTGAGATGCAATAGAAATGGTAGAAGAACTGAAACAAGTTGTAGGAAGAACTCATGACTGAGTATTTGGGGCACGAAATAAGATTAGGCAGAGACAATGAAACATTCGAGATCCAGAGAAGAATTGGCTCGGGGTGGGCAGCTCTCGGAAAACTACGTGATATTTTTAGAACAACAATATATCTTTAATGCCAGTCATGACATACGGAGCTGAAACTCCAATTCTGACAAGGAAGACAACAGAGACATTAAAAGTAGCACAGCTTGCAAGGGAAAGGGCAATGCTAGGCGTTACAAGAAGAGATAGAATCTCGAACAAAATCACTAAAGATCGTAAAAAGCTAGTAGATATGGCGGTCATATGGCGCGCTTGACGGACAATAGGTGGATAAAGAGAATTGTTGAGTAGAGACCGCGGCAAGACAAAAGAAGCAAAGGCAGACCACCTAGCCGATGGACGGACGACCTAAAGAGAATTGCTCAGAACTGGATAGCGAAAGCACAACGTCAAGGGAACTGGAAGGACTTGGAGGAGGCCTATGTCCAGCAGTGAACGAGAGAGGCTGGTTGATGATGATGATGATTGTTTAATTTATTTGTAAATCCTTAAATATTTTTGTGGGCAGCGATTTTTCGCGATTTTTAAAAATAATACAAAGAAAAGTGCGCGCAAGTATTACATTATATATATATATATATATATATATATATATATATATATATATATATATATATATATATTTTATTCGTGCTTTCACAAGCTTTCATTTGACACCACACTCGTTTACCTAGTAAAAACATTTTTTGTCACTTCCGATTCCACCCCTCAAAACTAACCCCTTAAATCAAAATTTAACTTTCAAAACTACATGGCTCTGATGATGCTATCAATTCCTATATTATTGCAAAATTTTAACTTTCTATGACAAATAGTTTTGGAGAAAATCGGGTGTGACAGACAGATACCGAAGTCATCTTATCAGTGTTCGGTACGGAACACTAAAAAATCGGTCAAGTGCAAGTTGAACTTGCGCAATTAGTGTTCCGTACGTTGATTGCTTTTAAAATAAAAAATTTTGTTACGGAGGTATAAAATGATCAGTGACTTCACAGAACACACCCTAAATGAGTTTTCAACAAAGTTTGTTACCAATCTTTACTGAAAATTGATGACTTTGAATTTTTTTTTATATACCAGATAAATTATAAAAGGATAATTTTCGTTCAATCTACACCCCGTGAGGAATATTCCAGAATTTTTCAAAATTTTTTGATTAGTACTTTTCGAGATAAGGGAGAAAATCGGGTGTGACAGACAGACAGATAGACAGACAGACACCGAAGTGATCTTATAAGTGTTCCGTACAGAACACCAAAAACATTGTATTTTATACTAGTTATTACCTATGCAATTTCGAGGTCCGGCACTAAACGGTACAAAAGCATATGGATGTCTTTTGGCTACATTTTCTGGAAGGAACCTGTCAGGATCAAATTTATAAGGATCAGGCCAGTGCTCAGGGTCATGGTGCGTATCATAAATAGACATCGCTATATTGCATCCCTTGGGAATAGTGTGGCCGTCTGAAAGAGATATAAAAAAATGTGATATTATATTTTGACACCTTTTTCTTCCTATTTACTCTTAACTCTCAAGTTACGTGACTTTATATTTGTTAAAAGTTTTTCGTGTAGGCAGATTTTCAATCGCCATTTATTGAAATTTAATTAACTTTTTTTAATGCCAATTAAAGAATAACTTTTGAAGCAGTTATTCAAGCCAGACACAAAAAATGCTTCTGGCGCTGACGGAAAAAAATGCTCTAGCAAGCTAACACCACTTTTCCGTAGACTTTTCAAGATATCCTACAGAAGGGGAATATTTTCTTCCAGCTGAAAATGCTCCGCGGTTCAGCCGATACTCAAGAATGGCAAGAAGACCCTGTCAAACAATTACCGAGCAGTCGCACTGCTTTCAATAATATCGAAAGCCATGGAAAAGGCATCTTCTAAACTATCTTTAAGGCTTCAATGTGGCTTTCGTAAGCAAAGATAAACAGCAGATCTTTTAACTTATGTAAGATATGTTTGGAAAAATCGCAATTGAACACTTTGGAGAATCTCGAGCGGGTGCACTTGATATAACCAAGGAATTCGATCGTGATTGATACGATGGCTAAGCTACGCTCTTATGATATGTCTGAAAAGTTATGTTTATAACTCTTTTGTTTTCTCAGAGATCGTTTTTTACGAGTGGCGGTTGACGGATGTCTTTCTAACACCTCCACTATCAACGCCGGTGTGCCTCAAGGCTCCATACTGTCTTCTAATCTCTTTTTCATTTACATTAAAGATCGGCTGGAAAGGACGAGGAACTCAATCTACAGCTTTGCAGACGACAGTATGCTTTTTGCTTCATTCATTTTGAACGCTCGAACATCTGGAATACACGTCACACTATACTTCACACCCGTATGAAGTTTAGCCTATCACTCCTTGTACAACCCTTCTCAAGCAGTCTTTTATATGGAGAACCTAATCCCTTTGGAATGATTTGAGCAGAACTGTTTCCCACCGAGGTTAATGGAAAAAACCTTTAGCTGAGTTTCCTTGTTATTTAAGTTTAGCAATTCTGCCTCAGTATTTGAAGACATCTTATACATCTTCTTCTTCTTAGTATGCCTTATCTTCTAAGGACGTTGGCGATCACATTTACCGATCTGATTTTATCTGTTGCCGCTCTAAACAGTTCAGTAGATGTCTTGTCCTCTGTAGTAAGTTTTTCAACCAGGAGTTGCGGCGTCTTCCTGGTTTTCGCCTTCCGATTATTTTTTCTTCAATTATAAGTTGCAGCAGCTCATAATATGAACGCATTAAAAAAGTGATATGAGTATAAGTGGGAAGAAAAAAAACATGCAGATATTACATAGCAGAAGATTTAAAAGAACTAATAGAGAAAAAAATAGATTACACCAAAAGTATTTAACATACAAATTAGAAACTACCCGGCAGAATACAAATAAATAAATAGAGAAGTACGTAAGAAAATAAAAAAAAAGAAAAAAATCAATACTGAGTACGAAAACGTGCACAGATTAACATGTATATTGGAGGAGCACGATTGACAGAAGTGTGGCAAACCATCAAAAATATGAAAACGAACAACAAAGAGAGGGCCGTAAATTTAATACCCCTGGTAGAATGGAAAAATTATTACGAAATATTTACTAACTGAAAAACAGACAAGAATTCCTTAGTATAGAGGACAATGAATTAGAAGACACAGAGGGAAAGGACTGGGACGAAATAACCATGGAGGAAGTACAAGCAAATCTAAAAACGATGAAGAATGGAAGAGCGGCTGGACCAGGTGAAATGATTAAAAATGGAGGTATAACCATGTGGAGAACAATAACTAGCTTAATTAATAATTGTATATCACAAGGAAGAACACCTAATGAATGGAAAAAATGTTACATTTCATTAATCTATAAGAAAGGAAATAGAAAAGATCCTAATAATTATAGAGGTATATGCGTTACAAGCATTATGAACAGACTGTACGGTAAAATATTGCAGAATAGAATAAGAGAAACAATTAAAGGAAATATATCCGAAAACCAAAGCGGATTTACTCCAGGCCGGTCGTGTATAGACAGTTTGTTTACTTTACAACAATTGATAGAAAAGAAGATCCAAAAAAGATGACGAAATACATATGACCTTTATAGATCTTAAGAAGGCATACGATAGTGTACCGAGAAATAAACTTCGGCATGTCTTGAGAACAGTAGGGATAAAAGAAGCGATGATAACAACAATAAAAGAGTTATATAATGAAAATATAGGATAAGTGAAACAAGGACGCTATCTCTCGGAAGCTATCCACATTACAAAAGGTCTAAGACAAAGGTGTTGCCTTTAACCAATCTTATTTAATATATTTGTAGACAACGCTCTAAAGAACTGGAACCCCACTTGCCAAAGCATGGGCATCCCCATTAGTGATAAACACCTATTATCGTTAAACTTTGCAGACGACCAAGTAATAACACAAGATACATTCGATATGGAATATGTATTGAAGAGATTATACACAGACTACAAGGAATGGGGACTAGAGGTGAGCCTTGAAAAGACGGAATATATGGTTATAAACTCGGAAATAGAATTTGATCTCTTAATTACCAACGATAGACATGTCAAACAAGTCAAGGAGTTTAAATATCTAGGAGTACTGATTTACAACAAAAATCGTATAGGTAAAAAGAAAATATAGAATACAATACAAAAAGCCAGGAGGATCATAGGAGCTCTTAACTCAATATGGTGGGATCAAAACATAACTACACAAAATAAAAAGAGAACTGGAAGAACAATGGTAGAATCGGTTTTAAGTTATGATAGGGAACTGTGGGTAATGAAAGAAGAGGATAAAAGAAAAGTAACGACGATAGAGGTGGATTACCTGAGAAGAAGCGCCGGAGTGTCCAAAATCAAACACATACCAAACCAAGAAATACGCAATAGAATAGCAGCAACAGAAACAATCATACAAAGAATAGAAAATAGATGATTAAAATGGTTTGGACACCTACTTGGAATGAACGATACAAGATGGCTCAAAAGACTCTTGACATGGAAACCACCGGGAAGAAATAAAAAAGGACGACCACGTAGATCCTGGAATGAAGATTATGAGACAAGCTATGAGGTCACGAGGAATGGACGAAGAGATGGCGGACGATAGAGAGGTTTGGAGAAAAAGACGAATCAGAACACAACACTTAGTTATATAATTGTTATATATTACTTATGTATGTATACAGTTAAACCCAAATATGTATATTATATATATATATATATATATATATATATATATATATATCTTCTTCTTCTTCTTCAGCCCAGGTTCATTCAATGTTGGACATAGGCCTCTTCTAGTTCCTTCCATGATTGTCGGTCTCCAGCCTTTCTTGTCCACTGCCTGCCTGCTATCGTCTTCACGTCGTCAATCCATCGTCTTTGGGGACGTCCCACACTTCTTTTTGTCCCTCTTGGTCTCCAATACATAACTCTATGCGTCCCTTTCCATCCTGCCTCGCCACGTGCCCAATCCACTGCCATTTAAGAGCCGCTATCCTCTTCATAACATCCATTATTTTGGTTTTATCTCGTATAATAGAGTTACGTATTTTATCTCTCATGCCGATGCCCAGCATTACTCTTTCCATAGATCTCTGAGTGACTCTCAAGCGTTCCGCTATTTTCCTCGTTATAGCCATGGTTTCCAAGCCGTATGTAATTACTGGTAACACACAGCTGTCAAATGTTTTCTTTTTCAAGTGTAATGGTATTTCCTTATCCTTAAAGATGAAGCTCAGTTTCCCGAATGCTATCCATGCTAATTGAATTCTACGTTTAATTTCCGTGCTTTGGTTCTCTTTTCCTATTTTGATTTTATGACCGAGATATATGTAGTGTTCAACCTTCTCTATAACTGTGCTATCCACGATGACGTCCTGTTGGCTGCTACTTATGATTTTAGTTTTATTTAAGTTCATTTTAAGTCCTACTTTCCTAGATTGTTCATCCAGTTCGTTAATCATGGTGTTTAGTTCTTGGACATCGGTACTTATTAGGACTATATCATCGGCATATCTTAGATGGTTTAGATGTACTCCATCAATATTGAGACCTCTTTCTTTCCAATCCAAGTTTTTAAAGACGTTTTCTAAAGCCAGTGTGAATAGCTTGGGCGATATGGTGTCACCCTGTCTTATATCTTTGCCGAGTATTATTTTATCTGTCTTGAGGTCATCGTCGATTTTTACTTGAAAGGTGTCGCCTTATCGTATAGGTTTTTAATGATAGTAGAATATCTCGAATCGATTCGAGCATCTTCCATTGCCGCTAAGAACGCCCATTTTTCAACACTGTCGAATGCTTTATGATAATCTATGAACGCCAAATGTAAGGGAATATTGTATTCCGTTGTTTTTTCTATAATTGTCCTGAGTGTTTGTAGGTGATCGATAGTACTGAATCCTTTTCGAAAACCTGCCTGTTCCACTGGTTGATATGAATCCAGCTTTGTAGTCAGGCGATTAGTTATAATTCTAGTTAAGAGCTTATATAAATTTGACAACAGGCTTATAGGCCGATAGTTTTTCTATGTTTGTGTGGTCTCCTTTTTTGTATATAAGAATGACCTCTGCGTTTTTCCAGGATTCAGGTATTTTTCCTTTTTCAAGGCATTTATTCATCAGTATTCTGATAGTTCCTATTAGTGTTTCTCCCCCTAACTTTAGCATCTCGGCAGTTATTTGGTCTTCTCCGGGGCTCTTTCCGTGCTCAATCTCTGAGTGTGATATTTCTGGTAGGTCTTCTGAGCCCACATTCAGAATGTTTCTGGAAAATCCTTTAGGGTTTGGTATCATTGTTCTGTAGAGTTTCTCGTAGAATTGTTGTATTTCTCTAGCCGTTTCTCTTTTGTCTGAGACTAATTTCCCGTCTGTATTTTTGATGTTTATGATTTTTTGTCTTCTTTTTGTGCTGTTCGATCTTAATACCCTCATGTTTTTATTGTTTTCTATGATATCCAGTATTTGTTTCGTTCTGTAAGCTCTGAAATCTGCTCTTATCTGTTTTTTAACTGTGTTATTTATAGTTTTATATGCGGGAGTATTTCTATCTATTTTTCTTCTTCCTTCAATCAATCCCATTGTCTCCGGTCTTAGCTTATTATTGGATGGTTTTCCTGCCCTACTACATATCTTCTTCGTTACAGTGCGTATACTTTCCTCTATCTTCTCTGTTATTTCGTCTATGTTTTTGTCTTGAAGTGTCAGTGGGTCTAGCTTCTTTCCTATTTCCTTTTGATATGTTTCCCTGTTTAGGAGCAGAACATCACTTGTCGATAATCTATGCTTAGTCACTAGTTTCTTCCTTTCCAATTTTGTATTAATCTGTATACTAGCGCGTACTAGTCTATGGTCGCTCCCGGTGTGGAATTGGTTTAGCACTGTTACATCTTGACATATGTTGTTCTTGTTAGCAAGGACATAGTCTATTTCGTTTTTTATTTGTCCATCCGGGCTGTGCCATGTCCACTTTCTTTGGGCTTGTTTCTTAAAGAAAGTGTTCAAGCAGAATAGTTTTTCGTTGTTAAGATAGTTTACAAGCATTTCTCCTCTATCATTTCGGTGGCCTAATCCAAAGTTTCCTATATATTTGGTGTCATTCGATTCCCTCTTTCCTACTTTGGCATTAAAGTCGCCTGTGATGACATAATGAGAATTTTCGGAGTTTTTGGCCCGAGTAATGTCTTCATAGAATTGTTGGATTGATTCATCACTGGCTGTGCTGGTAGGTGCATACCAATGGATTATTTGGATGCTGTATCTTCTGCTTAACCTTATCACAAGATATATAACTCTCTCGAATATCGCTTGATATTTAGTTATATTATGCTCTATTTTGCGGTTTACCATAAAGGCAACACCTCCTTGGCTGTGGTTGGTCTCCGAATTGTTGTATAGTGTGTGTCCGGATCTTAGGGTTATCTTTTTCTCTCCCTGGAGTCGTGTCTCGCATATACCTACTACATCCCATTTGATGTTCTTCATTTCTTGCTCCAGCTCTTCCAAGTGGCTGTCGGTTCTCATTGTTCTGATATTGTGGGTTGCGATGAAGATCTTATGTGTGTATTTTCGTTTGGTCTTGTTATGGTTTGTCGATTCTCTGCCTCCCCCAGAATCCGTGAGGCTGCCTGTATTTTCAACAGGATGGGATTCTGAGCTTTCAGCTCTACCCATCTGGGGTATTCTTGTTTCGAAACTCGACCGCATCATGGTGAAAGTCAAAGGAGTTGGCAATTAAAATGCCACGCTTGCCAAGAGCGTGTTGGCGAGTGTTGATTCAGCCGCTCCTAACATGGAGACAGACGCTGTTTGCAGCCGCTCATTCTGAGACAGATGCTGCTATGCTAGTTTTGGTCCGCCCCGGATATTTCATTTCTCCGGTACCACCCATATCTGGGAGGCATTCCCCTATCCGCCACCTGGAGAGGCGCCCGATGGAGGACTAGCAACCCCATATATATATATATATATATATATATATATATATATATATATATATATATATATATATATAAGTGCTTTTCCTTTCTTTAACAGCTGGAATCAACTGTCCTTCTTTTCCTATCCGATCAGGTATTTCCACGTTTATGGTATGCGCTGTCCAAGGAACACGCAGCATTCAGCGATAGTACCACATCTCGAATGACTCCATACTTTATTGTGTCGTCTCTGTGATTGTTGCAGTTTCTATACCATATAATATGACCGAGAACACATAGCATTTTAAACACTCTGGTTCTTGTTTGTACGTTTTATTAAAGGAGCTTCGATCTTTTTTCAATTCTTGAACGTATTTCAATAGAGTGGTCCCAATCTTCACTAAGTACGCTTCCTAAGTACGTTATTTTTGTTACCCTTTCAAGTGTTTGTTGGTGTACTTTAATATTCATGTTTGTATTAGGATTCTTACTGACCACCATTATTTTAGTTTTTTGTTCGTATTCAGTTTCATTCCATATTCCTTACATGCATCAACAATTCCATTCACGAGTCTCTATAGGCCTTCTTCACTATCTGCTAGAATGACAGTATCATTAGTGTGCCGGAGATTATTTACACACACACCAGTAATTGTAATTCCATCTTTTTTTTATCAGAAAGTGCTTTATTGAAGATTTCATCCGAATAAACACCGAATTACAGTTGTGACAAAATACCATCCTGATGTACGCCTTTTCTTTGGACATGCGATTCTCAACTTTCATTTTGGCAGTCCGGTTCCAGTATAACCTTGATATTATTTGTAAGTCTTTGTCATCAATGTTATACGATTGTAGTATTCCATCATTTTCTTATGATTTACCATATCAAAGGCTTTTTGGAAATCTATGAAGCATAAAAAACATCAGAGTTGACATCCCTACATCTTTCAGTCAGACCGCGGATGGAGAATAGTGCGTCTCTCGTATTGTAACTCAAATCCGTAAGTGTAGTAAACAAAAGTAGATACGAAATTTTTATTTTAGTTATACAAAATACAATATTATGTCGTACTTACAAACAAAAAAAAAAACATTGAAGAAATGAAATAGTCACTCAACACTTGGAAAGCTTCTTTTCCGCGACATTCTTGAATGTTTTTTTTAAACAGTCCCTTTTTAAACTCCAGCAGTAATCTGCCATCATGTGCATGTCCCATCTTCCTTGGTAGCGGTTCTCCATAACTTTAATATCTTGGTGAAATCTTTCACCTTGTTCCTCACTCATGTCTCCTAAATTTTCTGGAAAACGGTCTAAGTGGCTGTGTAAATAGTATATTTTAATACTCATATTGCACCCTAAGGATTTGAAATTATTAAGCATCTTGTTAACCATTTCAACATAGTTTTTGAGCTTTATGTTTGCCTAGAAAATTTTCTACAACTGCAACAAATGATGTCCAAGCTTCTCGTTCAACTTGATTCATGATGAATTTATGAAGGCAGGATCCTTAATTAATTGTCTTATTTGTGGGCCGTCAAATATCCCTGCTTTGAGTTTTTCTGTGCTCAACTGATGCATTTTTTTACCCCTATATATGCAAAACAAGACCCATTCTTATCAAGAGCCTTTACAAATTGCTTCATTAAGCCCAACTTTATATGTAACGGAGGAAGTATGATTTTTTTTTCTTTCAACCAAAGCGTCGTTAATGACATTCTTTTCCCCAACGTCCATGTTTTCTCTCTGAGGCCAATCTTTTCTAACCCAGTGGTGTGTTTTGTCCCTACTATCCCAGAGGCACAAGAAACACGGATATTTCGTGTAACCACTTTGCTGCCCAAGAAGAAAGTTTACCATTTTTAAGTCTACACAAATCATCCATTGATGTTCGTGATACTTGATCTTCTGCAAGACCAAAGTTATGGTATTATATTCTTCTTTCAGTTTCGTTGAGTGAGCTAGTGGTATTGAACCATATTTATTCCCATTATGTAGAAGGACACATTTTAAACTTCGCTTCGAACTGTCAATAAATAGGCGCCAATCATCTGGAATATATTCAGAAAGTCCCATTTCTTTCATGAGTCCCCTAATTTCGTGACAAAATACAAGATTGTCTTCTTGAGAAAAGAATAGTAGCAGATCTTTTTCTCTTGTACGGTAAAGGGTGATTTTGGTTCCTTGTTCCAGTAAATTTTTGTCGTTCAACCTAGAAGAACTTCAGAAGCTTTTTTCGATAAATTGAGATCCCTGGTGAGATCATTTAATTCATTTTGATTGGAGCGTTGAGGAACGTCCCCTCATAGTCACTATTAGTTTCATTAGCATCAGAACTTTTATTAGCATCAGAAGAGCGATCAGAGGGAAAATATTCGTCATCAGAGATATGTGGTAGCTGATGAAATGTTGGAATCGGTATTTCATCTGAGTGCGGGATAGGGCGTATTGCCGAGTCTAAATTGGGATAAGTCCACTTACTGCGGTTATTTCGATTGATTCCATTAGTATTTACTAAACAGAAATAACAATCATTGAAGTGGTTTTTTGGTTCTCTCCAAACCATTGGTACGCCGAATTTTAGACATTTTCTTTTCCCGGTAGTACTGCCGTAAATGCTCTGTACAAGTTTTTACATACGAGATGCGGGGCCCACGTTTTGTCCTGATCACCAAGCTTAACTCCAAAGTATCCGAGATACGCTCGCTTTACAAAGTCAGTAATAGTTTATCTGTTTTGTTGAAACATGTATTCTCCGCATATATAGCAAAACACATCAGGTTGATTTACACAATTTCTTCTTGAACTGGAACCTGAACTCATTTTAATTCTGTTCAATAACACAAAAACACTCTTTTCTTAACATAAAATAACACGCCGAATTCGATCTACTCTCATTAGTAAGAACGCACACACTGACGAGACTTACCCGAGTTAGGTGATTAAAAGGGTCAGTTCAGGTACCTCATAGGCAATGGTTTCACTATTTATAGATTTACCTGGAATTTAGTCAATTACAGACTGATAATAAAACGATTGTACCTACATTAATGAATATATAATAATTTTAGAACTCTCATAAATGAATATACTGAATAAAAACCACATTGGTAGATAAGTTGATGTATCTAAAAAAGTAGAGCTGATAGAGAAAAACAGATTGCATGTATAGATTTAGCGTCCCAAATATAGTTAAAATCAGCTCTAAAATCCCAGGCACCAAAACAAAAATATTTTTTTGTTGCCCTGTGTAATATAAACAGAAAACTTTAGCTGGTCATTTAAACTATATTTTATGGAGCTATTTCTTTATATTTACTTTAAATTCAAACCGGTAAGTCTCAGAATAAATGTGCAGCTACGAGGGTGAATTGAAAAGTCTTGTAAAAAACAAGGTAAATAACGTTTTTTTGTTAAAAATTAATTCTCGACTTAATCTCAATTGAGCTGAAGACAATTGAGATTCCACTTTTTTTATTCTCTCAGAAAGAAAAATGTTTCGAACTCTACACGATACTCTTTGATACTACAGATTAATCTCTTCTTATGACGAAAATTTTTTTCCCCTCAAACCAATTTCTGGGGCAAACCTGGAGTAAAGGTCGATCTATGAGCAGGCGCATTCTTCCGGTGAAAAAAATACTTCTTGCGCGCTAATTTTGGTCGCTTCTGCTTCAACTCACTATGCAAACGGTCCAGTAACGTTGCGTAATAAGAACAGTCCCCGTTTCACCCTATTCCAAATCGTCAATCATGATGATACCCTGCGAGTCCCAAAAAACCGTTGCCATCTCTTTTCCCCTAGATATAACTGTTTTCGGTTTTTTCGCGCTGTTTTAACTATAGTTTTGTTTCCGGGGTGTAATAGTGGATCGACATTTCGTCTATAGTCACAAAACGATGCCGGAAACTTTTCAAAACAAAATTTTAAAATGTTTTTGGTCTAGAGTCCAACACGCGGTACCTATAGCAAACTCAGCTTTTTCATTTTTAGAACTTTATGTAAGATATTATGAAGACGTTCATATCAGATGCCTACCGTCTCGGCAAATCCACAAAGCCCAATGAGACGCTTTTCCATTACGAGACGATTCATTTTATCGCCCATTTCTTCAGAAAGCTCAGTCGGGCTTCCTGAACGTGTAGAAACTGCAGAGCGCGTACGACCTTCTTCCTTTTCTCAAAGTACCTATCCTTTGTGGATGTAGGCCATCACATTGGCCCATCTAATCCTATTGGCTGCTGATCTACACAGATTCACTGTTGTCATACCGCTCCATTGCCTGAGATTTTTAAGCCACGATGTACGGCGTTGTGTAGGATCTCGTTTTCCTTTTATTTTTCCCTGTATGACTTGAAGAAATCGATACTTCCCATTTCGCATTATATGACCAAAATACGCTAGTTTTCTTTCTTTGGGCCTGTTAAGAATTTCTGGTTCATTTTGCAAGCAGTCTATAACAGTATCGTTTCTTACGTGATGTTTCCAGAAAATCCTAAGCATGCGACGATAACATCACATCTCGAATACTTGCAACCGCTTACAGGAGGTTTCAATAAGAGTCCGAACCTCTGCTCCGTATAACAGCCCTGAGAAAACATAACATCTAAGAATCCGGAGCTAGAGCTGTAAGTTAAAGCTTCAAATTATACAGTACTTTCGTAAGCTGATTAAAAACACTTCTTGCCTTGTCTGTGCGGCACTTGATTTCGTACGAGTGGTAACTACATTATTGATAAGACTCTCATCACTATCTGCCAACAACACAGTATCATCAGCGTATGTTACGTACAGCTACACTTAAATTTACTTATATAATAATAAATGATCTTAAGTGCTGGTGCAGAGCCCCATCTTTTTCCTTCAGTTTAGTTCCTGGGTTTATTTATTTCTACGAAAGATGTAACATCGCTCATTTATGATAATTTTGAACACACTAGTTACACTAGTTACGCTTACCATTCATTCCACCATTTCGTAAAAATTTGCCAGCGTTAATAATCCACCCTCGTATGCCACATCGGCGGGATGGAAATTATTTAGGAGACCTAACTAAACATAACCCTTCTATGAAACAACTCGCCCTTGCGGTTTAAAATAAGTGAATAATACTACTACTTGGAATATTAATGTCTTGTTGCAAAATTAAATTCTTTTTGCTTACCTATTTCAATATCTTCCGACAGTTCTCTGGCTACGAATGGCACAAACGTATAACATCTCAATACCTCTTTAATTACTCTCTCCAGATATTCCATTTTTGGTAAATCTTGTGCTGTTATTTTTCTTTCTGGGTCATCTTCAAAAATATCGTCCAATTCTTCTTGAACTTTTTTCTTAAAAAAATAGTTGTTTACATTTACATCCTTTTGGATCTAACCAACGAAATACTACTTCGGCAGTGGAGAATGAAACTTCAACATGTGAGCATTCGAGAACACCAAGAGAACATGACGTTTCCTAATACCATATATATATATATATATATATATATATATATATATATATATATATATATATATATATATATAAAATATATATAAAATGCAACGTCTCTCTGTCTGTCTGTCTGTATGTCTGTCTGTCTGTCCGTTAGTGCGCTTATCACTAAAGAACCACTTATCCGATATACGTACTTTTTTTTTTAAAACATACATATGTTCTCTGGCCAGGTTACAGGCTATATTTTATTACGATAGGTAGCATAAGAAATGAGCGGTGACGATAATAGTGAATGAAGTCGGAAAAAAGTTTGCCGCTAGCGCATTCCCTTGCAATACACAGCTTAAACCATTAAATATGGAACAACATTATGTAGCAGAGAATATCTATAATCTATAATATATATAAAATGCAATGTCTCTCTGTCTGTCTGCCTGTCCATTAGTGCGTTTATCACGCGAGAACCATTTTATCCGATTTACGTGTCTTTTTTTAAATTCAAGCATATATTCTTTGGCCAGGTTATATAATAATAATAATAATCTATACCTATAATGTATATAAAATGCAACGTCTCTCTGTCTGTCTGTCAGTCCGTTAGTGCGCTTATCCCTGGAGAACCACTTATCCGATTTACATGATTTTTTAAATTCATACATATGTTCTCTGACCAGGTTATAGATATATATTTTATTACATCTATAATATATATAAAATACATCGTATCCCTGTCTGTTTGTCTGTCTGTCTGTCTGTCCGTTAGGGCGCTTATCATTCGACAACCACTCATCCGATTTACATGTTTTTTTTTTAATTCTTAATTTAATATATACCAAAAAAATCTATACTATATATAAAACGTAACGTCTCTCTGTCTGTCTGTCTCGTCATTAGTGCGCTTAGCACTCAAGTACCACTTATCCGATTTACATGTTTTTTTTTTATAAAATACAAAGGGAATAAACAGAGACAAAATGCTAATATGTAGACAAAAGATTGAAGTTTAGCAGTAAGCTTGGCAGAAAGACTGAATAGATGGGCGGAATACTTTAAAGAAATATTAAATGGAGATAAAAATGAGGAGTTGAATGAGAAATAAGAAGCAAAATTAATTGAAGGGCAGGAGGGAAAAAATAAGAGAAATACTCAGAACCCAAAAAAAAATAAGGCCCGGGTGGAAATTGTATAACAGTAGAAATGATAAAAGCTGGAGAAGTAGATCTGGAAAATGAAATATGCCAGTTGGTGCAAGAAATATGGGAAACAGAAAAGATGCCAGTGAGCTGGAGAGAGTCGCTCATTTGTCCAATATACAAAAAAGGAGAAAAAAACTATATGTGCTAATTATATACCAATAGCCTTACTGGATGTCGTGTACAAGATAGTAGTGGTGACTATCAGAAACAGACTAGAAGAGAAAGCCGAGTCTATTCTGGGAGAGTAGCAGTGTGGATTGAGGAGAAATAGGTCGGTTACAGACCAGATATTTTCGATTAAGCAAATCCAAGATAATACCTTAGAGCACTACACTTGGTCTTTGTGTATTTTAGAGAAGCATATGACTCTGTAAATACAGAAAGACTCTACAAGATAATGGAAGAACTAAAAATTCCAAGTAAATTGATTCGCATGATGAGGATGACCCTGAATGACACAGAAAATAGAGTGTTGTTTGAGGGCAAAGTATCAGACAAGTTTAAGGTGAAGAGAGGATTAATACAGGGGGATCCATTGTCGACATGTCTATTTAATTTGGTACTAGAGAAGATTATCCGGGGGTCAGAAATAAAAACAAATGGAACGATATACCAACAAACTTGCCAATGCTTGGCCTATGCGGATGATGTAGCAGTGATTGTAAGAGCAAAAGAGAACCTCAAAAAAGCCGTAAGTAGGATAGAAGAAAGGGGAAGGATGAGAGGACTAAAGATAAATGAGGAAAAAACAAAATACATGGAAATTACAAAGAAGAAGGATAATAAAAACAACAAAAGTTTAGATATAATAAACAACTTAGCGAAAAGATATATGTTTGAAAACGTAGACAAATTTAATTATCTGGGAGTAATAACAGAAAGTGGACAAGAAAGGACAGAGATACAAGAAAGAATAGCGAAAGGACAGATATGTTTGAGGGCAATGAATCCAATATTGAAATCAAAGAATGTATCAAGAAAAGCAAAAGAAAACATATATGTGACAGTTGTCAGACCCACGGTGACATATGGATGCGAAACGTGGAAACTGAATGCAAGAGAAAAGGAGACGTTGGAGGTGTGGGAAAGGAAAGTTTTGAGAAGAATCTATGAAGGTAGGAAAGAAGAGGGACTGTCGAGAAACTACGAATTAAAATACCTATATATGAAACTTCTTATAAGCCAAATCATAAGAAGCCAGCGATTAAGATGGTTGGGACACGTGGCAAGGATGAAGGAAGAAAGACAGGCAAAGCAAGCCCTAATAAGAGGAGTGATTGGAAGACGAGGCAAGGGTAGACCTCTACATGGATTCAGGCAGTAAAGCAAGATCTGGAGTTGATGGGAATCCCGCACTGGGAAAGGCTAACAGGAGACAAAAAAAAGTGAAGACAAGTATGCAACCAAACAATGGGCCCCTAAGGCCCCTCGAGCTATATAATAATATAAATATAACGAATAAGCAGTGACGATAAAGGTAAATCAAGTCCACGCGAGCGGAGCCGCGGGCACGGCTAGTATATATATATATATATATATATATATATACATATATATATATATATATACACAGTGTGTCCAAAAAGTGTAATACAAATGAAGAAACAGTTTATCTTACATATTACAAAAAAAATTATTCTTGATAAAAAGTTCTGCATCACATTGAAATCCATAATCAAGCATCAAAAGTTTAAAATATTTGATGGTATACAAGAAAAATAAAAAATAATGATTTGTAATGAAGTGTAAAGTGTGTTTAAATTTAAATACAGAGCAAACTACTAATTAAAAATATTAATAGGAACTAAAAAATTATGCTCATGTTTAGATTTGTGGCCCGCCTAGTTAAGAATTCAAAAAAAACTCCAGTAAACACGTCAGTAATGTTGGATTATTTATTGAATAAAAGAAAACGAAATCACTACAAATTTTAGGCTGAAAATAAATGAACATATCTTTGGAAATACCTAACAACTATCAATAAATTTTAAAGCTAACGTCAGTCTGTATTTGCAATAATTATAAATGCCAGTAAAATTAAGTGTTGAAGACAAAATTGAAATTGTTCTCATAGTTGAAGATAATTATCAAACTTTTAGAGAAGCAGTAGAAATCTTTAATAACACAGCCCCACAAAAAAAAAGTGGGGTATACTTTTGATGCGATATATCAGATCCGTAGTATTTTTGACCGCTGATCACGAATCTGACGTCAGAATATCGCCATCACATCTCAATTTCTTTCTAACCTCAAAAAATAGGTAAAAATTAGTAAAAATTAAGAAAAATATACTCCTAAAAAATTGATTCAAGCTTTTTCATGAATCCAAAGATGTATTAATATGTATTCGGACACGCTAAGCTAATATTCATCGGTTGGATTAAGCCATACAGTTCTGTTTTCTTTCTAACCTCAATAAATCAGACAGATATAGTGCTTCTCGAATGCAAAAACGAATTCAAATTAAAATTCAACCGATTCTTACCAAATTTGGTACAAGGGGGTTTTTTGGGTTGCTGATCATGAATCTGAGGTCGGATTTGCAAAATTCAAAATGGCGGATCCAAGATGGCGGACAACATTTTTGAAAACCAATCGATTCCCACCAAATTTGGTATACAGTTGGGGAATCCTCAAACCTGATACTCTTAAACCCTAAACCCTGAAACCTTAGACTCCCACACCCTGTAACCTCAAAAAATAAACCTCAATAACCCTGTAACTTTAAAAATGAGACCCAATAAAACTCAAAACCAGGACTTTTAAACCATATACTCTCAAATAGTAGACCCTTAAGCCCTAGAATTGCGAAGGTTAGACCCGCGCCTAACTTTCCTTTTTTGGCTGTATCTTGTTCTTTTTTCCGCGAATGACCTATTCAAAGGCTTTCTGCCCAAACGCTTTAGAGGACTTGTTTCTCTTTTTTAGCGACCAGCAATAGTCCGCTAGCATATGGTCATCCCATCGTCCTTGATACCGATTTTCTATGATTTTCAGATCTTGGTGAAAAAGTTCCCCTTGCTCCTCACTGTAGTCACCAAGATTATCTGGGAAATCATCGTTTGTGGGAGTCCAGGAAATGTAATTTTAGATTCATTAAGCAACCTAATGTTTGAAAATTTTTACCATTTTCTCGACTATTTCTTTGTACTCAGGACTTTTATTATTTCCCAAAAAGTTTGTTGCGACTTCTTTAAAACTAAGCCAAGCAGCTTTTTCAACTTTATTCATTTTAGTAACAAATAATGAATCTTGAAACAATTTTCTTATTTGTGGCTCGTCAAATACGCCTGCCTTAATTTTAGCTTCAGAAAATTTCGGAAATTTTTTATGCAAATATTTGAAACATGGGCCGTTTGTATCTAATGCTCTCGTGAATTGCTTCATAAGTCCAAGCTTAATGTGAAGCGGGGGAATAAGAACTTTTCCTGGATCTACCAATGTTGGAAACAATACATTATTTTCACCAGGAGTGAACGATTCTCTTGTTGGCCAAATTTTTTTCTTATAATGACGTTCCCTGTCTCTGCTATTCCACAGACATTTATAACAGGGATAAAGTCTAACCCTGACTGTTAGCCAAGCAATATTGTTACAATTTTCAGATCTCCACAAATTTTCCAGATATGATCAGCATATATTTTTATCAAAAGCTGCTTCATTTCTTCATATTGCTCTTCCATAACTGTGGAATGAGCAATGGGAATGGGAGCGTAAACGTTGGTATTATGCAGCAAAACTGCCTTAATGCTGCGTTTAGAAGAATCAATGAACAGTCTCCATTCTTCAGGATCGTATGAGTTATTTTGAAATTCATCCATTAGACCTTTTACATCGGTACAATATGAAAGTGACAATTCCTCGTCCATTGTGAAATATTTTCGAAATTCTTCATCTCTGTTTCTATAATAAGAAATCGTAGCTTCTGGCTTAAGTAAATGTCTTTTCTTTAAAAAGGAAGCAAGATGCTCTGAACCATCTTTGGATAAGCCTAAATCTCTGACTAGATCACTAAGTTCTGACTGTGGTACGAGTATTGGTTCTGGTTTACGGTTGTATGGTAGAAATTCTTTATCTGTGTCACTAGTATATGATAGGTTGTCACTAGAACATTCATTAGTAACAGTGCTTGAATCTTTTTCGACAGTCTCAATGTTTTCGGCATGAACTGATAAGGTGAAATCATTTGTTTCCATAACATCAGCATCAAGTGGTTCAGGAGGCGGAATTAGTTTAGTTGGTCTTGTTACTGTCGAAACATTGTTATAAGTAATAGTGCTTTTATTTTTTCGGTTATGCCTAGATACAACATTCATACAAAAGTAGCAATCATTTTTCACTGTATGGTCTATTCCATATTGCTGGTCTGGAATATTTAATCGCCTTCTTATTGATGTACAACATTATTTTGCAAGAACTGCAAATGATGTGGGGAACCCAATCTGTATCCTGGTGCTGTATTTCAATGTTAAAACAATCCTTATATAAGGTTTTAATCTTATCCGTTATCGGTGACCCCATTTTGCTCAATACGTGTTGACAGCAAATATAACAAAATGAATCACTGTTTTTATCGCACTTATGAAAAGTCCTTGTACCGTGAGACCGTTTTCCTGTAGCATTATACTCTACATGAGCCAAGTCACCCACACATGAAGAGCTACGGTCGCTGGATGACGGGCCCGCTTTCCCACCCTGACCAACCGCCGATACTGGGTTTCCGAGTCTCTGCATCGTAATTCTCTTTCTTCTACCTGCCATGACGGCATCTAAGCCGTTATCCAGGGACTCTGCCGGCTAGTGGAGTAACACCGTTGACCACCGTCACCACGTGGAGGTGCCCTGGATGCAGGTAGAAGAATAAAAATCGACCGATGAATTTTCTCGGCGTTTAAAATGGCGCGAAAACATCTGCCATCTTTAATTTTGCAAATCCAACCTCAGATTCGCGATCAGCGACCCAAAAAATCCCCGTGTACCAAATTTGGTAAGGATCGGTTTGAATTTTAATTTGAATTCGTTTTTGCATTCGAGAAGCACTATATCTGTCTGATTTATTGAGGTTAGAAAGAAAACAGAACTGTATGGCTCAATCCAACCGATGAATATTAGCTTAGCGTGTCCGAATACATATTAACACATCTTTGGATTCATGAAGAAGCTTGAATCAATTTTTTAGGAGTATATTTTTCTTAATTTTTACTAATTTTTACCCATTTTTTGAGGTTAGAAAAAAATTGAGATGTGATGGCGATATTCTGAGGGCAGATTCGTGATCAGTGGGCAAAAATACTACGGATCTGATATATAGCATCAAAAGCATACCCCACTTTTTTTTTGTGGGGCTGTGTAAACTGCTGATAAAAACTGTACACTTCACAACTGTAGGATATCTAATAAATAAATTCAAGATTTATGGAAGTGTTGAAAATAAATTTAAAAAGAAACATCAGGCATGGATTTCAAATGAGCATAATCAAAATCAAGTAATTCTGTCAGTAGTAGAACAGTCACAAGATTCACTTCGGAAAAGATCAGCTTTATTGAATGTGGGCAAAACTACAGTTGCGAGAATTTTGAGATCAAATAAATTTAAACCATACAAACCCAGTTTACCCATATTTTAAAAGCAGGAGATTTTAAAAGAAGATTTGAATTTTTTGTGCGTGGTTTCAAGGAGAGTTGGAAGATAACAGGTTTATGGCAAGACAAATACTTTTCTCTGACGAATCGATATTTACGTCTAATGGGAGTAAGTTCTCAATTCTGTCGCTGATTGAGCGATGTTAATCCTAACTTCAAAATCCAAACTCGAGATCAATACTCGTTTTTAAAACCAATGTATAGTGTGGAATTTTTAAAGATAGAATAGTTTGACCATTCTGTTTTCGAAATAATATAAACGCTGAACGTTACCTAGAATTTTTAAATAATGAGTTCCCTGAATTTTTTAATCGCCTACCAATAATTGAAAGACAACGTATATGGTACCAACATGATGGTGCATCATGTCTCAGTACGAGAAATGTTCGAGATTATCTCCTCCCCAATTTTAACGGTAGAGTAATAGGGAGATATGTGCAGTTTATTTGGCCCCCAAGGTCTCCGGACATCACCCCTCTAGACTTTTTTTAAGGGGCTATTTAAAAGAAAAGGTTTATTTGAAAAGGCCATTTTAAGGTGTTAATCATCTAGAGCAGGGGTGCTCAAACGGTCGATCGCGATCGACAAGTCGATCGCGAGTGCTTTTTGAGTCGATCTCGAGAAAAAAAATTCCGATATAGAACTATTCACAGATTTTGTTTTAGGTAACTAAAACAAAATGTAATGAATAAACTACTAAAATTTATTCGATCCACAATTAGGCCAGAATAACCCCCTCATCACTTTCTTTCATCGTAATAACCCCCTGCTAGCGGCAAAAGGCGGCTTTATCAAAGGAACGCGCGGTACTTGTCAAAGAAAAGCCGCGTTTTTGATTCCCGCCGATTTTTCTAGAAACTTAGGGCGGCGTGTTTGACGAGAACATTCGAGATTTCGTTCGCGCCGATATAAATGTTGCGCCTGCAGGAATAGGAGTCGGTCTGAGTTATAACTTGAAGGCGATACATCGATACAAAGTTTATTAATAAATAGTCCAAAATCAGGGCGGCGAAGAAAAGTAAAACTTATCATTTTGCAATTGCAATAAAAATTGTGAATTCTATCCGTGCACGTAGCTTGCAACGACGGCTCTTTAAACTGTAGTTGGAAGATAGTGAGTCAGCTGAACACATTGATTTAGTTCTTCACATGGACGTCAGGTGGTTGAGTCGCGGAAAATTCCTAGAAAGGTTTCAAGAATTATTGCCTGAAATAACAGCTTTTCTGGACGAAAGAGGTGATGACACTCAGATGCTGAAAAACGGAAAATGGCTGACTGATTTGGCATTTTTTGACAGACATCACAATGCATTTAAACAGAATTAATTTGGAGCTTCAAGGTAAAGAAAAAACTATATTGAGATGATTAGCGCAATAAACGCATTCAAAAGTAAACTGAAAGCAAGGATTTCTCAGTTGAATTATGATATTTATGAGGCAGAATTATCAAATATTTTAGGCCAATTCGAAATACGTTTTTATGATTTCAGTAAATTGGCAAATATCGCATCATTTATAAGTTATCCTTTTTCGTGTAAAAACATTGAGGAATTAGCTACTGAAATAGCAAGTCAGTTTAACATGGACTCATGTTCTGTTGAAAATGAGTTAGTGCAGATTATATCAGATATACATCTCAAAGCCACAGCATCTGATACAAAATTCTGGTGTTTTTATATCTGAAGATAAATATCCGAATCTAAGGCAAATCGCTCTTCAACTGACGGCAATGTTTGGGTCAACTTACTTGTGCGAGTCTGCATTTTCTGAAATGAAGATAATTAAATCAAAATATCGCATCGACGAACATATGTCATCATGCTTGCGATTAGCTCTCGGTAATTACGTACCATCTTATGAAAAGTATGCTGAGGACATGCAGTGCCACGCTTCAACATCCAAAGTCACTCTTTAGTTAAGGTTAGACACTAGAACTCGTTTGTTTTGTAAGAACCAATAAACTCGCAATTTTGAATAATTATGAGTTTTTCATTGACATTTTAGAGCAGACCTACACTTACCTTGACTAAAACAATGCATATTGTGCGGAAAACTAATATCTATGCCACGATATACCCTACCTAGACGACAATCCTGCATCACACTTACTTGCAGCCTATCAGAGTCGATCGATCGTAGAAGAATAATTTTCTTTTGTAACATGTAAAATAAACTTTTTCTCCCTTTGTATAAAACTTTTTTGGGACACACTGTACATAGCGCAGTAAAAAAAGGTCAAAATAATGTTGAGATAGGCATAGTTTAGATACCGAAATATTATGATTTTATCCTCTCTGGGGTATCACCAGGAGTATTGTCCTGTGTTTTGGACCTTGCTCTTTTGTTTATAAACAATTGAAGTTTTCAAAACGCGTTTTTTGAGCTTAAAATGCGTATAACTCCGGTTATATATGGCGGATCGACACAAAAAAAAAAACTTAAGTCTTTATAATAAAATTTCCAATAAATCGTCTTTGTTGAAAATTTCATTACGAAGAGTTTGGTTTTATTTTTATCTCGATTCGACTTACATTGTATTGAAAACTTAAATTGCTTATAAACAAAAGAGCACAAGTTTTTTGAGGTGTAAAACTCAGGACAATATTCCTGATGTTACTCCAGAGAGGATAAAATCATAATATTGTCTGTGCAATTTCAAATGCTTTTTTTACTGCACTAATACAAGTATTTTAAGAAACAACTAATTAATTGCAATTCAGAGCTAAATTGTTATTTGAAAAGAAAGCAATTTATGGTAAGATATTTGCTTATATAAGATTATTGTTTAATTTTTAGAGGTTTATAAATAAAAAATCGGTAAAGTGATATACCCAGTATTTTTCTTGCAAACAGGCAGTTCTAAAATAAGTAAAGAATTTAACATTCTTAAATAAAGGAAAAGTAAAATTTCATAATACAGTTAAAACCCTACAACGTATCCTTTCACTCTCTCTCCTCTAAGGCGGTATCGTTCAAAAACTATAGGTTGTATTTCTATTTCATATATTGCCACTTGCCCAGTGGCCAACATTCTTATTTTTTTACGGTTGTAAGAGAAATATTTTAAACATATAGCAATCAGTGGGAAAATAAATAAAATAGCACATAAAATACCTGTATCTCTGGGTTATTTCCTAAAGCTAAGAACGTCCAGCAAAGCGTAGATGCAGTAGTATCTTGGCCCTGGAAATGTTTATACATTATTTAGTTTAAAACCACTTATTCTGTTGTTTGGTTACATTATGCACATTATAATTAATATAACTAGTAACATAAGAGTAAAAATATAGTATTTTAAATATACAGTTGCTTGCAAAAGTTTTGAGCCAAAAAGATTTTTGTGATTAATTGAGTTGTAAAAGGAGAAGAGAAAAAAACCGAATACACTATCATAAACTACTTTAATTATACTAACAACATGTACAACTAAAAAAATATTCTACTATAAATAACAATCATTTCTAACAAAAATAACATTTTTCGGTTATTTATAAGTATCGAGCAAACTGTGATTTTTATATTTCTGATCGCGATCTTGGTACACGTCAAGAATTTAGTTCACTTCATAACTATGTATCAGTATCATGGCGGGAAGATGCCGAAACGCAAGTCATTAGACATTCGGAACACTGCTATAAAGTTGTACGGTAAAGGAAAAGGTTCACGTGAAATAGCTAAACATTTATCCATAGGGAAAACAACGGTTAACAATATTATTAAATAACCGATCAAGTGCAAGTTAAATTTAGGCAATTAGTGTTCCGTACGTTGATTGCTTTTAAAATAAAAAATTTTGTTACAGTGTATAAAATGATCAGTAACTTCACCAAACACACCCCAAATGAGTGTTCAACAAAGTTTGTTTTCAATCTTTACTGAAAACTGATGACCTTGAATTTTTTTTTATATATACCAAATAAATTATTAAAGGTAATGCACTCGTGATAATTTTTGTTCAGTCTACACTCCGTGGAGAATATTCCAGAATTTTTTCAAAATTTTTTGATCAGTACTTTTCGAGATAAGGGGGGGACAGCGAAAAGTGTGCGCAAATATTACATTATATATATATATATATATATATATATATATATATATATATATATATATATATATATATATATATATATATTTATATATATATATACACATATATATATATATATATATATATATATATATATATATATATATATATATATATATATATATATATTTTTTTTTTTTTTCAATTTCTTGGGCTTTATGGTTCTTTTGTTTTAAGGATAGAGAAATTACATTTTAGTTCTAGTTAGAATTTATTGAAAACGTTTCGCCCGATTTTCAGGCTTCTTCAGTTCATCTAAAAATTGAAATTTTCTGTTTTGGATATTCAATAGGACGCACAATTTTTTTTTTTTTTTAATTATGAATATATAAATTTATAAATAATAAAATAAAATATAAATATTATAAGTTTAAGAATTTCATATATTCATAATTAAAAAAAAAAAAAAAAAAAAAAAAAATTGTGCGTCCTATTGAATATCCAAAACAGAAAATTTCAATTTTTAGATGAACTGAAGAAGCCTGAAAAATCGGGCGATACGTTTTCAATGAATTCTAACTAGAACATGATGTAATTTCTCTATCCTTAAAACAAAAGAACCATAAAGCCCAAGAAATTGAAAAAATATATATTCAATATTCCAAGATTCAAGAAAGAATTCAATCCAACTTATATATATATATATATATATATATATATATATATATATATATATATATATATATATATATATATATATATATTTTACTCATGTTCTCACAAGCTTTCATTTGACACCACACTCGATGACCTAGTAAAAATTTTTTTTTCACTTCCGATTTCACTCCCCAAAACTAACCTCTCAAGTCAAAATTTAACTTTCAAAACTACACGGCTCTGATGAGGTCATCAATTCCTATACTAGTACCAAATTTCAACTTTCTATGTCAAAGAGTTTCGGAGAAAATCGGGTGTGATAGACAGACGACCGGACGGACGGAAGGACGGATAACGAAGTGATCTTATAAGTGTTCCGTACGGAACTCTAAAAATGGGAAACTAGAAGTACTCTGAATGAGAAACTATGTTCTGGAAGACCAAGAAAAACAACTATTCGTGTCGACAAAGAAATTAAAAGAAAAGGAGCTGCAGACGTAAAAAAGAATGATGCAATTATTGCACGTGAATTACGTGAAGAAAATTTAGCTGACATCAGTAGGAGTACTGTTTCTCGTAAATTAACACAAGTTGGATTTGGAGTAAAAAAAAAAAAAACCGTTCATCAGTAAAAAAACTGAGAGAGCCTGATTAGAATTTGTAAAAATACATCAAAACTGGATAGTTGAAGATTGGAACAAAGTGCAGTTTTCGGACGAAACTAAAGTTACTTTATTTGGAAATGATGGAAGAAGATATACTCCACGACCAAAAGGTATTAGATATGATTCTCGGTATCAATTACCGACTGTTAAGCATGTTGATGGTAATATTATGCATTGGGGGGCATTTTAGTGGCAGGGCGTTGGTCCAATAGTTAGAATTGAAGGTACTGTGGACGTTGTTATGTACAGAGATATTCTATCAGAACACATGCTTTCTTATGGACGTAGAAATATGCCACGAGAATGGATTTTTCAACAAGATAATGATCCGAAACATCGATCCAAGCTTTTGCAAGAATTTTTTAGAAAGAAAGATCTTGGAGTTTTAGAGTGGCCAAGTCAATCCCCGGATTTGAATCCCATAGAACATTTGTGGGAAGAGTTGAAAATGAAAGTGGGAACTTAGAATTGTTCCAAAAAAGGTGCTCTCTGAAAAACAGTTCAAGAAAACTGGTCAATATCACCAGACAGAATTCTCAAACTAATCGAATCGATGTCTCAATGATGTGCCTCTGTATTAACTTCGAAGGGTATGGCTACAAAGTATTGATAACACTGTATCTTTTACTGCCACTTTTTTTTTGAGTTATAGTGAATTTTGCGATGTTATATACCTTTTTATTGTGAAATTTGAAGTTGGCCCAATATTTATAAACAGCAGAAAAATGTTATTTTTGTTATAAATGATTGTTATTTATAGTAGATCTTTGAGTTGTATATGTTGTTAGTATAATTAAAGTAGTTTATGATGGTATATTTGGTTTTTTTCTCTTCTCCCTTTATATCACAAAAATATTTCTTGGCCCAAAACCCTCGAACGCAAGTGTAGATAAAATAATAAATGAAACCTATTCTGCCAACCAGGAATTTCAAATTCCTGAAATTCGCATTTCTTCGGGATAAACAGAGCGAATAAAGTCTACACTTACAGCAAATAAGAAAGTGTTAACTTCTGCCTCAATTTCGTCGATTCCAAAATTGCTGTTTTCTTGCTGAGTTAGAAGAATATCTAAGAATGACATCTTTTTTTTCCTTCCAAATTCATCTTCTTCTTCTCCGCGGTATTTATTCTTTTGGAAATATTCTTTACGTTGCATAATTACCTAAAAATGAGTATAAATTCTTGTATAAAGAACAATTGCAAAAAAATAATGATAAATGGTCCTTCTCTATAACTAAAGAGAACAATACAATACATGTACGCTAATGGTTGTAGTATATATCCCTTGACCACTAGTTCGAAATAATATTCCCAGCTTTTTGAGAATCTCTCTTTGCTATACATGCAACATGTTCATGCCAAGACATATTTGGTTTCAAATTAACGCCCCGTGACGATGCTAGACGAATGGAGTGTCCTGACATAACTATGTTGGGTTCCGGAACGTTAAATCTTTAAGAAAAATTCTGCTTGGTTATTGTCACTGTTACACACATTAAAGACGCCCAGGATGGCAGTTTTGGCACTTGGCTAATTAATCTGTAAATAATCGATGGCATTTGCAAAAAAAGTGAAAAGTGTTCTACAGTTAGTACCAACTTAATGGTCGACAGAGGCAACAGATAAACCTTGTGCGTTGAGTCATTATCTTTAACCACATAATATCAAAGTTTCGGGTCTACAGATCCTTCTGTCGTTGGCAAGAGAGATCGTTTCTGACGAAAAGACAGATTCCAACGTTACGCCCAAACCGAGAATAGAAGTCGTACCCAAGAAAGAGAAAGTTGAACGTGGTGGTCGATAAACTGACCTTAGCTTCGTCGAGAGCGAGTACATGTGGCTTATTTGATTCAGGTGTTAGTATACTGAATTTATGTATGCATTTAAACCTCGTATATTTCAAAAAAAAAAATTATACTCCTTCGCCTGTTGATGCCCCCGAACCAGCCCAACCTGAGGTTTCGAATTGGAGGCTATTTTACCTCTGGAATTTTTTGACCCTGGGGGCTTCATCATGGTATTCTTTTCCCACGCGAAATCTGGGGACAGCTGCAGAGCCAGGAAATGTTAAGCAACTTCAAGCAGCCTAAGCCGAGGTCATGATATCACACCGGGCGATGCCTGGTGGCATTTGGGCCTTTACATTTAGGGAGAAATTCAGTCCCTCGCCAACACGGGAAATATTAATAACAATAAATTCGGAATAATCCCTAACAGATTAGTGTCGACTACTAGCCCAGTCGTCAGAGACAAATTTTGACGGAAACCTCACATTATATGTTAACAGGCTGCATTTTAGCATACGGGTGGTTTTTTTTTGGATGTAGAATATGATAAAAAAAGTTTGCTGCTCTAAAGTGTACCGTACAGCCTACAAAATCGAAAATAAAATTCGGTTTTTCGCAAATATCTCGAAAATATATCGAAAAACGAATAGCACCACGTAATAGAACGGGAAATTTTACAAAAAAAAATAGTGTATAGGTTAGTTTTTCAAGTTTTATCGTAATTTTTTACAAATTATAAAGCTACTCAGTATATATCACCACTACACCAAACACTTTATTTTTACGCTCGACGTGCGTTTCGCTAACTAGGTTGGCGTCATCAGGAGCGATGATTGACTAAAGCCTAACTACAAATCTACCATGTTTATACTTAGCTTAACCCTTGAATTACTCAGGCGGAACTAATGGCATAGGCGAGGCCATCAGTTCCGGTTAAGTAACCAGCAGAGGGGACTATAAGGAATAGGCCCTCTGCCTTTATTTAAACTACTTTTACATTTTATAATTTCCATACTTTCGTATGCGTTCAACAATTAATCTTAGATTATCTAATGTTACAGTATGATCAGCTTCAAGGGCATGTTCGGCAATGCTAGACTTTTCTGTTCTGCTGTATTTTAGGTGTGCTAAATATTCTTTAAAACTTACTTTTTGTCGCAATCATTCCAACTAATTTCATAAATTCCACCTGTCTCACAATTAGGAATCTTAACTTGGGGATTCCCTAAGATATTTCTCGCTTTGTTTGATGACTTATGGACCCAGGTGAGATTATATGGTATGGGGGTCTTATTTTCTTCGCTTGTAAAAAAGGTGAACCTGAACTAACCATTAACTCTAGTTATATTTCTAATAAGATTCCTTTCATTATTGAAGTTTACTCTATTCGGAGGAAAAGTGACCAAACGATGAACTAAAAAATGTAATGCGGCTAATTTGTGTTGTTTGCAATGAGGAATATATCTATCTGTTACTGTGCCGTTTCTATATATATATATATATATATATATATATATATATATATATATATATATATATATATATATATACCAGCACTGCTCGCGTGTACTTGATTCACTACTATCGTCACTGCTTATTCCTTATGTTACCTAACGTAATAAAATATCTGCCATTATTTTCCCTTACTCCCATTATTTCTCCTTATTTCCCATTATCTCTACATAATTTCCATTATCTAGGCTTATTTCTGCTCATCTCCCTTTATTTTCTCTTTAACTCCCATTATTTCCCCTTATCTCCCATTATCTCACCTTATCTCCCATTATCTTGATTTATCTCGACTTATCTTGCAATATTTCTCCTTATCTCCCATTATTTCTCCTTAACTCCCATTATCTCACCATAACTCCCATCATCTAGACTTATCTCTTGCTTATCTCCCATTATTTCTCCTTATCTCCCACTATTTATACTTATCTCCCATTATCTTACCTTATCTCCAATCATCTAGGCTTATATCGAATTATATAGAACATATGTATAAATTTATAAAAAAACACGTAAATCGGATAAGTGGTTCTCGAGTGATAAGCGCACTAACGGACAGACAGACAGAGAGACGTTGCATTTTATATACATTATATTCTTTGCTACATGATATTGTTCCATATTTAATGCTTTAGGCAGTGTATTGCAAGAGAACGCGCTAGCGGCAAACTTTTCTCCGACTTCATTCACTATTATCGTCACTGCTTATTCCTTATGTCACCTAACGTTAACGTTATTCAGTAATAAGCGCACTAACGGACAGACAGACAGACAGACAGAGAGACGTTGCATTTTATATATATTATAGATATAGATTATTATTATTATATAACCTGGCCAAAGAATATAATTATGTATGAATTTAATAAAAGTCACGTAAATCGGATAAGTGGTTCTCGCGTGATAAACGCACTAATGGACAGACAGAAAGACAGAGAGACATTGCATTTTATATATTACAGGTTATAGATATTTTCTGCTATATAATATTGTTCCATATTTAATGGTTTAGGCTGTGTATTGCAAGAGAACGCGCTAGCGACAAACTTTTTTCCAACTTCATTCACTATTATCGTCACTGCTTATTCCTTATGCTACCTATCGTAATAAAATATAGCCTATAACCTGGCCAGAGAACATAAGTATGTTTTAAAAAAAAAGTACGTAAATCGGATAAGTGATTCTTCAGTGATAAGCGCACTAACGGACAGACAGTCAGATAGATAGAGATACGTTGCATTTTATATATATTATAGATGTAATAAAATATATATATATATATATATGTATATATATATATATATATATATATATATATATATATATATATATATATATATATATATATATAAACCTGGTCAGAGAACATATGCATGAACCATAAGTGGTTCTCGAGGGATAAACGCACTAACGGACAGACAGACAGATAGACAGAGAGACGTTGCATTTTATATATATTATAGAAATAGATTCCTATTATTATTATATAACCTGGCCAAAGAATATATGTATGAATTTAAAAAAAAGACACGTAAATTGGATAAGTGGTTCTCGCGTGATAAACGCACTAATGGACAGACAGATAGACAGAGATACATTGCATTTTATATATATATATATATATATATATATATATATATATATTATAGATTATAGATATTCTCTACTACATAATATTGTTCCTTATTTAATGGTTTAGGCTGTGTATTGCAAGAGAACGCGCTAGCGGCAAATTTTTTCAGACTTGATTCACTATTAACGTCACTGCTCATTCCTTATGCTACCTATCGTAATAAAATATAGTCTATAACCTGGCCAGAGAACATATGTATGTTTTAAAAAAAAAAGTACGTAAATCGGATAGGTGGTTTTCCAGTTATAAGCGCATTAACGGACAGACAGACAGACAGACGTTGCATTTTATATATATTATATACATATACATATATACATATATATATATATACATATATATATATATATATATATATATATATATATATATATATATATATATATGTATATATGTATATGTATATATATATATATATATATATATATATATATATATATATATATATATATATAAATATATATAAATATATATAAATATATATATATATATATATATATATATATATATATATATATATATATATATATATATATATATATATATATATGTATATATAAAATTCTAATCTATTATTATTTTTAATAATTAAAATAACTAGAAAAAGGCAGTTGTTCTTTGTTCTCAATTTCGTAAGTGAATTTAATGGAATCATACCGGCTATTTAATTTGGAAACAAAATCATCTATATTTGCTTTCTTTGTTTCAAAAATCGCGAAAACATCATCCACGTACCTATACCATACCCTTGGGAAATATTCAAATTCTTGACTGGCTTCAGTTTCAAACTTACTCATGAATAAATTGGCTATGAAAGGTGATAAGCAATCACCCATAGCTGTTTTTTCTTTCTGGGCATAAAATTTACTGTTATATTGAACATAAGTTTAGATAATGTTAAGTATTCATGATTAATTTCGTCCTCAAAGTCATTCATCCTAAGTAATTCTTCAAGATATTGTAAAGTTTGTGGTATTGGCACACTTGGAAACAAAGAACTGACACCAAAAATAAATTAAGATTTCACCTTCATTAAGAACTAGATTTTTTGTTTTATTAATGAATTCTAAAGAATTCTTCACTGTGAAAGTATTTAATGGTAAATTCTCAAGTCCTTTGGATAACCATATTCAAAATTCCACCTTTTTTACACGCGATGAAAATAAGACCAAGTATGTCTCCGTACCATATAATCCGAAATATAGCAGGGACTTAATAAGGTATTTAATATGGTAGGTCTCACCTTAATCTATAAGTCATTAGACAATTTGAGGAATATCTTAGGAAATCCCAAAGATAAGATTCCTAATTGTGAGAAAAGTGGAATTTATGAAAGTATGTTGGGCAAACTAAAACGTCAATTAGAAGACGATTTAAAGAACATTTAGCACAACTAAAATACAGTAGAACAGAAAAGTCTAGCATTACCGAACATGCCCTTGAAGCTGATCAAACTGTAACATTAAATAATCTAAGATTAATTGAAAATGTATCTGATAGGAGATTGTTGAACGCATACGAAAATATGGAAATTATAAAATGTAAAAGTAGTTTAAATAAAAGCCTATTCCTTATAGTCTCCTTTACTGGTTACTTAACCGGAACTGATGGCCCCGCCTATGCCATTAGTTCCGCCTGAGTAATTCAAGGGTTAGGCTAAGTATAAATAGGGTAGATTTGTAGTTTAGCTTTATTCAGTCATCGCTCCTGATGAAGCTAACATGATTAGCGAAACGCGTGTCGAGCGCAAAAATAAAGTGTAGTGGTGATATATACTGAGTAGTGTCGTTGTGCCAAAGATTCCACATTCCCAACTTAAATTATAAAGCAACTAAAATAAAAACTATTAATATCATCCTCTCCTCTTCAAAACATATGTTTTAATTTTTTTCTTGCACTCTAAAAACAAGTAATATCGATTAATCTTCGAGCGGTGGCGCGAAAACTTGCAAACTAACCTGTTTGGCGCGCTACACTTTTTGAATCAGCTATTCGAATTTTTAGCTAATAAAAAAAATCTGGAAAATAATCTTACCGGTTTTTGTAGAATTTCCTTCTCTTTCACGTGGTTCTATTCGTTTTTCGATTAATTTTCAAGATATTACTGAAAAAAATGATTTTATTTTAGATTTTGTGGGCTTAGCGTACATCAAATTTTAGCAAACTTTTTTTTATCGTGTTCTACGTCTAAAAAACTATCTGTATGCCGAAATACAGCCTGTTAACAGTTAATGAGAGCTCAAAACCCCTGGCGACTGGGCTATACAATGAATGGACTATTTTAATATCTGTCCTTTCACACTATCCGGTTTGGACGCGTACATCCATATTGTATCTATTTTCCGCTGTATCATTGTCTTTAAGATGTATGTCGGTTTGTTAAATTTACCACTAAAACTTACCTGTTTATTAAATTTCCCGATATAGTCTAAACATGCTTGGTGTTCTTTGCCCAAACTTGTGAGACTAAAATATATAGTCATTGTGTAGAATCGGTAAAAATAGTCTTCGGAAGATTATTCTAAGGAGACTAAAAAATAAGAAATAATATCATAGTTTTAATGATATTAAATAAGAGAAGTTACAGATTTTAATTCTTAGTAGTATAGACGAATATCTTATTGAAGGATACTTACTCGTTAATTGATTCGGCATATTTAGATTCTCCATTTTTCAAGAAATTCAGTTCAACACCCATAGCTGTTGCTAAAATTAAAGCAGAAGAAAATTTAGAAAGTGGCAGATTAACGAGGATTTAAAACAAGCGCGAGGATAAGGAATTAGGCCGTCGCACAATGTGGCCGTTGTTTTAAAAATACCTACTGGTCTTAGGATTCATCCATTCTAAACATATTTTTTAGTGTTCCGTACGGAACACTTATAAGATCACTTCGGTGTCTGTCCGTCTGTCTGTCCGTCTGTCTGCCCGTTTGTCCGTCTGTCCGTCTGTCACACCCGATTTTCTCCGAAACTATTTATCGTAGAAAGTTGAAATTTGGTAGTAATATAGGAATTGATGGCCTCATCAGAGCCATGTAGTTTAAAAAGTTAAATTTTGACTTAAGGGGTTAGTTTTGGGGGGTGAAATCGGAAGTGAAAAAAAAAATTTTTTTACTAGATAATCGAATGTCGTGTCAAAATGAAAGCTTGTAAAAACACGAGTAAAAAATATATATATATAATTTAATAATTGCGCGCACTTTTCTTTGTATTATTTTTAAAAAATCGCGAAAAAATCGCTGTCCACACGCCGCCTTATCTCGGAAAGTACTTATCAAAAAAATTTTGCAAAAATTTTTGAATAATCTCCACGGGGTGTAGATTGAACGAAAATTATCACGAGTGCATTACCTGTAATAATTTATCTGGTATATAAAAAAAAAACAGAAATTTCAAGGTCCATCAATTTTCAGTAAAGATTGGAAATAAACTTTGTTGAAAACTTGTTTGGGGTGTGCTTTGTGAAGTCACTGATCATTTTATATCACCGTAACATAAATTTTGACTTAAGGGATTCGTTTTGAGGGGTCATGTATAGAACTTGCCACATCATAAGTGAAAAAAATATTAATATATAGAAGCATATTTGAGCCACATTTTATTTATTGTCCTTCGGTATTATTTCTTGCTAAGGATACACAAATAGAACTACTGCAAAAACTTCAAAAACAAGGCAATGAGATTTATATTGCGGAAGCCTAGAGATACGCACATAAAAGATATGTTAGATCGATTAAATTGGCTGAGTGTAAAGCAAAGCTTATTTTATTACGCAATGAAATTCATCTATAATATAAAGATAGAAAATTGTCCCACATATTTGACCAAGAAAATTAGATACGTCAATCAGATACACAACTACAACACCAGAGGACGAAATGACTTCCGAGTAGTGGGAATTACAAATGAAGCTGATCGAGCAAATCTTTGTTATAAAGGACTTAAACATTTTAATGACATACCAAATAATATTAAAAATTGTGAAACCATAAATAAGTTTAAGCAACTATTATATCGACATTGTAAGAATATGCCTATCCGATAGTTAAATTGGGTTCTAATGAACCGTAAATAAATAAATAAATAATATTCGCTATTGATGGTTTTTCCCTTTTTAGCAAAGTTGATGAAAATTGTTCCATGGCCATCCGAAAATACAGAGTCCAAAACCTTCTCAGCCGACTATTGTGTCTTTGATCGCTTCGGGCGGCTTTCACCGGCTGCTGTCCACTGAGCTGACTGCCGATTTCATTCCGATGTGTAGTGGTGGATCCAGATTTCATCCATTGTCACATATCGCATGAAAATATAAATGAGGGGTGAAATCGGAAGTGAAAGGTCATCGAATGTGGTGTCAAATGAAAGCTTGTGAAAACACGAGTAAAAAATATATATATAATGTAATACTTGCGCACACTTATCTTCGTATTACTTTTAAAAAATCGTGAAAAATCGCTGTCCCCTACCTTATCTCGAAAAGTACTGATCAAAAAATTTTGAAAAAATCCTGGAATATTCTCCACGGGGTATAGGTTGAACAAAAAATTATCATTACCTTTAATAATTTATTTGGTATAGAAAAAAAACAAAATTTCAAGGTCACCAGTTTTCAGTAAAGATTGGAAATAAACTTTGTTTTGAAAACTCATTTGGGGTGTGTTTTGTAAAGTCACTGATCATTTTATACCTCCCTAACAAAATTTTTTATTTTAAAAACAATCAACCAACGTACGGAACACTAATTGTGCAAGTTCAACTTGCACTTGACCGGTTTTTTTTTTTTAAATAATCCTGATCAAATTTCGAAGAGATCTTCGGAGCCCGCTTTAAAAACAACCTTACCTAACGTAACTTAATCCAGCCTAACATAAAGAAAAATAATGAAAAATTAGGAAATGAAAAGGATAGCTTCTGAATCTAAAAGCCCTAAATATAACACAACATAACCTAATCCCCACCTAACATGACTTAACCAAACCTGATTTAACATAACCTAATCTGGACTAACCTAGTCTAGCAGAACAAAATAGGTCAGAATTCGTGAAACTTACACGAAAAAAATGGACTACCCTGATTTTTTATCGAAATGTTGAAAATACGGTTCTATTTGGCCATAATAATGTCTCGATGAAATGAGATTTTTTTTTTTTTTTTCTGTTTTTTTACCAAAGTTATTGCAAAATGAAATTTTCGGTAACTTTTTAACCAATACCTTCTTGCTTTTAAACAAATCAACCGATCTGAATGAAACCTCGGGATATAAAAGGGGATAAAAAGGACTTTAGTTAATCGTTCGAAAATTTTCGAAATATTTATTTTTTCATAACACAGGCCAAGGATGATAAAACTTTTTTATTAATTTTAATTGATTCTTAGGTTTTTTGGAGTACTGAGTCCGAAAATAATAATAAAAAATTCGTATCACCCACCAATTTTTCACATTTTTAATACCCAAAATGTGAAAAGTTTATTTTTAGTGTTCCGTATGGAACACTTATAAGATAACTTCCGTGTCTGTCTGTCCGTCTGTCACACCCGATTTTCTCCGAAAACTATTTGTCATAGAAAGTTGAAATTTGGTAATAATATCGGAATTGATGGCCTCATCAGAGCCAAGTAGTTTTGAAAGTTAAATTTCGACTTAAGGGGTTAGTTTTATGGGGGGTGAAAAATCGGAAGTGAAAAAAAATTTTTTTTACTAGGTAAACGAGTGTGGATGTCAAATGAAAGCTTGTGAAAACACGAGTAAAAATTATATATATTAAAATGTAACACTTGCGCGCACTTTTCTTTGTATTATTTTTAAAAAAATCGCGAAAAATCTCTCTTATCTCTTAATTCTAGAATATTCTCTACGGGGTGTAGATTGAACGAAAATTATCACAAGTGCATTACCTTTAATAATTTATCTGGTATTTAAAAAAAAACAAAAATTTCAGTAAAGACTGGAAACAAACTTTGTTGTGTTTTGTGAAGTCAGTGATCATCTTACACCTCTGTAATAAAATATTTTATTTTAAAAGCAGTTAACGTACGGAACACTAATTGCGCAAGTTCAACTTGCACTTGACCGGTTATTAATAAAGAATTTAAAAAAAAACCCTAGTGGCCAATTAACGAGGATTTAAAACAAGCGCGAGGATAAGGAATTCGGCCGTTGCACAATGTGGAAGTTCAGGTGGTGTTGTTTTAAAAACTATGTACAAGTCTTAGGATCCATTTTAAATATATTTTTTTTTTTTTAAA